>CM060831.1:32337500-32937500 GCA_030762175.1 Metallyticus violacea | reverse complement strand
CTTTCGCTATTTATTAGTGGTAAAAATAATCAATTTTGTTCTCACCATGTAGTAGATGCTCGAAGGGGTCTAACCTCCGCTGTGAAGTATCTGAGTCCCTTTGAAAACATTTTGAGACAGTCGCTGCAATTTATCCTCCCCGAATATTATAAACTGCCTCCAGGATATTTTGTTTCAGCGCTTCCACAGGTTCTATTTCAGGTACAGCAGTAGTTTTATATCAATTAAGACGTGGCAGCTGAGTGGATATTTATACACACTGCCGACAGATATATCAACTTTTTGTGCTAGTCGTGTTAAAATCTTTTGCGAAGTTATGCAACAATATCTGCCTAAGCAACCATAATTTTTAATAAACACGTCGTTCAGAATGGTAAATTATCTTTGTTTTGTTTTTGTTAGTAAATCAAACGATAGCGATTGTAACAGTCTACTTTTGTCTATTTCAGTCTCACGGTTTCTGAATAGATAGATGCTCATAGGTATAACATTTTATACAAGCGTTAATACTCTGTGCGCGAATTTCACATATATATATATAATTTTTCTTATTATATTCATGAAATAGTCCCAAACCCATATTTGACTCCTCTCTATTGGCATTACTGATAATCGACACTATTGTGTCGCAAGATTGCTTGAAAAGGTTAAATACAAATATACAATTATTACACTTTTGTAGGAATTATATTTAAATTCTTGTTTTATTCATGAAATAGTCCTAATAAATATCACTCGAGGCCTGAGCTTTCCACAATAGACGTTCTTTCTCTGTTATGGAAAATAGGTTATCTGACAAATATTGATAATTTGAAGAAACATCTTGTATAGTTATGTGCAACAAATGATAAAATGAGTTAGTAATCGTTTGGTGATTTTTCTGTATAAATAATGTGGTAGTTTAAAAACCATTTTACTGCCTATATAACATATTATAAGAGTCCTTTTTTGCATGCATTTTTCTACCGTTTTATGGCTTAAACATTCATTACTGATTTAGAAGGGAACAATGCGAATGGATGTGCGGGACAGATACGCTACGCAGGTTCCCTCAAGAGGGCAGGACATATAAAAAGAACATTCGCCAAGTGTGAGTTCCAGTACCTGGTGTAGTTAAGACCCTGCAGTTGTGCTCCTTTGCCTCAGATTCTATTAAAAACAGTAGGTAATTAAGGAGTTTCAGTTGAATTTAATGAAGCGGTTTAAACAAATTAATTGCTTAAACTATTTTTGAGAACTAAAACACTTGACACTTACCACGTTGACAAATGCCTGGAAAGTGATGGCGCTGGTGCATCGCGCTTGAGCCCTCTCTAGAAGGATCTCACGCTTGTTTGAGTCCACTTCCGCCATGAACTCCGGCGTGTTCAACACTTGCACGAAATCATCCCAAGGGATTTCTCCGAAACCCTCCGGATCATACTAAAGCAAAAAAGCACAACAGTTTATAAATACAAACTGAACATAGAGAAGTACATAAATACACAGTGGAGGAAAAACGCCAGTACAGAATAACGAATACTTTCTTCCAAAATAGTTAATATTGATAAGCTTTACGTACTATTAAAAAGAATTCTAATCTAAGTTATATACTGCCCGCTATCAAATTTTATATTGTGAAACTGCTTTAAAATATACTGCGGATTCAAAAAAAAAAAAAAAAAAAAAAACTTTTGGAACATTAGAAATCCCTATTACGCTGTATCTTGGATGTTCTAAAAATTTATTTTTAAATTTCAACTGAATTATGCTATAAGAATAAAAACTGAAAAAAAATAGTAATAATGTTGTTGTTGCTGTAAATGTTAAGTATATTCATTTAGTTAACATAGTAGAGACAGCGAAATAGTTGGTTAACTTAAGAAAGATTGTCTGTTGTGGACACAGTTCTGCCTTTCCACCCTTTCAGGTATAAGTTTTTGAGGGATTAGTGCAGGGATAGATTGGCCACTTTCATCATCTTGCTGTCTTCATTTCCGCACTCTATCAATCTTACATGGTACTACCTCAGCAATCTACTGTGGTTTCATGTTCACAATGCACCTTCTGTTTATCTGTGAAAGAATGAAGTCATTTTGCCTCTGAACTTTCATGCGTACCCCTCTCTCAGCTTTGTGAAACACTTCAGCAGGTTATAAACATAGCGACCTTTCATGGACTGTTTAATTTAACGAGCTATGCATTTCGCTGTCTGTACATCGCATATCCATGTTTAAGCAATACACAGAACATTTATTTTTAGAAAGGAAAAAAAAAATCATTTATTAGTGAATTACTGAGGTGTGCTAATAGAACTAAATTATTTTACATATAATTATTTATTAATATCTTGATGTGCATTTGTACCAAAGGCAAATTATGTGAGTTACCGAGCGAGGAGGTTCAGGCGGTGACGTATGGGACTCACATTCGATAAGTCCCCGGTTCAAATATCTTGAGGCCGGCCTTCCTAACCTTAGGTTTTTTGTGGTTTTCTCTGATCGCTTAAGCGAATGCTAGGACACTGTTCATGATTTTCCGCTTTTCCATTTCATCTTATTTCCTTCCATTGGTTCTGTCACTCAAAGTGTCAGGCGAGGTGAGACAGTGGCTTGCACATTGGAAAGCTCCGGCGCCTGGTATAGAAGCGACTCTTCTGAGGGTCTCGGAACTTCTCGGGTTCAGGGTGTTCTATCTGTATTATTAGGGATTCCATCCATATATCATGTGAATAAAATTGATATTACTGGTTCAGTGCAAAACAATAAACACGCGAAAATGTGCAGTTTTAGCAGAAGATAAATTACACGAAACTGGCTCAAATCCATCGTATATGACAAAGTGATCCCTTAGCAAGGGTGCTTTATTGTGGGTGTTTTTTAATCAGTGATTGAAGGGTTAATCGACCCACAGCTTAAGTTCTTTTAGACGAAATATGGTTCCATCAAAACGATGGTGTAAACACTCAGGACACTCTATTGGTGCTCTGAAAATTCAAATTGTTTACAAGAAACTCCTCTTAATGACAGGAAAAGTGCAGTTTGGTATGCGATTAACGCAAGACGCGCGATAGCCAGTCCGATTTGTTTACCAGCAGACAGGTGAGAGGTGTCGAAATGATATTCAGACCTCACTTTTTAAGTAGCTGAGGCAAAAAGAGAAATCGTGTGAGTGGTTTCAACAAGATTGCGCCCCTGCTCATATAGCAGAACAGCCGTGGGTAAAATTAGGAAGTGTTTTAAGACACATCGATTAGTGCTGGTAATATGGCCCTCTCACCCCTCAGATCTAACAGACTTTGATTTTTTTTGTGCAGTAGCCTAAAGGACAAAGTATAAAAAATGAATCCTAACACACTGAAAGAACTCAAGGAAGACATGCGAAATGAAGTCAGGAACATTACAGTGATCGAACTACATCCTATCATCAAATAGAATGTGTTTACGTGGTACAATGATTGTTTAATGAGGACATACGGTAAGATTTTATACACAGTTTTAGAAGCGAAGTCCGTGTTCAGGCGCGGTCGGCTGAGCATGTCCAGCTGCCCGAGACTCAAAACCCCGTGCGAGCGGTAAGGATATATTCTGCAAGCATTGAATTTTCAATTCAAACTGAATTGAAAAAAAAATTCACTCAATTTCACACCATTATCTTCAATTCAACAATGCAATAAATAAATAAAAATCAAGCGGCCACCGATTTAATCTTTTTTGCTTATGGTGGCATTTATTGTTTCCGTCGGCAACTATACATTCCGCGATACTCAAAATAGTTCTTTGAGTCGATATTTCTAATGACATTAATATAATATTTGTAACACGCATAGTTACGTAAGTACAATCATGAGGGAAGAAATTTGTCCATATAAAGTTTAAAAAAATACGGATGATATTTATCTGACTCCCTGATTAGTCTCTACAAAAATATTACTTAATTTATTCCCTACATTTAAAACCATTTTAGTATTCTTTTACAGACTTTTAATTGAATTTATCTAGTATAGTGGAATGCTTTTCCTTTTTAATGTGAGTCGGCAGATTAAATTAGCTTCTTTTGTTAATAAATAATTGCAAAATAAACATGTCTTCCACGCATTATCTTCCCGATTTAAACCCAGTATATTCTTCTTGTAATTTTCTTTTCAGTCTTGCACATAGTATTTATGAGTAATTTATGTGCCCAGCAGTTAGTACTCTTATTCCCTAATATTATTACAGCTCTTTCGTTCATCTGTTTTAAAAAGTGTGTATACAATTGCAACTGACCAATTATGTAGAATTGTTCCTTGTGTCGAACACTGATTTAATACATGTAAAATTTTGTGTAATAAAGTGTTCCGTCATACACGTGTCCGCAGAAACACTCCCTCTTTACCAACCGTTGGAAACAAGAGACATACAAGGTGTCTATTTAGAAAATAAAATTTATCTCAAAATATTATTACATGCAGACGATCAGGCTATTTCCGGATAAAACAGAAGAAGAATTGGAATTGAAAAAGTTAAAACTCAATCACATCTTCAGAAAACATAAATTGGAAATATTAGCTAAAAAAAAAAAAAAAAAAAAACATAATGCTATTCCAAAGAAAAAGACAAATAAGATCAAAATTGTGAAAAGAAACACTACAATAGAGCAGGTAAATAATTTTACCTGTATAGTTTGTAACCTATCATGAAATATTTAGATTAAAAATAAAATTAATAAATGTAACCAAATATGTAGAACAATAAAAAAAAAGCTTTAATGAGAAAACGACTAAAGAAACATAAAAAACCAAACAAGTTTTAGCAGTATCTAATTTTTTCTATGGTTCTGAGTTTTGAATAGTTAAAAAAGTGAAAAAGGAAAAGGAATGGAAAGAAAGAAAGACAGAAAAAAGAAGAAGCTTGTAGCAGTCGAAATCACTGAAAAAATTTGTACAAGAGAGGATAGAATTTCAAATGAAGTTATAAGATAGGAAGTTAACATATTTCAGTCTTAGAAAAAGTCCATATTTATACACAAAATTGGAAAGAATGAGATAATAGAGTGAACCAAAAGCGACATCCCAAACAAATACTTTCTTATCACCCAATTGGTGAAACAGATGTTTGCTGACCCAAAGCAAAATGTATTGAAGACGGTACAGATTTTTTAAGTCCCTAATCCATGGCTGCAGTTGAATATAAGAAGAGCCCAGAGCTAAAGGCGGTCTGTGGTGATGCATCAGATATATATAAGGGCCAGTATAATTTAAAAAGTAATCAGAGGTAGTCATTATTTCTTAAAAATAACTTCAGATTACGTAACCTGCAGTTTGTAATAACCGTCAAACCTATGACAACATCGCGAAATTATAGGGAAATTCATGTTTAGAGCGAGTTGATGTTCAACTGTTCAACCTAAGAAAATCAATGATTATTCAAATGTCCCGCATCTTGGACTTTTTTATTATGTCTTCAACAGCTTCAAACATGGATAAAGAAAAGTCAAAGCGAATACGAGCAGCAAATGTAAGGGAATAATTAAAAAAAAAATTCATCTCAAATAAGAATAAAGAACTAGAGGGATTATCAAATAGTATAACAATTCTATTCTGAAGACTTCTGCATTATAACCCCCAGGCGATGTAAAATGTATGTGTGTGCAGTCTATAGCTCCTAAAACTCCAGCAAAGTTGCGAATGTTATACAAGCCCAGCACCAATTTCTTTACATCACCCTCTGAACTGATGTCTCAGAGCTGCTATTGCTCTAGTAACTTGATAGATGGTTCTTTTCCCCACTTTGAATATACTTCCAGTAACTATTTAGAAACTTCCCGACGCAAAGAATCTTAAGGTTAGCAGTATCTGAAACATCGAATTCAAAGCATGATTTCGCTTAGTTTGTGATTGTAATCGGGAAGTAATATCTGTTCCAATTCTTCGACAACATCTTTTGCTAAACGAAATCGCATTTTGAATTGTCATTCAGTTCCAGAAAAGGGTTATTTCTCTGATCAAATACACAAGGAGCACGGTGAAATTTGTCATCGGATGAGATATTGGAATAATCGGAAATCTAAAAAAATATGTACAATATATCGCTACTAAGGTTAGTCTAACGTAACCTATAATTGAATGATACACTGTCTGTTATTAATACGAGGAAATGAAAAGTGAAACATTGAAGAAACATTATCTACATGAAATTTAAATAAACGTAACTAACCATTTTATTTATAAATGTACTTGTTATACTTCTGTACTCTAGGAAATGTTTTATTTAACAATTGTTAAGCTCTAGTTAGTGCTTTAACTTGTGAAATTTCGCGAGCTAGATTTAATTTGAGGTTAAAATGAAATAATCTTAGATTTGTGTTTATACAACCAAAATTTCCCAGTGAATTATAACTTCATGCCCTGAACTCTTATAGTTAACTCTTTATACAACTGGCCCTAAATGATTTTCTGTTCTCATAAACAATTGCAGTTTTAAAGATGGCAGCGATGTGGGTTACGCCCTTCAAAAACAAGCGTTTTGATTATATACGAACATCGACACCGCATACTTTTATCTCCTTCGAAGCCTATTTATAGATTACGAAATATAGAGTCGAATGAATATTTCCAAAGGTTTTCCCAACGAGGCCAGTTATCAATGAAACGATTTCAACAATGCAAACAAAAGATTATCTGAAACAATTTAATTTGAGAATGCGATTATTAACAGGAAGAAGTACAGCACTGCAGCTTTTAGTCTTTTCAAAAAAACCAATTCCATAAACCAATCAACTGGGTTTAAGAAGGGAATTTTGATGTCTAACTTTGAAAATATCGATGTCTGTGGCGTTCTTACAACTGTTCACAGAGCAAAAAGCGAATCTTTCCAGGTAGTCCGTTTCGCTCTGCCCGGAGACATCCTTGACGTATCTAGGGCAAGTTTATGGAGGATCTTGCACGATATTCGATTTCATCTCTCCAAAATTCGATTGCCCTGAAGGTGTTTCCTTGGGGAAGGTAACGCTAATACAGTTTTGACACGTTCAGAATCATTAGATGACGATTGTGATATTCCGTACCATTTGTTGATGATTAGTAAAGCATTTCAAATAACGGGCTATATAAATAAGCAGAAAATGCGCTACATTACATAAAGACTAAAATTACAGAGGAATTACTTAACTCAATATAAAATTATACACAATAATTATAAACAAGTCGGTCCTGGTGGTGTAGTGGTTACCATACTTGCCTCCTATACCCAAAACGCGGGTTCGAACCCGGCCAGGACCGATGGATTTTTTCGGGCGTAAAAATCCTAAGTATGGCTTCCTTCGGAAGGGAAGTAAAGCCGTGGGTCCCGTGTCGTACATTTGCGGCACGAAAAAGAACCTCAAGCCTGAAAGAGAGGCCTCTGAGCAAAATTTGTCGGCCGTTTCACGCCCTGAGTTGAATGGGACGCTGATGACCTGAGCTGTTAAAGAGCGTCCTTAAATAAATTAATAAAAAAAAATTATAAACAAAAGATCAGAAACATTAATAGCAAAAGAACAAAGGTGATTTAGAAAAGAGAGCTCGAAAATAGATAAAACATGTACGAAGAATTTACGAGTACAAACGGCGTTTGACACTTAAGCAATTTGAGAGTGAAGATAAATAGTCTCAATATGGATCAACTTCAGAGTTACGTTACGATGTGACGTGTGTCCATAGTCCCTGATGTAGTCGTAGTCCTAAACCTCAATCTCACCACAAGTCAGGCACTTTTATTTAATGTCAGATCTTCGCGGAAGTGGTAAGGTGTTTTGAGAACTATAGTATGCAAGTTTTATGAATTGTTACTGTACCTAGACTTCAATTAATTAAATTGCGTATTTACATTTGCAGTATGGACGGTATTGCCGTTTGAAAGGAGAGATATGGCTCATCGTTTCACGCATGAAGAGTCGACTGACATTTACCTGGCCTATGGTGCAACGGGCAGTAATGTATTGGTGACTTGTAGAGTTAACCAGGTACGTTTTCCAGGTCGATGATTATGGGACGTAATACTGAAGTAATGCTCTCTGTACGATAGGATAATTTATTTTTTTGAAGAAACATATTTGAAGCTTTTGAGTTGACGCCTGCAGCGTCCAGAATATTTGTACCTATTTTTTTCTCCCCTTTCTGCTCTTAAAATACTTTATAATTTTTTTTCTCTTAAATGTAGAAAATGTGCACATGATGCTAGATTCATTGTTGTCATTTTCGGTTCCCATCTGTGGGATATATGCAAGTTGAAACATGTTCAGTTCCGCCTATAGTAAAATACACGCAACGAACAATATACTGCTCTGAAAACCTGCTTTCGTTTCAACAAAACTTCAGCTGAGGTTTATGTAATATAACAGGAGGTCTATGGAGAGTTTGTTCTTCACAGCTCGAAGATACTTTAAAATGTTTCAAGAGGAGAGGCAATCAATTTCAAAGGAAGGTGGGCTCGACGCTCCAGTTTGCGCTCTAACGGAACGAAACATTAACACCGCTGCTGCCATTGTGAGAGATGATCGTCAAATAACATCAAACACGCTTTATAAATTTTGAACATCTCACCCTCCGGTTGGTAACTGAAAAGTTGTACATGTGACGCGTTTGTGTACGGTGTATTGTTAATTCCCGCACGAAAGAACGTACGCCTGCAGGTTTGCATGCAGCTGGAGATGCGGAGTTTCTTTCTTGCTGATAAAACTTGGCTATAGCATTTCCACCCTGAGAGCAAGTTGCAAGGCTCTGTGTAGAAATCTCCATCACATGCACATACACACAAAACGTGGTTGCTTCTGCGGTAAATCTCATCTCATTTTTAGCTATTTAAGGAATGGTTTACCTGCATGTCGTCCCTGCACATACAACTATAACTGAACAACCCAGAACTCTGAAAGCCATATGCCATGTTTCCGTGCAACAAGCTGGATAATGTACTACGATAATGCACGGTCACACATCGCAAATGTTGTTGCTGAATATCTCACAAAAACCAATGTGCAGTATGTTCCTCACCCTCCTTATAGTCCAGATTTAGTCCCACGTGCTTTTTTTTGTCTCCCATATCGAAGCAACGTCTTCATGAGAGGCACTTTTCTTCATCAGAGGCAGTGTGAAGACTGCAAGGGGGGGGGGGTTCCCGCAGGTCTTGAAAGACCAACAAAAACTGGGAGAGGTCTTAGTATTCAATGGATAATATTTTGTGAAATATCATCAAAAATATGAAAATGAATAAAAACAATTAAAATATTAAATTAAATTATTTGTAGCCTTTGCTGTAAAGCGCTATATTCTGAGTCACAGATTTTTAAGTTGATTTGCTGATTAAACAAACAGAAAGAAAAAGAAATGTATGGCAAATTTATTCCATGTAAACTTTGTTTTGTTAAAAAAGGCAGAAGCTCAATTTGCTGAGTACATACTGTGCACTTTGATTTAAGAGCAGAACAGCACCATCTCTGTGATCTTTAGTTTAATTCTCTGAGATCCTACACGCTGATTCCTGGAACGATACCAGTAGTCCATCACAGCTGAGCAAGTTTTAACGTTTATTCTAGTGTCATCACAAATACGTTTCCGTATATACTTAAGCTGTGTCTGTTAAGTTTATTGCTTTCCAGGAATATTTTGTCACAACCGGAACTAAATAATATTAAAAGCATTATCAAAATAGTTCCCAAATTAAACTTCCTAACTTAATCCATATTGAAGTTAAGAGATTAACTAATTTACAAAATGTAACAATAATTTGTATTTTATGGGAATTAAATCTAAAGCTAAGTAGCATTTTTAATGGTATTTAACGCCCGTTTTTACTATTGAGGCACCACAGGCGGTAGACATTGGTGATACGTGAAATGAAATATTGGAAAAGGAGGTTTTTTTTTAAAGGAAGAAAACGTTCCAGGCCTAAGTTCAGGGTACCTTCCCAGCATTTCCATTTATGAGGACTGAGGAAAACCTGAAAAAAAAACCCAGTCAGGTAGGACGGTCCTGGTAGGATTCGAACCACAGACCTCGTTCCCGAGTCCGCGCATTAACAACCTCGGCCACCTCTGGCAGTGCAGTAGCTGAGGCAGTGCTTGCTACTGAAGAAATGATGCACATAAGCCTCGGGTAGACTTCATACAGGATATGCAATGGAATTGTGTTTCTTCAGTTTTGAAAATTCAACATATTTCACTTTGTCAGGCTAAATTGTATTCTAAAAACTAAAAATTGACAAAATATTCAGCTAGAAAAGATATGTTCAATAAGAGCACCTTTAGACGGACCAAAAACAACAAAATTGCTCTTTTAAATTGCTCCTGGTTACGGCAACAAAAAAATGTCCCATTACAAAGAGCAGGCTCGCGCGGTCGCTTTGGTTCAAAAGTTGGAATTTCACTACGGGTGGAACGTGCAACATAATGCAAGCCTTATTGTTCGTGTTTCAAATATTTTCAGTAATATGACATGCCACTGAAAGTGCCGCAAAGATCCCAACACGAGCTGAAAGCAAACATTCCGCACGCTATACTTTTTCTTTTGTTTTTTACAGTGTTATTTTATGCAGAATAAGCAGCTTGCTATTTTAACAGCCCTAGTTCTTGAAAACCTTCAACAAGGATAAATGTAAAAAGAAAACTTTCCAATTGTAAGTAACATTTCAATATATCGTAAAAATAATTGCAGCTCGTGGTTACGTAGTTCATCCACAATTTTGTTTTCCCAGGTTCCTAAGATACTGTCAAGATCTTCAGATATTTCATTAGTCTGCCCAAAGCCTTCCCTCAAACAAATGAACGCGTCATTTCAGGTGTACTATGTACAAAATGTGACTGAGAGAACAAGCAAAGAACTATAGAATAAAGCAAACAATATTTAGAAGAACAGACCGAAATATTTTCCAGGATGCATTCTAGGAGCCTATGATGAACAAAGAAAAGATTGTATGACATTTATGCCTACCTATTTGATCATTACAATTATATCACTATTTTTAAATACAGAACGTTTTTTGACGTCTCTGCTTCAATTCAGGGCTTGAAAATGCAGATACATTTTGATCAGAGGCCTCTTATTTAGAGAACCTTATTGAGATTCTTTTAGGTAGTTTAAATTCACGCTACGGCACCAACGGCTTTACTTCCATACTTTAAGTACAAAAAAAAAATCGACTCTAGCCCGGATGTACTGTGCTAGTATGGCTACCGCTAAACCACCAATACCCAGTACATCATACCATCCTGCTGGCTCAAATTAAAACACATGTCCCATATACTATTTTGTGAATATATTGCAATATTTTTATTTTGCGTGATTTATACGCATATATAATTATTATCAAGGCTAAAATGTAAATGCAAATACATATCAAATGTTTAAGAAAAAGAATATTTGAAATGAAACACATAGGAGGAAAAGTTATGCATACTTACGTAATTAACCATTTTCTTTACGTTAACTTATGGTTTTAAAATGAGTCTCGTCAAGTAATAATTTAACATTTAAGTACTAATATCAATATTTAATAGATGAATTCTGAAAAGCAGAAAAGAATCATAATCAGATGGGGAAATGGTTAGAAGGAATAGAAACTAAGTAGTTAACATTGAATCATCGTAAATGTGTTGAGTATTTGACTGACAGCGTTTTTTCATTTGAATCCGCAAAGTTCGTTGGGAATAAAACCATATAAAGTGATACAGCATGTCTAGTGTATCACAAGTGTGTTGAACGGTCTCCAAAAGCAACACACCTCTCTGTCTGAGCCTTAACATCCTAAGTGACAGAACGGCTCAATGTAGATCGAACACAGTGCTAGACAAGAATATAGCCTATAATCAGCTGTATAACATGAGTTTCATTGTAAGTGGAGAATCCACAAGAAGTTACTAGGTTGGCAGTTGTCACCTGTAATGCTCAACGGAGCTTTAATGAGAGTTTTTTTTAAATGAATACAGTTTCACATTTTTAAATTTAAAACAATATTTCGTGACCTGCTGCTTCGTAAATATGCCACTATCTTAGAAAGTTTAAGATGAATAGTATAAAAACATCCTAATTGCTTGAACACAATATCAGGAAAGTTAAATTTCGTTCTGCTGTTAAGCAATAAGACCTTTAACCTTTTTAAATAACACCTAAATTCAATAAAATAAGGCTTTCTCTGCACTTTTTAATAAAAATTGTATGTAGTTCATATTTCATTAGATATATTTTTAAAATTTTATTCACTTATTCATCTTTATATCACATCTAAATCCTATCCTTGCTAATTACTTAAGTTTTAGCAGCATTTTGGGATAAACCAGTTCGAAACTTTCGGTTAAACTGAGGATAAATATTTCACTCAATAGGTAGCAACTTCTTAGATAAGATACCCGTAGCTTTGATCTTGATCTAATTAATAAACAGTTTTGCTAGTAAAAGTCCAATGTAGTTTGTGGTCCGAACTTGCAGACTGTGAGCTGCGGAGCTGGCAAAATGGTTACTAGCGACATCTGTATCTAACTCTGAAACTAGAAACAGCCGGTTACTTCACCCGATGGGAACCGTACTGGCTGTAGTGTATGCAGGGGTTCGTAAATCATTTCCTGCTGAAAGCTTGTTTCGCTTCGTTTTATTTGTGATTCATTACCATACGGTCTAAAACTCGTTTGGATTACAAAAGTACTACCTTCTCTTGAGAGACAAAGTAACTGAAATTTACATTCATTTTCTTTTACGTATCTTTACCTCTTAGTTATTAACTTCTTATGAGGTCATAACTTGTATTACTCTTACTCGATAAATGCAAAATTACCTGTTTAATTTATTGTGATAATTTGTGTGACAATAATATTGGGAAAGTAAGGCTTTGCTTTTCTTGGTATTCAAAGATATAGGAAGATAATTCCAAACCATTCTCTCTTAGATGCAAACTATAACAACTACAAACGTATTAACGGAATCCATGGTGAGGCAATATCTAATGTGTTAGAAAATACAAACTTTATGTGACCTTCAAACTTTAATACCTACACTACTCTACTATTAATTATAACTATGAAATTTATCTCTTATTAAATTAACTTTTGAAATGAATAATGGAAAATATCTATTTTGAGTAAGTAAACGAACATTCAAATGCAGCATTTTAAAGAAGAGAATTATATCAATCCATCGTATTGAAGTAACTAAAAGTATGTGCAAAAATGGAAAAAGGTAGTGTTGTTAAACAGAGTTATATTATTTATACAACTTAAATAATAACTACATAATGACATTGGTCTTTGCGATGATCAAATATCTCAAATAATAAGGATAACATACAGAGAGGATTATATAAGCTACATACAATATTATGTTATAATATTAAAATATCTGTTCAAAAAATTAAATATGGCTTTTCAAAGCAAAAACGCAATTCGAGCTATACTAACAAGAATAAAACAATTTAATCAGTTAACAAAGTTTAATTGTTCGGAACAAAAATGACATATTAAGGAAACATTAAACAGAAAGAAAAAAATAAGTATGTAAATGATACAATTAGAAGAGTCCTTTGTAGCAAATTAAGTATGAAAAGAAACAATGATATAATTTTAAGTAGTTACTGTCCCGTGTCTTTTGTATGGAAGTGACACTTGGGCAATGAGACAAAAATACAATTTAAGAATACAAGAAAATGAAATGGAAACATATTTAAAGTTACAAAACTAGATCACAAAAGAAATTGAGATATCCGAACATAGTTAACATTTATTAAATAAAAAAAAATTGACACATGTAAGAATTAAGCAAACATGCTGTTCCAGTGTTGGGCATCTAAAAGTAACAAAGAGAGAGCATTTAAAAAGACAAGAAGAATTGAAGATATTCATGAAGAGTTGTATATTACGTACATAACTTAAAATGACATGAACCTATAGACAAAATAAAAAAAATCGTGTTCATTTACAGGCCTAGAATTATATAGATATAAATGAACAAAGCTCTAGAACATGCAGAAGAGTTCGAGATGATTATTTCTCACCCATGAACTCATATGAAGGCACTTTAGTTTACGATCTGTTAAGTCGTTAGGTCTGATATTCGATCTGTATCAATTTTCGGTTTGAACACTGCTACAGCGTTGGGGGTCATGTTCTGGCAGACGAGCTCAAACATAGTCGGGCTGTATTTGGAGCTTGTGCTTTGTCACGATAAATCTAAGCAAGATACCTTGGAAATGAAGTTCTAAATATGCCCGGAAATAAATAAATCTATCGCCGTCAATCCCCGAGAGTTATGTTGCAGCCACATTTCCGGTGGTATATCCTTCAGCCATTTGGCAAGTTTTCCCTGAAAAAAGTTCGGTAACCGAAATCACTTATACGAGTTTAGCACACAAAGTACAACTAGACGATCTCTTCGTTTATTTCGTTTATTTATGGATGCTTTTTAACATCTCAGATTATACCCTTCCCATTCAATTCAGGAAGTGAAATAGCTGATAAAATTTTCTCAAGGGCTTCTTCTTTCAGGCTTGAAGTACTTTTACGTACCGTAAATCTACGCCACCAGAGCCACGGCTTTATTTCCCTTCCGGAGGAAGCCATACTCGGGGGGTTTTACGCAAGAAAACATGCATCGACCCTGTCCAGGATTGAATCCACGATCTTGGATCTACAAGGCAAATATGGTTACCGCTAGTTCATATCCTTAATTGTCAGAAACTATTATAGTATGGCGACCTCAAAGGGAAAAAGACAATATAAAGGAACTACCATATTACATTTAAAAAAAGCATCACAGTGTATAATGATTACCAATAATGTATAATGTATAGTGCTGTTAAATGTTAAATAAGTTAATTGCCTAAGTCTTTGTGGAAGATTATTATACTTTGACAGAAAAGGCTAAAAATAGCTCTGAATTCATTAGTGTAAAGATTAAACCTATTATGTGTCGAGTAATTATGAACATTTGAACAAACTGTAAAACTGTTTATATTGTCCTTGATATATACTAAACAATTAAACACATACATCGATGGCAAAGTCAAAATACCTAATTCATTGAGAAGAGGTTTACAAACTAAACTTTACCAAACTTTTTGTAAAATAAACATCTTAATTGCTAAAAGGCGATTACACCATAATAATTAATGTGCGAATAAACATGGGAAAAATAAAATAAACCTTCATTAATATGATCTTTTTAACACTGTAAATCAAAATTCACTGGTGATTTGTTTTGAAATATAGTTAATATGAGTTGAGCAGCGAAGGTTGGAATCAATATAAATACCCAAGAATTTCATATCTAGTGCCAGTATTAAATTTAAATTGGATGTCTAATGTTACACCAATCATTAACAATAGAGGGCTTCTTATATAATTTGGTTTTTACTACATTTTCAACTTTATCAATAAAATATTAGCTAAATTGTCCGCATACAAGTAGGAATTCAGACCACCACAACAAAATAAATTATCTGCAAGAATAATGAACCTGTGCAGAATTTCGTGGAATGCATTGGGTTTGGATTTTTAACATCCCATGTTTGGCCGTTTTGATATAGTACCTTCTGGGGTACAACATAGGTTATAATTGAATATAATTGAATTTGACAAGCAAAAAAATATTCAATTATAAACCTTTAACATAGTATCCCACAAATAAATAAACCGCCACGAGTGACCGAGGTCGTTAAGGCGTGGACTCGTGAGCGGGAGGTCTGGGGCTTGATTCCCTCTCTGAATGAGTTTTTTTTCCCGTTTTTCTCAGTCCTCATAAATGGAAAATGCCGCGGAGGTACCCTAAGCTTAGGCCTGGAATGTTTCCTTCCTTAAAAAAATACTCCTTTCTCAATTAATGACATATTTCACGTATCATCAATGTTTACCGTCTGTGAATCTCAGTAGTAAAAAACGACGTTAAACACAATTCAAAAATAAACATAAATTAATTAATTAATAACGGGAGTGCATTTACATCCTGTATACATACAGAAGAACATGGCATAGGCAGACCTAGAAAGCGATAGAAATGTACTGTACCCTCAGTGAATTAAGTGACCAATAAGCTCAAACCGTATAGTTGGCGACGATGAAATTAGCCAGAAATAAAGTTTCCTGAAAATATTTTCTGCTCTAATATGAAATAAGTAAGCTGTGTATTTCTGATATTGCATTTTCAATCCATTAGCTGCATCATTACTCAGGAGAGATGGAAATGGAAAACATGCGAGAGGTGATAAAAGTTTTTTTTATCAATATTGAAACACTGAAAAAATCGCGTTAAGTCTAACTGCGTCCATTTCATTAAATTCTATTGGCAGTCACGGTTAAACGCATTATTCTCTTTTAGGGTTTTTGGGTTTTTATACCTTTTCTTTCACTTAGGAAAGAGGCACTATAAAATTAAAAACCATCGTAACACAATGCCCTTCCGAATAAAAGGCCGTGTCTGAAATCTCTGCCAATTACGTGAAAACGCTAGCACAAAAGGAAAATTCATCTTTTTCAGCAGTTGTGCTGAAAAAAAAAAGAAAGAAAAATAAACAAATGCAAAGAGTGGGTTGGAGAGCCTCTCGAAAACAGCCTCACTGCAAGCATTTCAAGGCGTAAATAATAAGTTATCTCGATTGCTGGCATGAATGACTGGGTTTTAAAACAGGGTCTATGAATCAATTTTGCTGGGGAAACACCATTTGATTTTCTTTATAACTGGCTCAAAGCTTGGAAAATGTGGGTATTAACGTTTGTTGACATTACTGAAGGGCGCCTGTAGTCTACGTACCAATATTTGATGCCTACGAGGAAGCTGAGAGCAGGTGATTAGAAGTTCCTAACCAAAAATTAGCTACTTACATTTTAGGACTGTAAAAAAGTTTTCAACATATTGATAAATTTATTTTAAAACATATATCTATTTTCTTTGTGTATTGTTACTACTTTATAAACTTGTAGTGGTGAATGAGCTGATCATCAGCACAACTTTGCATTTGGAAGTCACGTGGATAGTTGTATAATTCAGTTGTTAAAAGCCCATCCATTTGTATGGGCTTAGTTTTACACAGCAGAGTAATCCCGGCACTCAGTATCCGGGCGCGCATCACATCGGCTGACTCACTGCACTATCGGCAAAACTGAACAAAGTTTATAAATCAAGAACACGAGATATAACTCGTAGCATTAACGCACAGAGCGAAATTAGAGAATAATTTGAAACTTAAGATTTGTAAACACGTGTATGTTTTAAAAACTTCAGCTTATGATGAAAAACAGACGTTGCAAATCTAAATAATCTGTCATTCACACTTCGCAGCTTCTTTTCTGATATGTCTGCTATTTCTCTCCTGTTTTGTTTTGAGCATTATTTAATATTCGAGTATTTGGTTTGTAGACTCGACCTTTAGTCTGTCTAAGGAGCGAGTAGACCCCTTTGTTATATTCTCTCACCAAAGAAGTCAGGAATCTCAAGTATTGAAGTGCGAGCTACATGAGCTGTGGCCCCATCTTGCTGGAGCACACCATATATCTGTTTTTAAAATTTGTTTTGAGAATTATGTAACATTTAGGAATTTGGTTTATAGACAAGAGTCTATAGGCTGTCTAGGGAGCGAGTAGGCCATATTCCCCTTTATTATTTACTCTCTTGCCCAAAATGCCGGGAATCTCAAACATTGAAGATATGGACTGTAGTTTCATCTTGCTGGAGCACACCATACATTTGTTTTTCTTCAGTATGCTGAAGACAAAGGCTGTTCTAAAACTAAGGCTATGTATTGATTTATGGTTTCACGGTAAAAAGAAAAACGCGATTATTCATGTTGCACATATAGCACACCACACAGTATAGTAGGGGCAGCTTCGGTATTTCGCGGGATCGCATTCTTACTGCGCATGTCACGAAATTGGATTTACTATTTGTACTCTCCTGCAAATGGATCTGCATAAATAAAGGAATGCAATAATGGAATACAAACCAAAAACATTTATTACTACGAGTACTTTATACAACAATTAAACAATTATGAGGCAATTGTATACTTTCGAATTCCTAAATAATTATTTTCGAATGTAACCATTCTAAAATATTTATTAATTATGCTACAGTTAGTGGTGAATGGCGATTATGTTACTGTGAATCAAGCTCAGCACATACTTTTCTGGTTGCATAGGTTACGGCTATAATATAAAAGTTAATGCTAAATCGAATTCCTCTGAATAATTCTGGTAAAATGACTAGAAGATCTTAGTTCATACTTTCACACTATTGGAAATTTTTAAAAACACTAACACGTGAACTACCGAATAATAAAGCTGGTTCCAAATATCTAATATTAAATCAGGGAATCATTTCTACATTATTATTATTATTATTATTATTATTATTATTATTATTATTATTTAAAGTTATGTTAAAGTGTCCTTGTGCGGCAAAAATATTGCCAAGAAAATGAATACAGAAAAATTAAAAACAGGAGATTGTACTTGTGAAGTTGAATTTGCTCCTGGACAATGATTTATTTTATTTAGTAATTTTGCAATACTCATATCTCTTTACGATATTCTTCTCTCCTTTACCGACTTCGATAATCGGATAGCAGGGTATTATATGGTAAAATTCCTGTAAATGCTGAAAACACACTATAAGCTTTTCAGAGATCAGTTATTTACAGAAATTAAGCTCTTAACCTAACTTTTTATCTCACTTTACGCATTATCAGCTAAATGTAAAGTAGAGACTTGGGAGAAAAAGTTAAAGAATTATAATAATGCATAAAAATGCTTGATATTTGTTCCAAAATCAGCAGTAAAAGCAAAACCGAGAATTAGAGTTAAAAAAATCAAAATTACCCCTCTTAATTAACGTGATGTTCTACATAATTACCTTTTTATTTCTGTGACAAACAGTGAAATTGTATTTCCATTTTGAAAAGGAAAGGTATATTTTCAGTACAGTTAACGTTTTAATTAACGAATCTGTAACTTCCACATTTAACAGCTGTTCGTTAAAACACATATGTTAGCTTCAGCAACACGATTTATTGAGAAATACACCCGAAGCGGATTTTAGAAGTAAGAAGATTAGAGATGCCGACGCAAGCTGTCCCTACTGTATATACTGCGCACCGCAGACTGTGATGTAAGTCTTGAACTTTTTGCTATCCTATATTCAGTGCTAACTGGGTCATGCAAGCTAAACACTCTTCATCAATGCTGACTCCCGCTTATTGGGCTAGCTGTGTGAGATTTTCTTTAACTATTCTAATCGCAGCAAGATTTTCTTTTTTTTTTTTTAACTTCTGTTACGATGCTAAACTTTTGGATTTGTTGATCATTTAACGAATTTTCGTTTTATTAGGTAGACAAATACCAGGAGGAAAAAGAAATTGTACCTATCTGAGTTGAGATTTAAAAACTCTGGCTTATCACTAAATCTCCGAACGCAAATATAAAAATAAAATACTGTCTTCATTAACACTACACGGTACGTATTAACTTCCATCTGAGTGGGCTGTGTGCAGCCATCGACAGTGAGATTCTTACAAATGAATAGTGCAACAGAAGTCCAAATTCCCGTAAGATGGAGTCATGGCATGGTGGTATGGGCATATCTTTTGAGCCCACTACAAGTACATCCTAGCGAGAGGCGCAAGTTCGAATCCTGCGCGGATAAAGCTATCTGGGTTTTTTTTTTCTCTCTCAGAATATTTTATTCGTACTGAAAAGATGCACCAATAGGCTTTGTGTCATCGTTTATTTGTTCACTAAGTTAATCATCAAAGTCTTTACTAGTTAATACAGGAAATTAAACAATAAAAACATGCTATCGCTTCCATACTGGTGGGTGTATGCGCATAAGGTTATGAACGTCTTCCTCAAGTTCAGGACTATGAGGTCTTCATAGCGCCGCTGCTGTCCCGTCAAGCTCAAACGTTCATCAATCCTGCTGATTATATGAGCTGGATGACGTCGTAATGGATACCGCTACCAATAAATCCTCCCAGCTACTCCGTTATTATCTCCAAAGTGCTGTCAGCAACTTCTTGTTAATTGTACTGAGCCATACTATCAACAAGATTGAACTGTGCTGGTTTTCTCAACAGCAAAGTTACTCTAGCTGGCTTTTAAGTAAAAGCGGTGCCTCAAAAGTCGGAAATACACGCAGATTAAAAGAGCTGAACATGGTGGACAACTCGGCCAGCGAATACGCCAGAAAAGTTTTCTTTTGCAGGATAACAGGCATATAAATCGCTTAAGGGAAATTTGATCAAAATCTTTGAAAAACTTACTTTTGTTTTAAAGCTTAAAAAACTAAAATGTTTATATACAATGCCACTTTCATATGAGAGTATTTTAAACGCCTGTTGAGAGACATGAATGTTGTAAAAATTCTAGTTACATTTTCAAATACCCTTTAATTTAATCTCTTATTCTTTTGCATTCAAAAAGTAGCATACGATGCAATTTTTTATCCAAAATTTTCATGTTTTCAACATTTAATCGAAAATGGTTAACATAAAAGTGTCATATAATTTTCAGATCTCATTAATATTAGTAAAGGATAATTAATTTTATCAGTTCAAAATTTAGAGACAAAAATCTACATAGAAAGTTCTATCCTTATTATCAAATTAATATATAAATGTTTTCATTTGTTAAAAAGTATAAATTCTGCTTAGTGTAGATCATTTAGCATAATCACCTATAGAAGTAAATAATGTATTATTTTTCCAAAAACTATTGCAAATATCAACACGAAAACGTTACCATATATATTATATAGTAAAAGAGTCTGTGGTAAATATTTTAAGACATTTGCTTGAAAATTGCAATCTACCCTTCACCTGTGGGTATTTTATATGACGTTATTAATATCTAAATGAACACAGGCTACAGCGTGTCTACAGATAACCTCTATTGTCTCTAAAATTTCTTAACATAGTCCTGCAATGCATAAAGTTGTTAATAGTGTAACGAATAATAATAATACAGTTGCACGTTTTCATATCCATTGCAGACGAAACTGAATACAACCAATACATTTGAAACGAAAGCTGAACAAGGCACTTTCAAATGAATATAAAAATTTACGCATATGAAGGGCTCAAAACAGACTTTGAATGATAGTTATTAAATTATTAAATTTGCAAACACAGCGATGTATATATTAATTTACTAGCCAATAAATGCACATTTTATATTAGTTTATAATACTAATATTTATTTATCTAATGCTATCTAGGCCACATTTAGCATGTATTGCTTCCAGCCCAGACTATATTCCAAGTCATACAAACTAAAAAATAAAAAATAATCAAGAGTAACGCCCATATATGAAAATGCATTAAAATGATAATACTTCACGTTTTTCAATTTCCATACTTAATGATATTTAACAACTAATTGATAGAATGTACACTTATAATACATATTTATTGAAGTTTTATCAACCGGGGTACACATTTAGATTCAATTTTATGTTTATAAGGAAGATATAACTAGTAATTTTATGAAAAGCAATTCTCTTGCTCACATATGTTTGTTCTCTTCTTTGTTGCGTTTTGACTATTAACAGCCCCCGAGAGACTGCTTAGCCGCAACACAGGTACGACAGAGAAGTTGCAGAACTATCAGAAGTAGGATTTAAACACACGGTCATTCCATACAAAGTGATTGTTATGTCATCCATTAGATTAGCATGTCTGGTTGTTGATTTCTATATTTCAGGACATCTTAGTTATCCAGAGGGTACAGTGTCCTTACGTGGTTAGCGTTGTTCAAATCCACGGGATTTGAGATTAAAATGAACGAAATTATGTGATAAGCTATTACATAACACAACAATTTAATATATAATGACGCTCAATAAACCTAACTTATAGTTAATTTATTATTTTTAATAAATTTACTGCTCACGTTTAAATTATAGCATCTTCTTTAATTAACGTTAAGAATACATGCAGCAGCTTTTAAAATTGCTGAGAAAGTTTTGTTTGGAACAAGAAACTTTATAATGCTGAGAGCAACAAGATAGGCAACTTTGTCTTTGAAAGGAATCCCGCATAATGAAGAAAGTAATAAATGGAAAGTGTGAAGTAAATTCTCCTAACTATAATGTTTATAATAAACTTACTATTGAACATAGTAGTCAAACTTTTGGCCTTTTATATTATAAATCTCCATCTCATTGTTTCTCAATGTCCTGTTTTCAAAACATTTATTCTTTTTCGGGTTCTGCCGCACATATTGTAACCATCCCTTTCATGGTTATTTTTGTTCTAATCTCTTTTGACTCTATATGCAGAATATTTCTCAATTTAATTGTATTATAATAAATGGTAGAATTAGATAAATAATAAAAATATTTATTGTAAAAGGAAAATAATGTCATTTTAGTTTTTTGATGGTTAATAATTTCCAAAAGTTTAGCTTTAAAAATGCATATTATAATTGCGGTTATTATGTATAACTGATTGAAAAAGAATTATTTTTCAGTAGTGTTTGCACACCAATCCTTGAAGATATAAAAAATTCTCCAAAATAAATTTTAAATGTTTTTCTGTTTAACTTTATAGCATATTTTCCTGTTAGAAAGGATATTTTAAAATTTTTTATACTTTTATTTAGCCCCTTGATTGTATTTAAAATGCTTGATAAGTAAAAAATCGCACGCATTCAAAATTATGCTTTCAAGTTCTAATTTCAGTAAAGATATTTCGATTCATTATTTATATTTCGAATTTTAAGTAATTTACATTTATATAGTGCCTATTAAGGATGGAAATGTGAGCCAGTCAACAGCTGAAGAAGTTTTAAGCCACATGTAGATTATATAGATTAATTTCGCTGTCCCAGTTGCCAAAAACTTTGGAGCTTATTTAAGAAAAACCTAACGTTTATGTTAAAATATAAAATGTATGGAAATAAAAACAAAACAAAAGAGAAGGTAGCAAAAATTACATTTAAAATGGCTATTAGAAACAGTAAAACCAAGAAATATCACTATATATACCTTAGATAGAGTATATTAAATGTTTGATGAATTTCAATACTTGTCCCTCTGCTTTACAGATCTTTTTTAAAAAATGAACTTCTATTGATTAAGATCTATTGAGCCCAGAATAACGAAATTGGGAACAACAGCTATTAATACCTTATTTCAAGATTTAAAACACTACTTTTGATAAATTAAACACTTAGGGCTGTCTGCATGTCTATTAAACAACTAACATAAGATACAAAAAAAAAAGTTCATATAAGACATATACCTCAGTCTCTTTGTATATTTACTTTTCATAAATATACTGAAAAAACAGTATGCAAGGATTGCAAATTAACACTGATAAGGTAAGTGTTGCTATCTTCTCTAAGACAGATAAACTCTACGTCTACCAGAAGCATTGTCTTCATTATACTCACTCTTGGGGTGCACTTAAATTGAAAAAATATCAAAGAAAAAAATCATTACATAATTTGTCGCTACAATACAAACTCCAACCATATACCTTAACTGTTTAAATACACAGATATTTCAGGCATAAGAGATGAGCATGATACACTTAACGTAAATTGCAATTAAAACATAAAGTTAAGTAATTATAAAATGTTCCAATGTTTAAAACTGTTTTTTAGTTAGTGACAACTTAATGTATTTAGCATTTCAACAAACAGTTTAATTAAAGAGGATATTTGAAATTAAATATTAATTATTTTAATGTTATCTCCAACACATGAAATGATTATAAGATTAGCTTATATGCATGTAATCTAAACATTCATTGTATGACTAAATTAGTCAGAAAGTCTCTCATATTATTATTATTATTATTATTATTATTATTATTATTATTATTATTATTATTATTATTATTATTATCATCATCATCATCATTATTTAATTACCTTATAATTAAAAGTTTCAGTTTATTATTATATAAATAATGGATCTATAGCTTACATATAGAAAAATGTGATAACTTTCAGATTAAAATGTGAACATTTTTCAGGAAAAAAATATAATTGTCTTCTTTGTTATGTTTAAATTACCTAGCATTGCCTGAAAATATTGCAGACCCGCTGTACAGCTATGTCAGAGAAGTTGCCGAACAATTAGGGTATAATTTAAACACTGAATATACTGTATAGAATTATATACCAGGTCTTTCGTGGCTTTTTCGCTCTTTTCACGGCAGCTGGAGGGCGAACAGTCAGATTGATAATTTCCGGCGAAAGGGATGTACGAAGCGTATTCGGAAACTACCGAAATGGTTTAACACATAAAGTACACTTTTTTCGTAAATATATATTTTTATTTTCATTGCATTCTACACCGCTTAAACTACTTTTCTACGTAGTTTCCACCATTGTTCAAACATTTGTCGTAGCGTGGCACTAGTTTCTGTATCCCATCAGCATAGTATTTTCCCACCTGTGATAAAACTGTCCTTCCACTGCTGCTTTTGAAATTGATCACTTGCATTTCTTTTTGACTGGAGATGCTGTATGCCTCCATTCCAAGGACTGTAGCTTTAATACAGAAAGCATGTGGGGTGTCGATATCTCATCACCAGAGACAATTTGGCTCAAAAATTGTCACCTTCCTCTTCATATCGCAGAGAAATTGAAAAGAGACATGTGAAAAATTCTTATTCATATTTTTTCTAATATACACTTTTTATCTGATATATTAAAGCTTACCTCCATAATGAATTCCTGTAATAATGTTGTTGTTGTTGTTGTTGTTGTTGTTGTTGGAAATCTTAAAAATACATAATTTTCAATGGTATACTATTTACAGGTACTGAGAACAAAGTCCCTTTTTTGTTTTATTATTTTAATGCATTTTATTCACAATATATTTAAAATAATGTATATATTTTATTTATTTTATGATTATAATAATGTTTACACTTCATTAAATATATTGTAGAACTTCAGAAATTTATCACATAGTATTATAATATTTCATAATGAAATAACTAAAATAAAACATAAATAATAATTAGTATCATTTCCGTTAATATAAATTTATCATTTGGGAAGATGCATCAGCATTTATTTAAATATTTTTACGTGTGTTATATTTATGAAAATTTGACTTACTCCAGTTCTCTGTAACAGCAATTAACTGGAGGCAAAGGGAATCGAAATACACACTCTACCCACGAAATGAGAATTAATTTGGGGTAGTTTCTTCACTGTTTTCATACTAGCCCCGTTATCAAGAGAAAACACAAGGAATATTTTTTATTAACTAACACGAAAATCAACATTTTAACCGAAGTACAGACTAAATTGAATATATTTAATTTATGTACAGGTTGTTCAGTTTTAAAGATTTTTCCTTGAAAACTGTTTAATTTTACATTTTATATTAGTAGTTGTACTTTACTTTGTAATGAAACTTATTACAAAAACCGTGCAATTTCCAACACAAATGATACGAATTAAAAAGGTCGTTAGCTCCGTATCTCGTTAGAAATGACTGTAGTATCAAGTTATCGGAATTGGGAACAAGGGGAAACTTGTTGAATTAGGAAGCGATAAAAAGGAGTCTCAACTGGAAATTGTGATTCACATACAACGGAGATTATAGAGTAGTAATCGGAGCCTAAACTTCTTGTTTACAATGACAAAAGGTGTTTTAAAATGTTGGCCTTATCGTAGGAAGAAGAGGATCAGGTTCGCTAAAGCTGGGAAAACTTCGCTTTTGGTTTCATTAACTTTTGAACGTATAAACGTCTAACTTTAAAGCAATTTATGTTTTATTTTTGTCGTTTATAATAAAAAACAGAATTTCTAGTCTCGCTAAATTCAAAGGTAGAGAAGCAGTTTAGTAAAGAACAATGTGGATTTAGGAATGTATCGCTGCATATTTACTCTGAAACAAATTAGATGAAAAGAAAATAAATTCAAACAAGCCATTATTTATGTTTTTAGATTATATAAGATACATATTTTTAAACAATATCCTGTTCCCTTAAATAAGAGCATTTTCCTGGTGGCATGGAGATATTGTAGCAGTCTTTTGAGACCGGGCCGCCATAAGGCGCAGCTTAATCGGTTTAAAGAAGGAAGCATTCAAGACATAAAATTTAGGGTAGCTTCCGGCATTTGCCATTTATGAGGACTGAGAAAATCAGTCAAGGAGGACGGTCCTGACCCGAACAAACGCCTTCCGCTCATGAGTTCGTGCTTAAACGACCTCGGCACCCGTGGCAGTCATACATGCATTGCCTTCCATGTACATACATCAGGCCATTATTTTATTCGTATTGCTGAAACGGTAAGTGAACTGGTTTGACCTACAATCTTGAAAAGTCTCCTTAGATGCTTATTTCATTGCTAAAGCTACTTTGTTTATTTTCAACCATATAATTGTGTTTTGTAAAAGGGAACTAATTAAGAACACGATGAACATCTCCAAATTGAACTTCGGCAAGACAACTAATGTCTTATTTTTAGTGATTATTACCAGTAGGCTATGCATGAAGATAGGAATCGTATTACGATAACTCTGTGCGTTCAAGCCTAGAGAATGTGTACTATTCTGTCGTTCAGATGCAGAAGACGCCCGATTGGCAGCTCTCCTGCAGTACAGATGAGATGAAGAAGTTGCCACATAGTGTAGGGGAAGAACAAATGAATCCAGAATGTTGGAATTCGTTTTTTAGCTCGATTAATGTGAGAAATAAACAAACATAGCAGCAAATATAGAATAACTATAGATAACTCTAGATACCGGAAACTATTTGATATGTCTCATTTTGTATCAGAATTAGAACAGTGTCTTCTCTATTATTCTTAGAAGTATATACGAATGTCTCTTTAAAAATTCGCCCTATTAATGGTATCTATTTAAACAAAGAGGCAGACACGTTTTTCTCATGTAGAAGAACCAGAGATAGTATAAAAGTTCAAGATACACTTACCCTATCAAAGAGACGTCTCCATTTCTGCAAAAGAAAGAAACAGACAGAAATTAATAAACGATTTACCAGAGTCAAACATTTTTAAAAGAATATTTAAAGTTGTCCATTAACTTTTAATGTAAATATTATATATACTAAGGTAAAACGCAGTTTTTTTTGATAAATATTTTAATAAAAAATAAACCGATAAAACCAATGAGAGATTTGATTAAATGAAATTAAATAATTTCTCTGGGTATTGTTATGGAGTTATGTCTTAATTTTTCTTTAAATAATTAAATTATGTTTTCTATTTGGACCTGCTCTTTTTACAGATGAAAATAATTTTATATTGATAAATGTTCTATTCCTTATCCCTGCTTCTTTCATTGAGATTATAAATCAGATAGCAAAGCATAATCCTTGACTGAGGTAGAAACGTAATTAATACTTTTTCATGAATTAAAAACGTTATATAACAACGAATAAGAGCTGCAGGATGATTGTCTCTCACAATGACAGCAGCAGTGTTCGATTTCTTCCGTTAGAACACAAATTGGAGCGGCGGGTTCGCATTCCTTTGAAAGGGTGTCATCTCCATTTTGCTGTAGGCGGAACTGAACATGTCTATGCATGCACACTCTCACAGGTGGAAACCGGAAGCCACAACAATGAAACTAGTGCCATGCGTCCATTGCTCATTACGCTAGCATAATATTGTAAATTTAAATTTTAGCGCGAAAAATTACGGCTGTAAAAATTATGATAATTCTTTATAAAAATAGCCCCCTAACATACAAATATGCCACACAAATATGTAAAATTTCCCTTTTTCTCAAGTCTCCCGTGATACTTATGTCATCAGTAATTTGTACCACCACCTATTGTATTAAGCAGATCTCGATACTTGCTTGGCATTTAAGAAATGCAATGGAAGGTTTCATCTTGTTCGATATTTCAGTGAACAATGAACCAGAATCTCGATGTTTTCAATATTCCCAAAACTCTTTGTTCAAAGTTTAGCAATAATACTCGATCGGATTTAGATCTGGGGACTGAGTAGACCACCCATTACTTAGTTATTCTGTCTTTCTAGCCATCTAGAGACACAGTGCGTCTTGTGTTTTGGCATTATCATACATGTAAAGGAATTCAGACTTCAGCAACAGGCTCCATAACCATTGGAGCCTGTTGTTAAATCATTGTTTCTTATATCAAAACCAGATATTTTTTTCTATTTGCCATCATTCTTCTTCAGGTTATGATAAAACCACCTTTGAATTTGTGAACATCCTGTATATGATTATTTTTCTTCGTTAATTGAAGGTCTCCTTGTTCTCTTTGCCCTGAAATCTGGATGCAGACCGAAGCATGATACAACTGTGAAGAGAATATGAGCGCATTGCTCCTGTTGTCAATTGGTATGCTCCTGACACATTCTATAATACGTGCCCCGGTTTCCTCGGCAAATCGTTGGATGACGGGAATGAAGTATTCTCTTTAACATGGCAGCATTGACCTCTTTACTCTCACTGCCTTAGGCACAGATATATGTCTTGTGTTGAAGTTGTAATCCTTAGTTTATCTGGAAAATTGTTCTTTTGACCTGCCAAATATCGTCAGCACATTCTGAATATAAAAACTTAATTGACTTGTTGAGCATTATTTTCATATATTAAGATCGTTTAATCTTATCATTTCTGAAATATTAAAGAAAAATTTAGTCCCTATATTAAAAAGCAATAAAATACTTATTTACAATAAAAATTAAACAAATAAAACAAACGCTACTAATTGATTGCTATAGTAATTAGATGGCAGAAAGTAACAAACTGCACGTATTTGCGTACTGTATCATTTGTTTGTATATAAAGAATTTTATTTAAAATGAATATTGTTCCTTGGAAAATTCTGGTGCGTGTGTTTTATCAACTATGGGTTTAATATTGTGCATAATGGGGAATGCTTTGAAACAAATTTGTTTTCGCAAAAACGTTAGCCATTTATGACCAGCAAAGTCTGCATGTGAAACAAGAAACATTCGGAGTCTCATTTACTATGTTTATGTTATTCCAATTTAACAGTGCCACCAAAGGGAAATTTATCCACTCATTTCTATCTATGTATCCCATTTTATTGCTGTTTTCCCCCCTCAGTATCTTTACACTAATGATGTACTACCCTATTTCAGATTTTAAGGAATGCTTTTATGTTTTCTCAATTAAAAAGAGTTTTTAATAGGGGTTAAAGCTTATTTTAATTACTGAGGGATCACAGGAGATGAACACTGATGATACATGAGATGAAATGTTATATTGGGAAATTATTATTTTCAAAGGAAACGTTTCAGGCCTAAGTTTAGGGTACTGCTCCGGCATTTGAGGACTTAGGAAAACCTGGTAGGAATCGAACCCCAGTGCTCCCACTCACGTGTCCAAGCCTTAACGACCTCGGCCACCAGTGGCGGTAATAAAATAATATGAAAAATATCCCACTGACATAATAAGCTGACCATTGCGTAATTGAAATTAAATGTTTTAATTTGTAATTTTGGCAAAGTATTTAAAACTTTAAATTTTACTTATATTCCAAAATACTTTATTTAATTTATTAAAATTTTTAAAGAAATTTGTGAAAAATTAGGAAGACATGAAAATATTAAGAACTCATAACAAATTCTTCTTGCTGTTACAGCTTATCGTCTCTCATAGCAATGAAGTTCTAAAGAGACGAAGAATTTTGATGAAATGATTGCGTAAATAACCAGGAGTTTGCAACAACTAAAGTTACCTGGTATTCACCTTTACAGGGTAAGGACAACCTCCGGATAAAGCCTTACTCACGCAACTGACCTTACGGAATTCGATCCGATTTTGCCTAATTCATTTATTATGATAATATTGAAAATCGTTATGCGAGAAACCAAGCAGTGTTTCCGTATTGAAAGAACGACCGTAGAGCACTTTAAACGGCTCTAAAGAAACAAACAAATGGCCTGAAGTATTTAATGTGATTATCTTATTATGTGTAATATTATTGGGTAAGTAACAAATTTGAGCACTAAAACACATTGAGAGTAAACAGTTTAATCCGTAGTGTTAATCAAAAATACATACTGCACAAGATTGTAATGATTTGACTTCCTAGTTCCTCCTTGGTATAACATTCTCTCTTGCTAATGTTTTATATTTTTCCCATGAACTTTTATCTCATGTCTCCCTCATACCTCATATTTGATACATGTCTTCTTCTTCTTTTGTGGTTTTGGATATCTCTTGCGTTCTACGACAACACAATCGTAGGCCCATCGGGGACAGATGTTCCCAAATCCTCCTTCCCTAGGGTTGGTAATGGAAGTGCTTTGCGAGGGAATTGGTGTCTAGCGTTCTCAGAACACGTTGGTTCCATTTTTATTTTGATAGTTGTTCGTTTTCATGCGCCATCTCTTTGACATTGCTTTTATGTTAGAGGTTTTTGCTGCTTGTTTGGCAAGCAGTCCAGCGTTTTCATGCTTAAGAGTTGGTTTGAAAACTGTGTTATAGAATCTAATTTGAATACATTTCCTCGTTTGATTGCCAGTATTTATTTTCAGATTTGAATTTGTTTTATAATTTATTAACTTCTTTCTATATTTATTGTTTATAAATAGAGAAATGTGCCTTCATAAGTGTACAAAGTCTCTTAGGTCTTAAGTGGGCTGGAAGGCATGTTTTTTATATTTAAAAATGAATTATGTGATATAAAATATATTGGGATATACAATATAGAACTGGTTATCTTAATATTCGAAAATACTTCTGCATATATTAAAAATGTTGAATTTGACACCATCCACTTCTAAATATATAGCTTTCGAAGCAATTAGGCTAAAAAGTGCCGGTTTTTACCATTCTTAAATAAATGTGTGGTTTTACTGTTGGTTATTCTGAAGTAAACAGTGTAAAAATCTGACTATGACGCAGGTTTGGGGTTGGAGCTATGAGTTAAGTTTTAGCATGTTTTCTTTGATCGCAATTTTCTCACAACTACGTTTCTAGAGAAAAAACAACTTGCCTTGAATATTTCATTGGGTTCTAGACATTAGAATGAAGCTACCGAAGCATAATTATTAAGGCACATTTGTAACTTAGAATTGCTGAAGTTGATGGACAAAATTTGGCCTCAAATAAAAAATTCTAATTCTTATTCCAATACTTTATTCGAATGATTCTGCTTCATTTCAGAGATAATAAGCTGCTACAACTGTAATGTTAATGGTACTGCCACATTATTGTTAACTTAGCTAATTTAACATTGCAAAACAGAACTTTCTGAATCCCCTTAAATTTTTCGTTGATTATGTTGAACAAAAAGCTGAAAGTTTCTCACAGTTCACAATTTTCAAATTTTACTCTTTCAAAGTTTCTTTGTATAAACAACAAAATTTAGACATCTCCACTAATTGATATGCAAAAATTGAGTTTGTAATGTAGGATTTTTTTACCTAGTGGATATAATATTTCAAATGATTTAATTAATATATTGACACATTTATGATGCTGGCAGCACCATGGCCGTGGTTAGGCCCAAAGCGATCCGGATTCGATCCCTGCGGCCGCAAGTGGATCTGTGACGGACGAAGAAACGTCTGGCTCCATCCTACTGCATCCTCACCCCAATCCACAGCTTCACCTTCATCATCTAGCATAAATTGTTCGTCGGTTCCCGTACCGATATTGTAAATAGATTACGCTTCTGCCCTCTTCCCGTGAGGTGTGGAACTCCAAGGTCTAATTGGCAAATGGCTTAGCATTAGCACTCACTCACAAACATGCTCGCATTTTATAACCAGGAAACCCGTCAACCAATTTACAAGCACTATAGTCTCCAGTCAAACATGTACTTTTAGTGCTGAGTTTTAATTTTACAAAGATCATAAACTGAAATGAAGACTACAATGTTTTGCTAATGTATGCAATAAAGGTGTGAAGTATTTAGTGATACGTTTCCTATTTGTATTGATATCTCGAGCAGCAAATCCCACACTATGCTCAGAAGTGGAAGCCTTATGGGAGAGGTCATTGCCCTTTAGCGGATATTTAGGCTATTACTATTATCGTAGCGATTAGAAGAGTTAAGTGTGATGACTCATGTGTTGTGCATGGGATCGCCGCATCAGCGCCAATGTCTTATTGGCTATATGTCGTATAATGACACAGTGTTTTAGTCCTAAGTGTGAACAAAAATTGTCTGCGTTATTAGGCATATGTTAAATAACATACATACACAAGCGCGCGCAGGCACAAGCTTGTCATATATAAAGACGGAGTTTAAATGTGTTATTGATAACAACTAGTATTCTTATAAATAAATTAATTAATTATGTAGACGTCGGGAAGTGGGCAAGGTAGTTGGAATTATTTCCTGGATTATGGTAATATACAGTAAAACGAATCACTAAAGACCAAAGAATAGTCTATGTTATGTGAGAAATTATGTACTCGCATAATTTTAATAATTTTGAGATGCATAATTACATAGTTTAACATAAATTCGACGGAAAATTAGTGCTAAAATAATTATAATGGCTGTTGTAATGTAATGTTGACTGAACATAAATGTTAGAACATTTGGTCCAAAAATGTATCTTGCTTCCTTTTTCTTCCGACGACCATAAAATATAAACTGAGGTGGCAAAAATAATTTTATAAACTGCGAAATTTTAAAAGAATAAGTTGCCTACTCACCAGACCACGTGATGAAACTTTGGAGATTTTCTGGGTTGGCTGTGCCAAACTTTACCGTTGTGAATATTTCGGTAAGTTTTGAAATATAAGTGGATATTGCTCCTGGTTTCAATTCCCAACATACCTTGGAAATGTTCACACATGTTCAATGTTGAAGAGCGATCATCGTAAGAAATAGAAAGACGTTAGTGGGCGAAAATAGAGAGTGAATAATAGTAGGGAATCAGGTCTCCACAGACAGTCTATTCAAGGTTTACATGGTGATGTCAATAAATTAAGAGTAAAAGAGACTGTTGTGCTTTTCTCTATGGCTAGTGTTCGAAAACTTCTGGTCCCGTTGACTTCCGCGAGTCACAAAACATCCAGTGAATATGATCGCGAGAACTTATTACTCTTAATAACAACACAATCCTCCTCCCAGAGCCAAGACTTCAAGAACTTCAAGAACCTCGAGAGCTCCAAGAATATCCACCGTACACATCCCTGCTCCACTCACAATCATTTCTCAAAATCGTCGGGCCATTTAACTAGCAACTTACATGAAAACTTGGGCACGACAACAAATATCACAATCTGAGCTACAAAACATTACTACATATCTAAAAACCTTAAAACAAATATACCTAAAAGGCATGAGAATTCAATGATCTAAGACAATATCACTTTAAGCAACACTCCAAGCCCTATATGCAACAATATGCTATAAACTATTAAAATTATAGAATGCATTGTTAAAACTACTGCCATTTTTACAAGTTACATACCTCGCGCACGGCAAGTTTGCACTTGGAAATATTATTGTTGGAAAGAGAAAACTGTTCAGCGAGTGAGAGAAAACATTCTGCGCCTGCGTACATCCTTCTTCTGTAGTGCCTATCTTTTCTAAGAAAACATAGTTATGTAGAAAGTACGCGCGACAATAGGTGAAAGCGAAAGTGTTTGTATGCCATCTTTAGTTCATATAACTAACTGATTTTAATGGTTATTTGCATTAACTGGAGGCCACTCTCGTCCTAACAATAGAGAATAATAGAGAAATCGTCTCCAACTTTGTGACATTAGGCTGCGTGCAGAGATATGTGCGTTAGATCACCGAATACAGTCAAGAGGTTCCTTAAAATGTCGGATTAAAAGATCGAAAGAATTAGCCCCAACCCCGTTGCGTCTTGACTGCCTTGTTCTATCTCTCGAATCAGTATATAGGAAACAGACTGCCTTGTGTGTCCGTTAATCGAGAGGCGTTTCAGTCAATGAGAGCAGTTCAAACAATGAGATGATTCCCAGCCATGACTCAAGACAAGAAGAAAAGGAGAAATATTGCTTTAGGTATACGTTTGGATGCGAAACCGCCTCGATTTAACATAGGGAAGCGAACTTTTTCCAAGAAAAAATACTGATCATACCGAAAAGATCTCCATGCTATGAAGAATTGAGGTAGTGGTTAAATAAAAAGGATATCTAACAAAATATGAATAAAAAACGGTTGCAATAACACGAAATGAACTCGTGCCTTTTAAAACTGTTGTTTGAAATTGAAATTTAGACCAGTCAATTTTTAGAACATTGGACATTAGGGTGTGTTTTTCTGGTTTTCCTGAAAGTTTGTATTCAATTATTAAGATAAATTTCTATTCTAAATATCTTTAAATCACGGGTGAGTAACATTAAAAACATTTCTCAAAAGTGTCCATCCAATTAATGCCTACTGTAGTTACTTAAAGCTAAAACTTCTAGTTCTATATTAAAAATAGAAATATTTTGATATAAAATAAATAGTGCACTTAAAGTAAAGTGCTTTCTTGCTCTTTGTCAAGCTATTTTAATAAGAGCGCAATTAAATTTAAATGTTGCATAATTTAATTGCCTCAACAGAGAAACTATTTTTAAAAAGAACTTTTTCATCAAGCATGTTTAGAGATGTATTTTCCAAATGGTTAGCTTTTTCTCGAAAATCCGGTAACCGAGAGTGCTAACAGGAAGTACTTGCACACGGCTCGCTACAATCGCTACCCCCTTTCTCTTTCTCTTTCTCTCTGTCTCACTGAAGTTGAGTGCCACTCATTATCCGCACCATGGACTAAAAAGCCTGCAAGTCCGGAAAGGCTCAGTCCACTTGAAACCTCAACCCTCGCTAACCTTTTTGATAGTTCGGAGAACAATATTACATCGTTGTGACAAAAGGCACGATCTTAGTCCAAGTATCTGAAAACTATTGTCCGCTTCTTCAGGCAACATTTTAAAAGTCAAGAGGCAAGCTATGTAGGTGCGTGCGACAGCTTTGTACAGGACGGGGATGAAAAAATTAAATTCTGAAAAATTACACTCATATTGCTGTTTAAACAATTCTGCATTGTGAAACATTCCTAAAAGTGACTCGAAGTCTATACTTGAAATGCAATAGAATGAAAAAGACACTGCTGTTTATGGACATCGCTTTCCTGTTTTGAAACGTTCACGGAACATAGTTTGCAATCTTCACCGTGAATGTGACCTAATGCGTTTGCTAAGTCTACCATGTTTACATTTTTTCTTTGGTCTACTCTGAAACTGTGATATTTTCATTATTGGATTCCACGTTGAATGTAAACTACACACAACAGTAATACAGCTTAGCCGAACAACAATACTGTAAAATATAATCCACAATAATGCGTTAATAATAAAAACTAAGCTGACCAACATTAAATCAGACTCTTCTGAAGTAATAGAAAATTACTACTTAATCTATGTGAACTCTGGTTGTTTTTTCCCCTGGACACTTTTTAAATGGTAATTTTTATGCATTACATGCGGTTTTTTCCTGTATGGATGTATTGGAATGTAGTAGTGCAAACCATTAGCACCAAAATCTCAAAATTCACAAAAAATGAAGTGCGCCCTTAATTTATATTCGATCCTACTACTGTCAAGATATTAATATCCAGATATGTAAGTAAATGGGCAGTTGTTTCATTCTGAACAAATATAGCATATCATCAGAAAATGTATTATTAGTTTGAACCACATGGGTCTGCAATTTCATCATCCGTTAACTCCTATCAATTGCTCAATTAGAGGTGAAACCTGAGCTACTTCTTTATGTAAATTAATTTTGGACGTTTTACTAACCCCAGTTTCTACGGTTAAGCTGTTAATCCTGTAGAAGATCAATAATTAGTTATTGAGTTATTTGGAATATTTGTCCTTTCCAGACATTTCTTAAGGTGTTATTATAAGTCTTTGATACATCGAAAAAGACAATTCAGCCCTCCTTTTTGTGTAAATTTTTGAAGACATCCATTGACGAATGATGTATTTACATGTCAACAAGGTACTGTCGTGTAAAATATGTCTAATTTGTTTCATTACATTTGAAATGTTTATTCATTAACGGTGCTAGACACTGCTGTTTATACACCACTTTGCTTTAATTTACTTTTTCTCTCAATTAAGGGAATAGTTATAAATATTATATATTTTTTTCAAAACATTTACTTTAAACGACAGTCTAAACACACAAACTTGATTTTACAAGAAGAAACTTCGGGAAATACTGCCACAATTGCAGAGGGAAAAGGACATATTGCCTTTTTTGTTTAATTTTTCCTTTCTCTTCGTCTATTATCTCTTACTACGCTTTAAAAATCATTTTAAATGTAAAGTAGCGAAGTTGGGCTTCAAATTTCATGAAACTATATTCTTAACTGAAGAAGAAACAACAATAGCACACACTCCACTGTCAATCACAAGCAGGATCTAAAACGTATGTTTGACGGGGCAGCAATTTACTGCGGCTAGGACCATAGGAAGCGTTTGGTTTTCCATCAGGACGGATCTTTTCACTTCGCTTTGTGTCGAGCATTGACTGAGGTTGAGGCCTGCATAGCCTGGAGTGCCGTATCCATTTCGCTAATTAATTTCCGGATTGCTTTAGGGTGCACATACGTTGGAGTTGTATAGCTTCAGCACAATAGGCCGAAGTGGATGGATGATAAAAATAATATTACCAACACCATTTCTTTATGGATTAACAGCTGTCCATCAGCAGGTCGTTTAGTGTTGTACAGACACGAAAAATAGATTAATTTTTATTAAATGAATCACATCTTGATTTACTTTCAAATTCAAACGAACTATTAATCGAGTAAGAGGAGATATCTCAAAAGAAAACAAGGGAGAGATAAAGTAAAGCCTCAAGCTTTTATAACCTCTGTTTCCTTTTTGTTTTGGGGCATTTATTTACACTCCATATAGTAACTTAAGTATAGGTGGGCGTAACACTATTTTGCATCAAAATACTGTTACATAGATTTTTGTCATAAAATATTGACAATCTCTTTTCCCCTTAGAGGTATTATAGGTCCTTTGGGGATGTCACAATAAATACAAAGTTCATTGTGATAAGAATAAATTCTCCATAGAGGTTTTGGTGACAAGAAAAAGATTTATATGACAGTCGTTTTAGCAGTAATGGAATTTAATATGATGTCTTGTCGAGAAAACATAGCTACAGTCTTGAGTAATTCAAAAGAAAAAAAAAACGAGGGAAGAGACACAAAGACATATGTCTTTTGCAGCACAGTAGCCGAACCAGGAGAAAAGGATAAAAACAGCCTGGAGAAGGTTTAAAATGGGAGAAAAACCCTGACCTTAAAGAGGAAAATGCTGTTGGAGCAAATGGGTATTACGTCAGCGGGTGTATTATTGAAATTAGATGGGTATGGAAACACCTCATATTTGTATTAAAGGTTATAAAAGCAACAGGTTAATATAATATATGCAGATTTTTAATACACAGTAAAATGAAGCAATTTATTCAAAATAATCCTTCTATTACTGATGGTAATCACCAGTGGAATGCAATCATTACTCCTAATTTATTAGGAATTTATCGTAGAATATCACATGCAAATATAAAACATTATAAAATAACAAACGTAATAACAGAATATATTTAAAGTAAAAAACTAATATTAGTAAGTTTTTTTAAAAATTTTTTTAAAGAGATTGCATTAGAATGGGTATACACAGTAATATAGCTGGTTGGTCTTCTAATTCTAAATATGTCTTATTTGGATTCGCTAATTATTGAGATCGTTCATGATTAACTACATTTTCTTGTGTAATTAGAAGTCGTGATGAAGTATATATTGGAATTCTAGTTCGATTATTAACTTCTAGGGAAGTCCGTCCTAAGCAGCTAGACAACGTTAAAAATTAGGAGTAACATTACATTCTACGAGACGTTATAACTTTAAACTTGATTTTATCGCATCTAAGAAATTCTAAGGATGCCTCCCACTCGCTACCGAACCCAGAATTTCTTTAATAGTCGTAACATTAATGAAGATATTTCAACAACATCTGAAACAAAGTAACCTAATTTTGAGAGAAATGTGATGATGTAAAATGTGCTGAAAGTGGCCACTATTTGCGTTCAGACAAGATTGAACCTGGCGCACCTTATTTTGGAAAGTCCTTGCCAGTAGGTCCGTTTTCTCTGCTTGAATTTCTTCGGTAAGGTTTGCTTTCAGTACGTTGTTTGTTGCGGTAAACTCTTCCTTTAAGATATCCCCATGAAAATAATCAAGCGACATCATATCGGGCGATTGCAGTGGGCATTGTCCCCGAAAGCATTGTCCTGTGAAAGTCGCGCTGTTCTTGGGAGATACCAGTGGATGGTCCTTCACATTTTGGATCATTTCCTCGGACATAGTGGGTGGCTTCAACAAACTTTCCTTGCTTTCCAGTTTCTTCGACAATGCCCAAATGCTGAACTTGCTCGGCGAATGTCAGTCTACAAACATCTCCAGGAATAGTTGTTGGCACTGCTCTATAGATTTTCCAATAAGTGCGAACGATAAATACTCGCTCCTTCAGAATATGCAGATACATTTTTCAACTATTAGGCGTGAGCTTTCAAGTAGGCGAACTCTGACATACAACCACATTGTGTAGATAAGCTGAATGACAGAGCAAATAACAGGACCAGCAGAGAGGAGTGTCAGATGAGAGATGCTGGCTGGCGGACCTCTAATCCGTGTCGCAACAATTAAACGCCACATTACGTTCTATTTCATTCCCAACACAACGAAGGTACTCCTGTTCAAAGTTCGTTGCAATTTATTCATTGGATTAAAATTAATAAATAAACGCCCAGTTCGGCAGTAAGATGCTCCATATATTTTTCTATATGATCGGATTTTTATTGTTATCAAATAGGTATTTGATTTTTTCTTTGCATTTATTTGTGTAATATTTGATTTGTCTCTTGTATTTCAATTTCAAATTAATGGCGGTACAGTTATAAATATTTGAACTTGTAATATTGCAAAGAGCCTTTTTTTTATTTAGTTTTGCAAAAAAGCAACTAACAAAACAGTTTTTCCAAAGTGACTGCACTTAGAAAGATTACATTTTTATGTAAATTCATGGCACATGTACAATATAATGGAACTTCACATCGTAATCTTAGAAAATTGTAAATCTATTAATATCATGGATGATTTCCCTAAATGCGCTGAATCAGTAACAACCGCGGACGAAGCGATCTTTCATTACGCCAGAGCAAATGGCGGGGCACTGAAGCGCATGATGTTGTTCACTGCTATTTGCAAGTAAATTAACCAATTAGAGACTTACAAATTTCGCAGAAGTATGGAGACCATACACTTTAGCCAATTTCTATCATATAAATTGCAGTATTTATTTTATTTTGTAAAAATTACAGGTTTCCCCAATTACAAAGTTCACTTAACCAGATACAATATTCTTATAATTATAAAACAACGAAAAAATAAAACAAAATAAAGAGAATACAACAAATAAAATAGGACTAAAAGTTACTAAACATATCAGACAAAAATAAATAATTTGGTAATGTTGGTACATGATAAGTTAATCAACGTGTAATTACAAATAAATGATCACAGGATAAAATGAAGTTGTTAAGATTCATGCAGAATATATCAATAGCTAAGTGATGCAATTATTATATAAGAATTCCATTCTAAGTACAGGAAAATATTTATATGCGGCAGCGTTAACCCTTGCAATAAAGAAGATGAAACGAAATCGGTTTGATGTAATATTGGGAACATAAAAGCATAGTAACTGCCTTAGGATGAATCATCTACCTTATTGTGTAATAGATTGTAGAAGAAAAGTAACAAGTGACGATTCTTTTTGTGTGATAAACTTCTGTGTCTGCAGTAATAGCCATCATGAAATATATTCTGATTACTAATAATGAAAACTAAATATCTCAAAATATGGTCAGTTTTCTCAAATAATAAATCAAGGTCAATTCGTAAAACATTTAGTTACAGGCACTTCCGCGTACTAACATAGAGAAGATTGTTGCACATAAGTTATATCTGTACCCTGACATTGAAGATAATTAACCAGCAGAAATGAAAAAACAGCAGTAGCAGCAGTAGCAGTAGTAGTAGTAGTAGCAGTAGCAGCAGCAGCAGCAGCAGCAGCAGCAGCAGTAGTAGTAGTAGTAGTAGTAGTAGTAGTAGTAGTAGTAGTAGTAGTAGTAGCAGCAGCAGCAGCAGGAGTAGTAGTAGTAGTAGTTGTTGTAGTAGTAGTAGTAGTAGTAGTAGTAGTAGTAGTAGTAGTAGTAGTAGTAATAGTAGTAGTAGGTGTATCTTTATTGTTATAAAATTCTATATGCACTATACAAATATATTTTATAAGGCCGTACATGCTTAAGTAGGATACACAATTAGAAAGAGAAACAAATAACAAAACAATAAATAAATATAAAACTGGGAAGAACGATACTTACAGATATAAGAATGAAAACATACTACACATTATTTATAATACGTAATTTTTGCACTCTACCCAGGAAATAAATTGCTACTAGCTTTGCGCACTTTGGCTAGGAAAATGCCCATATTCAACCATTAGTGTGGTTCGCATTAACAGGTCCCAACATGCCAATGGACATCTAATTACCTTGAATTTTTTTTCAGGAAAAAACGTTTTTCTCAGGTGTTCCCAGTGGGCACATTCGGCCAAGCCGAAAATCGTTAAGGCGCGGATTCGTGAGCGAGAGGTCTGAGGTTCGATTCCCACCAGAACCGCCCTCCCTGACTGAGGTTTTTTTCCAGGTTTCTCTCAGTTCGCGTAAATGGCAAATGCCGGGGAGGTACCTAAACTTAGTTCTGGAATGTTTCCTTCCTTAAAAAAATCCTTTCCCAGTATATCATTTCATCTCATGTATCATCAGTGTTCACCGCCTGTGATGCCTCAGTAGTAAAAACGGGCGTTAAATGCTATTAATTTTTTTTCCGCGGAAATCGAACTCCAGTACGCAGTCATGATAACCTTTGGCTCTAAACTACGATCTATTGGGTAGTTAAGCACATGTATGTGTCTAATATAAACAGTAAAAATTTAATCAAAGCATGGAAGCAAAATTTAAGAAATTTCAAATGTTCGCCTACCTATTTACTTACCTATTTGCAAGGTTGGTCTAAAAATTTCCCGACCTGAACCATGCACGTCCATGCAATTGGACATATATCAATTCAGGTTTATTAAATATAGCTTTCTATTCAGACATGTTGTGTGTATTCCATAAAATTATAAAATTGAGAACCGTACAACAGTGAATGTATTTAACAAGAGTTGGTTTAACGCCAAAGGAAATACATACCAAATTTATAAAACTTTATGAGGACACTTCTCCTTCACTTTCAAAGTTTAAATATTATCAGTTTAATTTAAAAACGAGCGTACCAGCCTTGGAGATGATCCCATGTAAAAGGAGTCCCAAAAGTACAACAGCAGCAGAATCCAATGATATTGTATTACATGAGTTAAAGAACCCAAAATTGCTCAGACTATAGGCGTTTCAAAGGGACGTGTAGGTTATATATTACATGATATGAAAAATATTTGCGTGTGATAGGTATCCTACATGCTAACAAATATTAGCAGGAAAATATCCAAGCAATGTTTGGTTTTTTTTAACAGAATCAGAACTGGTTTAGTGCGTCTAATGGTTTATGACCGTTCAGGCGATAAAAATATAGTCTAAATATTAACAAAAAGTAAGAAAAACAATGAAAAATATCTATATTTTAGCAAAAGGTCATGTAATTAAAAATACATTTAAAGGTGAAATTACTCAGCAGCAGAAAAAGAATTTGATTTTCTTGACAAAGTGTATTTAGGAAATAGTAGGCTTTGAAACGTTATACATAATTTTAAAAGTGGAACTGCATCTACTGTCTCGTAAAATTTCTTTGCATTGCTTAGTATGCAGTCAATATCACCAGAAGTAATGGGGACAAATCTAACCCTAGCAATACCTTGTGATTCAAACTGACACGGATACTCAAGATTCGCTAAACAGAATTCTTGGCTAACATTGTGTTTAACTTCGTTAAGTCTTTCGAATAGAGGAGTAGGTTGTTTTCGCAGAGCGTTTAGCGAAGTGGTGATATACGAGAATCATTTTTAATATTTTATCACAAAGAAGTAATTTTGTGGATTCTATTGAAGAAGCGCTGCTAGAGTCTAAATCACTATATACATTCTCGATGACTTCAATGTTAACTGTATAGTATTCTGTTGTCTATAACTGCCAGTTTGATTGGATGCCTGTGTTCCGCATTTCATGGAAAAACCAGAAGCAATTTTGAAATAATAATGCTAGTAAAATAAAATTTAAATTATTATCTTACAAGAGTAACTGTAAAAACAGAAAATGTGGAAAGTATTAAAATTAAAATGTTAAATTATACAAAGTTATGTGAGTTATTCTGAAATACGTTATATTTGTACTATTCCCAGATGTATGGACAAATATGGAGGAGAGAAAAAATGTTTAAATCATTCCAAATATACTTATTCACAAACACAAATTTAATTATAACCAATGAAAACACAAATATGTGTTTATGTATAAAACCTAGCCCTGCTTTTAACTTCAAATAAGACTTGAATTTATCATCACACACCAGAATCGAATCAATGAAAAGAGGTCATTTCTCAGGATCAAAGGAGACAAAGTTGGTTCCATCTGCAGGAAAGGTTATATCGGTGTTTGGGACGCTAAAGGAATTGTATTACCGGATTATGCTCAGAAGGCTAAAACCACAATCATAATCATTCCAATATTTTAAACGAAAATGATAAAACAAAAGAACACAATGCAAAAGAAAAAAATGCTAATCAAGTCAAGTACCCGTTCACAAAAGCGTTTTATCGATAGGAATGCTGAGAGGTTTGAAATATGAATTGTTGGAGCATCCGCCCTACTCCCCAGATTTGACTCACTCTAACTTCCATCTGCTCTCAAAGCTCAAACTCTTGCTAGTTTGTCAGTGTTTTACATCATATCAAAAAGCAATTTCAGCTGTTCAGACTTTCCGTAAGACCAATTCAGAGACAATAAATTGATCTTTAAAAAGGTTCAAGCTATACATCTTTTCTTCTATGTTAGACCCAGAATTTTTTCAGACCGTTCTCGTACACATACATGGTCATAAGCCAAGCAAAACTACTACCGAGTTTATTAGTGCACTAAAACATTATAATAGATTACAAATATGTGTGTGAGTATTTATTTTCTTCAGTGATACGAATCAGTGCTGAAAATCGTCGACTGGGCTCTAACGTGTCCTTTGGGACACGACCCTAATTCTTTCCATATAACTTTGCATATCTTAGAAATCTTGAAAGTTATCTCAGGAGAGGTTTAAACTCTAAAGAGGAACCACAAGACTTATGAGCACTTAAAGCCAGGTTAACCGCGCTATAGGGATTAAATTTCCGGCCGTGGCTTTGAATTTTTCCTATCTGATTTACCCTTTCTACCCTTGAATATAAACGGTTTGCGCGAAAGAAAAATTTCCAGTTTAACCTCTCGTACATTTCTAGTTCACTTTTTAGGATTTAAAACTCACTTTTCTTGAAGCAAAGCTGTGAAAAATGTTTTAATATGAATAATTTATGTTTAGCCTTCTCATGGTTACTTATTTCAGTACGAAAATTCGAGGTTTATTCTAAGTATTGAACAATGTATATGAAACATTCTATTTGCATATTTTTTCGTTTTAATACTGAACTAAGTTCTTGCGAAGCATTTTTAAACGATGTTACATATATTAAGTAACATTTAAAACTATTTTCAGTTAGCGATTTGGTCGATTTCACACCTGCCAACCTTCCAAGTGGGTTGTTAGTAATCATATAGCGCTTAAATTTCCCTTCCTACAATGTCAGGTCTACATAATACATAGCGGATAGCAAAGTATCCTTCTTCACAGTGTACAGGTTACCTCTTGAGCACGGAACAAAAAGCCGTATATGCACATTACGTATCAGTTATTCTGGATAAAAATGCTGTGGCATGGGCATCTTTGTATCTATCAGCTCCTTGATTGCAGTGTTGGTGTGTTTAATGAAGACCTGAATTCTGTTTAATTTTTTTCTTCAAAACACTAAAAACTCTTTCTGCAGGAGAGTTACTATGAGGTATGCTTACTGCTCTAAATTCAGCTTTACATAATGTTTTTACGACATTGTTTGTCCACTTTTAATGTCTGCAAAGTTGATACAATTTTTTCTATTTAGATCCAATTCAGGAAAAATATCACATTGGGAGGTAGCAAACTCATCTTCATGTTTGTTGTGTTCCCTTTTAGTAAACAAATATGGGAATCTCTAAATAAAATACTCAAGAAATATGAACAAATTTTTGTGTTTAAACAATTCATCTTCAATTTCTTAAGAATGCAGTCAGAAACTGATATAGAATTCTATAATAGAGCTGTAAAACTTTTTTTTCATCATAGTTATTCTCTTTTACTTTTGCTTCAAATATTAAGTCCCCAATGGCTTTCTGATATTTACTCTCTTTGAATTTGACTGTGGAAATTGAGGTAGAATCAAACTGCAGATACATAGGTCATTTAGAAGACTGAAGTTTTCCTTCTTAGAAAATGTAGCTGGAGTGTCTTATTACAGAAACAAATTTATGCAGTTATGCAGTGTTCTGAGGTAAATGATAATACACATTTTTATTTAAGAAAGTTTTCATGGTTACAACTCATTCTTCCGTTGAGGTTTATTATAAAGCATAAGCGAGAGTTTCACATTGCTTTATTCAAGAAGAGTCAAAATATTGTGCATATATGTTTTGATATACTTTTAATGAATTCTGCCTTTAAAACACTTCACAAGATAGAAAAAGAACTTAAACAAAATGCTCTCTAAATTTATTGCCAACTTGAGAGTTTATTTTTAAGTACCAATGTGTTGAAGATGACATAAACATCTGAAAGAATTAATAGATGAATGCTTCTTCTTCCCAAATTTGCTACACCTTTCATTTCACCAATATAGGGCATTGTCAGAAGAAAACGCATAAGAATTTTTCCCATTGGAAGACAAATCATTTCAGAGAAAATTCCTTCCCCTATGTTGTCATTATTCTCATTTTCTTCTCTTCTTCATCCCAAGGGTTAGTCCCTTTGCTTGTTCTGTCTTTATATTTCTTTTTTCCTAATGATTTATATTCTAATGCCTGCTTTAGAATTCTAGTGTTTTCTATTCTGTTAATACAATGTATATGTTCATTTTATATTATTCTTTTTGTCATTAATGGAATTTACATTTAATTATTTGCTGATTTCATCGATTAGTATTGTTATCTGATTTATTACAGGGTTTAGTTTTTCTTAGAAAACTCATTTCTGAACTCTTTGCATTTTCTTTGTAGGGAGCGATGTTTCGCAATCATAAATTAAGGCGGGAATAGCCATTGTTTTGTATAATTTAAGTCTCGTGTACTTCCGTGCTTTATTTTTTAAACATTTATATATAATTCAACTTATATGTAGGAATTTTTCTAATTTATTATAAGTATCTACGACTGATTTTTCATTATTTCGCAACCTAGATATCTAAAGTGAGAGATTCTATCTAAATCTAAATTATCTAAAATCATTTTTGAGCGTATCATGCTTTTCCCTTAAAATGTCACCACCTCTGTTTTTTTCTGGATATTTTAAAGTTGTACTATTAACCTATTTTATTTAAAGAATGTATAATGCGTGCAAGGTATCCTCATTTTCTTGTGTTATAACATATACAGCAAACAATAAAATGTTGAACACTCGATTGGAATTTACTTTAATGTCTATATTAATATCTTACTTCCATTTTTGGAAAAGTTCATCAATGTAAATACTAAACCAATGTGGGCGATAGAACACACCCTTGGCCTACCCCTTTATTTATTATTATTGGTTCTGTTTTTGCCATACCTATAGTAATGACAAAAGAAAAGTGGACAGTTGACATGCTGGGATAAAAGAGGATAGGACTATGGATAAAGGTTTACCGAATCTGCATCATTACTGCCATCAATAGTAGTGTGGAATGTATTTATACAATGACATTACTAAAAATTTGATAAAAATGCATTCAATATACAGAGTACTCATGAAAAGTGCCGAAATATTTTCGTTTTTATTGAAGGACCTGACATATGATATGGAACCCAGAATCTATGGTTTCAAATTTCCATGTTAGAGTATAAAACCTTCAAAGGGTATGTACGCTATCAAATTCGATTTGAATGATACTGAACAATGGCTGATATTGTTTTCAGTGATGCTCGCTACCAATAACAATCTTCATTAAAAAAATTACATTTTCTTCATATGCACTCCTGTAATTGTTTTCACAATAGGGGTCGGTCCTGGTGGTCTAGTAGTAGCGACACTCGCCTCGTAGACCCAAAATCGCGGATTCAATCCCGCCAGGGTTGGTGGATTTCTCGGGCATAAAAATCTTAAGTATGGATTCTTTAAGAAGGGAGGTAAAGCCTTGGGTCCCATGTTGTGGATTTCCAGAGTGTAAAAGGACAGCAAGCCTGAAAGAAGGTGCCTCTGAGCAAAATTTATAGGCCGTTTCAAGCCCTGAATTTGATAGAACACTAAAGACCTGAAATGTTAAAAAGCGTCCATATAGAAACCAAGTAAATACACGATAGATATGGTATGGTATGTTACAATAGGCGTGGTACTAGAGACAGCCAAAAGAGAACTAAACACATAACTTTTATACCTATATTAAACAAAATAAAAACAGGTATAAATATCAATAGCTTTAGGATTTCGTTATGACTTTTCCAAACTATTTAATTATTCCCTGACGATATTCAGCGTTTATGTAAAACAGTCTTATTTAAAGCAGTTCTTTGAAAAATCTCTATTGTTCATTGAAAAAGTATCTCAAAGTATTTTTAAATGAACCATAATTTTATATGATAATATAAAAATTTAATTGTAATGTAATTTAATATACACTGCCGTTCATTATATTCAATAATCACATATTTAGAGGACATGCGATATTTGGTTTATTTAAATGTACCTATTCTAAGCCTATTATTATACGAGTTTAAAGAGCAATTATAAAAACCACTATTATGATATTTTCATAATTTGTTCTGCACAAGCAGAAACATAGCCGCTAGATGACACTAGGGAGTTGTGGTAGATTCACTGCACACAAGCACCATTATGCAGCTAAAGGTCACAACAATTTGCGGCGAGTACACAGTGTTGTTGAAGCTGTAAACACAGAGTATGGGTAATTGGTTCCCAGAAAAGACTGGCCATTAGAAAAACGTTCTGTCCTGCAGAATCGTGACTGCAGCGTATTTCACATGGTGAAGTGCATATACACTTTCAAGATATGCAACTACTGCTATAGGCCTGGGCAGCCCTGAAAAAATTCCTCTCGAGAAAACAGAACACGTGATTTTTAAGCTCAAAATAGCATCTGAACCCTGGTCTGAGATAATGCAAATGAGGAACAATGCCAATACCAAATACAACCATTAAATGCCACTTTTGCAGTGTGAGCCGCAAAATGATAAATTGCAACTCTCTCTGGTGATCGAAGAAGGCAAGCGAGAGGAATGTGCTGCATAAAAAATCGTTTACTTTCCTCACTATGTTAGCGTATGCTAGTGCCGATAAATAAAATATATATATATATATATATATATATATATATTTTATACTCGCCTATAGCTAGAAGTCCAGCGGGCTTGCAAGTTATGAGTCTGAGGGGTGACAGCATGCTGTCCCACACACACTCTCTTAAACAGTTCAAGCCCCCCTCGCCTTCTTCTGATCGCCATACTGTACTGCATGCTCCGCTTACTCCTGGCCCGCTCCAAATTGACCTAATGTAGCAATCAATCAACTCTATATATAGCTAGCCCGAGAGATTGAAGTACTCACCGACAAAAACTGTCATATTGAGCTCAAACTTCCAAACGTCTCCCCGAAATACAACTTGCGTGCATTTCCAGAACATCAAAACGATCACTGGTGTTTCGGAATCCGCACCGCTCACCCAGAACTTCTGAAGGGTCTGGAATCCTTCCTCAGGTGTTCACACTTCTGGCAAGGACAATGACGCAGTATTCCATTACGGGCATGCTCCGTACATGGTATGTGCTATTCGTGCCCTTCCCTAAAGATATTTCTGATACATAAAAGTATTTTCATGACAAATTTAAATAAATTATACCCATTAATTCACAAGTTGTAGAGAAAAATCAGGAACCGCGAGTATGTGAGACAGGAGAAAATAGCACAAGAGCACTGCAATGCCATCCCATCTGAGGCTCGCTTTATGCAATGATCCAAGATATAACTCTAGTTATAAGAAACACATTCAATTGAGAGGATATAAGATGAAAATAACAATTCCTTTTGTAGGACAAGTACAGCACGATCACCTCAGAAACTCTTCATAGCCTATAGAGAGAATGTCCACAGCAGCCCTGTCCAACCGCCTGTGGTGCCTCAGTAGTGAAAACGGGAGTTAAACACTACTCAAAAAAAAAAAGTCCTGTCTAACGAGGCACCCGCGTGCACCATGTCCTTTTATGGCATCCTTCGCAACTAATTTACAGTTTAATTTTAATTAACAGTTTATTATAATAAAGATTTTTACTCTTCGTTTTAAAAGCATCGTCCTCAAGCTTAGGAAAATTGTTATAGCGGCACTTTTATTCTGAAAAACAGGCCACTTCCTTATTATTCACTTTATTGCAGTGCCAATGTACCTACCATGACCAAGTTTCACCAAGGCGACCTTAGGACATCCAATTTGCAATCAGAGTAACCTTAATCATGACAAAACTGTGCCGCAAACAATTAACAAACGATTTACAACAGTCTGACAATAGGAATGTTTCTTGCCATTATTATAAATCATAATTGTAATTATTATTATTATTATTATTATTATTATTATTCGTCGTCGTAATATCGGTAGCAGTAGTGTCGAAGTAGCGGAAACGTAACATGACACCGGCGTACCCGAAGTTATCATGCAATGTGTGCGAATACAAACGAACGTTGGACAGCCTTGGTCTACAGTATTCATCGTAATAATCAAAGCTTACCGAGATAATTTTATGAGTTCAAAGGTCACTAAACAGATAATTGTTATAATAATAAACATACACATTAGTATTTTTGAAATTGCCTTTTAATTACACTAATCGTGCATATCTTGAAATTAACCAGAGGCAATGCTTGAGGGATAGCCACAAATTTAAACTGGTTTTATATGTGTAAAAACTGCACGAAATTGTAAAATGCGAAACAAACTAAAAATTCTGCTATAAAGACACAAGAGGTCCTAAGTTTGCTTTCAAAACTTATCAAGTGGAACCAATGGTAGAAAGAAGAGAAAAAAAGACTAAAGTAACGAAATGATCTCCAAATGAGACTAGGAGGAAAGAACGATTGCGGAATCGATGAGACTGGCGTCTAGCAATGCCACTCATGGGGATGGCAGATTGTTAGAGGCTTGTTATTGTTCCTAGCCCTGCGATAACAAGCACAGACAACGCCATTGTCATGTCAAAAATACTCAACCTCTCTTGGAAGACAATCTAAATTTGTAATGAATTCCATACAGCTGCATGGTTCCAGCTTTTCCCAACCTGATTTTTGCCTTTAGCCTTAGACGAGCATTGGTACCTACCTTGGTACGAGCATTGGTAATTGCAGTTGCTCTTTTACCTAACCTCACGCTATTGCGCAGCCGGTAGGCCCCTTATGTACATTACGGCGACTTCCGAAACTTTTCAAAATGGTCCGAAATTGAGAGCCCCGTTAGGAGAAGAAAAGCAAATTCATAGCAAACATTTCGTTGACACAAAAACGGATGACCATTTTGTTCAATGTTTTAATAGTCCATTTCTTACAGCTGTGAACTTAAATTAATAAGAGCATCTTATCTGTTAAAAAGGGCCGTGATTATAGTCCCTCCAAATTATGTAATGCGCCTTGAATACCATCAACACTAGCACCTCTGGTTATGGATAGAATAGTTTGGAAACATTATGCTAAGTTTATTCTGCTGAATAATACATATGCAAAATACATACACAGGGAGCGCTGAGATTATTATACTTTTACTACCGAAAGGTGATTTGTACTGTCCACAAGCATATCCTTTCGAGCTCATGTTGGAGTGAACAGCGGGGAAGAGGAAGAGAAAAGATATTAGGAATGGACATGGACAGCAGTATAGGGAATAAACTTGTACATTGAAGCGAACATCTCTCTATTGTTATCAGTAGAGTAGCTTCACATCACAATTATAATGTATACTGCTTAGAAGTTTTCTTACAACTATTTAATGATCTTTTATACAGTAATAACTTTAATAACAGGCTTAACTTTCTGAACTATTTACAAAGGTGAAGAAATATTATGTATGTGCTGTGATCTAACCATGTGCATTTGCTAGCATTGCTTTTAGCATTCATTAGACAGAGAATAGATGGTTTTGAGGGACATTACCAGCCAATATCAATATGCACTACAAGTTGCGCTATAAGCGATTGGAGACTTGGTGGTTAAAAATATTAGCAGCATGTTTTTAAAATTAAGTAAGTTTATTTATACTGCTCATATATTTGTTTGGGCCACGCAGTGATCCCAGTCGAGTGCACGCTATACTGGTCCGTTCAAGGCCGGTAAGTAATACTTAGATATGGAACAATTCTTTCGAAAATAAAGATATCAGCGCAAGGGAAGGTGTTAGAGTTTATGGATGCATGCCAAACCCGCCATTGTTTACATTGGAATGTTAGGCAGAGTTAACGGTAACTACACTGCATGGTTGATTTTAAGGCAACTTTGCGACCATGGTAGAAAAATGCCATGGAACAATTCATTCAAAGAAGAGATATCCGCATGAACCGGACGAGTTAGAATACAGTACTTGACATCAAAAGAGGACGTTATAGTTTGTGTCTCTATGACTGCTGTTGTTTACTTCCGAACGCTAAAGAGAGTTCAATGCATGGTTGATGCTAAGGTTGCTTGTCGTCCATGGTAACAAATGTTCCATCCTAGTCTTAGTCGGCGATCGATAAAATAGACATATATTACTTTTTCTTTAAATCATAGCATATCGATACCCATACTGTCAAAGCTAAATTAGTAAGACTTTTTTTTAAACATTATTAATGCGCCTAAACCACTTATCACTTCGAAAAAAATGTGGAAAATGTTTGCGTTCTTGCAAGTTAAGCATTAGAGCGTCTAAACAAAATATTATTCAGCCTGAAATACTGACTATTAAATCTCTTTATTGTTTCGCAGTTTTACGTTCGCGGATTTGATTTATAGACTCTTTCTTCTAAACTTGAGCTCCAGCGCGTCACTCTCACCAAAGACTTCAGCAATATTCTTAACTGTAGAGGTATATGCGACACCCGCTCGGTTGCCGATTGCCAATATCACTCCTAGATAAAGCCAAGGCCCAAACAAATGGATGGCACATGCTTCTAGGATCTTAATACTGTGGCGATTATACAATTCGTACTAATAATGAGGCTCTGACTATGTAGTAGCATTGTCAGCGTGTTATAGAGTGATTGTCAACAACAGTGGGTGAGACAGCTTGTTTTAAAAGGTTAATTAAGTAAGATAAGAAAGGGGACGGAGTGAGGTAGATTTTAAGAATATAAGGAAGCGTGTCTAGACTTTGAAAGCTTGGCTTGGAGACAGTCAAGAAGTAGCAGTAGTAGTGTTTGGACATAGTGTTAGGGCACCTCTGCCTAAGTACGCCAGCCCGAATTCATCGAAGTATATCAACAGAATATATTATAGAGTAAAATATGCTAATATAAAATATGCTAATCAGATTTACAATTAATATGTGTTTCATATAACCACTGCTTTTTCCACCTACACCCCGGTATCTTAAAAACCATTTTTAAAGAATGTAGGCTGATAGTGCTAGAAGAGAGAGTTAGTTAAAGAGATATATATTAGTTTTGAGGTGGTTATTTAAGTGTCATAAAGAGATTCGTGACTTACTTAATTGCTATATCAGGTGGATCGTCTAAGGCAAATGCTGCGTTGATGCATGTCGAAGCACTAGCGCATGCAACAAGTTTATATTTTTGCATAACAAATGCAAGAGTTGTTTCATATTAATTTAAATTAATCTACAAAGAGAAATAATTTTAAAAATTGGTGATGCGTACCAGTGCCCGATGGAATTTGTAACCGTTATTTTATGTCCGTCGAGAGCTGAAAAGCTTTTAATATATCATAATGGAATTATGCATTTTAATTATGATAATGAACGCATCTGCGTGTATTACAAAACTTAAATCACGAGAAAAGTGTTATTATACAGCGCAGAATATGAGTATTAGCTCTCCTGCTAAAACGATATTCACAGTGTTCAGGCTTCTGAAAAATTACATTCCCACTATTATGATAATGTCAATAAAAGTTTTTAGTGAGCAAGTGAGCTCTCTCAGGAATTACAACCGAACTTCCCATTCACTATTTGTTTGTTGATTTGGTTTATTTACGAACGCTCTTTAACATCTCAGGTGATCAACGTCTCAGTCCATTCAGGGCATGAAATGTCCGTTAATTTTGCTCAGAGGCCTCTTCTTTCAGGCTTGAGGCTCTTTTAAATGACGCAAATCCACAACACGGGACCCACAGTCCTACTTCCCTTCCGAAGGAAGCCATACTTGGGATTTTAGGCGCGAAAAAATCCATCGATCCTGATCGGGATTGAACCCGCGATCTTAGTAGGATCGACCCAATTCACGAGATTATGCCTTACGTATAAGATGGTAGCCAACATGATTAGGTTTTTTTTTTTCCTTTCTTTTTCTTGTCTTTATTTATTGGCTAATTTCCGGGTTGGATTGTCTGACACTACGAACCATCAAAGGACTCTCTTTTGTTAAACACACAATAAAAAGTTTGGAAATGTTACAGGAAGGTGACTACTCAATTGAGATTATCTGTGATCCTTTTTAATAACACAATTAAAAGGAACGTAGCATTCAGAACTTTTGGGAATGAGAGTCAGATTTACTTACCACCACACCATGTTGCTGACTACATTTGCGTTGATGATTTTATCTCTTTTGCTAAAGTTAGCTTAAACAGCATAATACATTTTTAATCAAGGTATATCTAGCATTACCGCCACGGGTGGCCGAGGTCGTTAAGGCACGGACTCGTGAGCGGGAGGTCTGCGGTTCGAATCCCGCCAGGACCGTCCTCCCTGACTGGGGTTTTTTCCAGGTTTTCCTCAGGGTTCATAACTGGCAAATGCCGGGGAGGTACCTAAACTTAGGCCTGGAACGCTTCCTTCCTTAAAAAAAAAAATATCCTTTCCCAATTTATCATTTCATCTCATGTATCACCAGTGTCCACCGCCTGTGGTGCCTCAGTAGTGAAAACGGGCGTTAAACACTACTCAAAAAAAAAAAATATCTAGCATTGACGGTAAACAAAATAATAATACATGGCAAATCAGCCAAGCGTTTCACGCGCTAGTGGTGCATCGACTGTTTCCCATTCATTTTCTTCCCTCTCGCGAAAGTACAACATGAGATAAAAGTGGGCTTCCTTAAACTTTTAACGAAGAACTACAATTTTCTTAATCGTTTATTGTATATTTCTTCATGAAGTTTCTTCGTAATGGAAAACACAATTCACAACTTTCCGGTACGATTTACAGATGGCAAAACATAAATGAAGATTCATATCCCAATTATGGAATGATTGTTCAATAAGTTGTTGCAAGTGATTTAGAATACGTGGTTTCTGAGCAAAAGCTTCATCAAAGGACCAGGCACATGGTTTATCGATCAATCCCATGATCTGCATAGCCATTCTGTTGTATCATGGCGGCGAACCCTTTCATGAAATTACTTATTTTAAATACCTCACCTCTAAACTATAGTGGGATCAGTAATGCTTTCCCCAGCGGCGCGGGGTTTTTCCTATCAGCGAGTCCCCACTCGTTTGCCGCGTCTGACCATTTGTGCTTACGCCTATGAGGGCACCTCTGGGAGGATGGGGTGAGGCGAGGAACACACCGGTCGGCCATACCAGATACCGGAGCTAAATTCTTTCCAAAGCGCAACTCACTGTTGCGCCGCACCATCCCACCTCACCCTGGCACTTTCTGATAGAACAAACGGAATGAAATGATATGGAATGGAAGGGAAGAACGGAAATTTTACGGAAAATATTCACTTCAGCATTTGCTTAAGGGACAGGAGATACTTCGAAAACCCCACGGTCAGAATGGTCAGCCCCAAGAGACTTGAACTCAAATGCGAGTCCCGAGCACTATCGCCTGAGTCACATATTCTGTTTGTTCAAATGCTATGTTCAAATTTTGTATAGCTTGAATTGGCGTTTGAACAGCATATAATTTCTATTCAACGTTTATTATCAGTGTCTCTGTATTTTTACTGTTTCCATCAGCGTTATAACGCGAAAACTCGCTGCTCTGTGATTAATTTGCAATTCGAGTAATTGCAAGTAGCACATACAGTTACTGATAACAACATCAACAGTGACAATCGAACATCGCAGCACAAATAAAGCACCAACAACGAAGTAGAATGCCATAGTTACCAACCCCAACACTTACACTAGTTGTCTATATTGATACTTTATACAGAAACTCGTTTGTAAAAGTAATGCCAGTTATGAATGTGTTTATTCCCGAACAAGAATTAAATTAAATAAAAATTATGGGGAAAAGCTATTGCTATTGCTATTGCTTCTATCAATTATGCTCGATGCATTTTAATTATAAAGGTCATTAAGAGTTATTTATGTAATCTCAAACTCACTACCCATTCCTGCACTTCTTGAATTATCTATATTTCGTATGAAAAACATACAATAGAAATTGAGCTTCTTATATCATTATTTGTAGATAATAATATTCATTGCGAATATGAGTATGAAATAAAAACACTTACCATTAACTTTCTTGATGTTTGGTCAAAACTTGTCCCTCACATATGCGTAATCTTTCTCCGATGTAATTAACCCCAACGCTTTCATAATTTGCGTTATTATTTCCCATATTTCAGCTTTGTCTTTCTTAGTAATTTTGCGGAGAATTACTCAAGCAATACTTCTTTATGTTCATTAATTAAATGCAGCGCGTTACTTTGCTTTAAACACAAGAGATTATTTTTGATATGGTAGATATAATAATACTATTTCTTTGCTTGAATATACGATTTAAAATACATGTCGCGTAAACAAAATCGCAACAACAAACAAACAGTCCCCGGAATAATAAATATCCCCTAAACAGCCTTCTCGACGCGGATACAGTAGCTACACTGGCAATTTTGACAATTGACTGATGACAAAATGTTACGATTCTACCATTGTAGAATAAATGTTTGTGAAACAGGTTTTATTAAAAATTGTGAAATTATGCTAATAACTAGTAACTAGTAGATTAGTGGACTAGTTTCTTGAAACATGACTCTGATAAGCCTTGATTAACCTATAAGACGGATAGGCAGTACACACGTGATGAAATTTTAATAATAAGTGCATTGAAGTCACCAGTCGATCACCCATACTATTTGCACAAAATACTTAAGTGTTTAAAACAGTTATAGCATTTTAGAGATTTAGAAAATATTTAGAGAACAAGTTTTATGCATTGGCGCAACTCATGTCTCATTCAGTCTCACGATGAAGGGTCTGAAAAGTCGCTTACAAATTGAAGTTAAGGTTCTAAGTCATGCCTAATGAGGCTGCAGGTCTTCTTTCTCAAGCACGAATCCGTTCCTGTGCTACATAAATATCGCTGTGACAAGGCGCCTACGCGCGAACCGGTCCAAAAACCGCCAGGGGAAAGAAATGGGAACACCTCCTTTAGTCCCAGCTTCCGACAGACCTCCCACGTAATGTCGGCGCCGCCGCCTTGATGGATAACTGACCGTGACTATCTTCAGACACTTCTTCATAAATCGGCCTAACGACCACTGACCTGTGTCGTCCCCTATGCAATACAAGACGCTTGAACTGTGAATACGCCCTCAACCAAGAAAGGTGCCAATTTCCAATGACCACACGCAGCGTTCCGAGATCTACAGAGTCGCCTCACGCTGAATGGCGAGTGTTACCTAACTATTGTAATCTCCTCTGTTCTGCGAGAACTGGCGGCGGGCAGTCAAGCATTGCGGTTTATGCTGCCTAACTGTAGTATAGAAAAAACATTGAAAAATTTGCCATATAATCTATTAAAAACATAAAAGAGAGGTACAATTATTTGCTAATAAATTGGTCTCGAATTTCTAGGTAAATGAATGTTTTCAATCACTTACAATCTCCAAAGGTTCAAATTGGAACCTTTAGTTTCCAAATACCGACTTGCATATCACCATATCACCTAAAAATGAATATTTAATTTATTTTATTGCATAACTATTTTAATAACTAATTATTATTATTATTACATTATATGAGTTAAGCCATGTGGTTAAATTATTTTTCAGTCAAGGTCCACATTTTTCCCCATCAGTATATCGAGGGCCATCTAAATGTTTTTGAATTTAAATTATTATTATTATTATTATTATTATTATTATTATTATTATTATTATTATTATTATTATTATTATTATTATTATTATTATTATTACTGCGTTCTTCAAAACACAATCACGGAAAGTAATACATACACTCATAATTTGTTCAGTGTTATTAACCTGTTATTAAGATATATTTATGAAATATGAATAGAAATGCATCTGTTATATGTTCAGGATGTCAGTGTGAGCTTTGCTGTTATCTGTGCATAGAATAACATGACATCATTATTCTCGTTCAATTAATGAGCATTTCCGAAGACATTTCTTGTAAGACGGTACGGACAGGCGCTTTAAAGAACTGGCGTTAGTATATCGACACTGTCGCATTTCCTCCTTAATGAAGCCCCACAATGCTTTATCTGAACTGCTTGGAAATGTCTTCGAGGCAATTATGTATGACAACTGTAAAGTGTGCCGGTGCACTGTCTTGTTGGAAACAGATAATGTTCTTGATTGCAGCTGCGGACGTAATGAGATATTTGATATGCCTCTTGAGTTATAGATCTTTGAAAGAAACAAGGACCAAACACCTAGTCTGCATTTATATCCGCCCACATCGTCACATGCGGAGGAGTCTGCAGATTTATTATTTTTTTTATATAAAATAGGGAATGCTCTTGATCCAGAAGATATTTCATTTTCTTGAAATGTTAAATGGCGATTCATATGTAAAAATAGTTTTATTCTCCCTCGTAAGTGTAAGAAATGCTTGAAGGGATAAGGCACATGCAGACATGTGCCTATCAAGATTCCAATCTATTAATTCATTGCGGAAAGGTTTAATTTTCAAATATATTTTTACACGTGGTTGCGTATTATTGATTCGACGGCATGTTTTCTGGTTGATTTGATAGGTGATTAAGACATTGGCTCGGCGACGCCAGCACAATTTTTTGCCTCAATGGAGGACCTCCCACTTAGTTTTGCGTTTTTAACACATCCCGTACTGAATATTTTTTCATGGGGCTCTTTTAAACAAGTTGCTTCTGCTCAGTGCTGTCCAACCAAAACGATTTCTAAAACCCTTTATGATCATATCATGGTTTATCTGGTATAAGGCCGCTCGTGGACCTACATGAAGCCACAAGTTTCTCCTCTAAATTGAAAACTATCGTATCACCATCTTTAAATTTGTAGATTTGTATTATTAACATTCCTTTGTTACACGAGTATCATCCATGCATCAATTTCATTAATACACCATAATAACAGGTTACTATAAATGTACTAGGACGTTTCGCCCATACTACACAACAAAAACGTGATTGCGATTTGGAATCAAAGTCAGATAGGAATAATTTGATGTCCCGGCTGGGATTCAAACCAGGATCTTTGACTTACAGTGTCGATGCTCTTAGCAGCTGAGCTACCGTACCATTTGATTCCCGATCGTGATCTCAGAATTTATGTTATCTAACTCTGATTACAAACCTTATATACACGGTCTGTGTGAAAAGTCACACACATATACATATAAACTATTTACCGGGTTTATTTCTTACAGGATTTGTGGTGAAATTCAAGGAGCATCTGTTAATACAAGTGATTACGTTGGAAGGAAGGAATTATCATGAATGTATCTCAAGTTAACCGACAAGTGTTGTTTTATTTTCCACCAATTGTTAGAACTAGCTTAATGAAAAGTTTTGACATTAAAACATTGTAATTTCACATTATCTCAAGAAAAGAAGACCTACTTTCGTTATATGAGTTATGGGTTATATGGGTTTAAATGTTTTGTATAAAAATAGATTTTTGAGCGTAAGTAAAAATGAAATAAGAAATATACAATGCCTTCTTAAATCTTGCAAGCAGAAGACTACTCGAAATCGGAATAGAAAGCACGATTGGCTAATTCGTTTTGTTTTTCATCAATGCAGGCAGATAAACTTCTTGCACATGTGCAGACCAAGGTTGTTTTCAAACTGCAATATAAGTAAGCTTAAATAATTATAGCTGCAACAGAAAGATCTTTCTAAAATTACATACACATTTAACTATATATGTGTACTTGCAAAAGTAGAAGAGAAGCAAATTAAAATGCTATAAAGTTTTGGCAGTTCTGTACTATTATATATGTTTAGAAATATTGTTACAATACCGAAAAGAGTTATTGCACCGGACAAGCCTTGATGATCTTTTGCTTGGAAATGAGATTACAGTTACCCAACTGCTTATTTATGTTAGTTGTTATGATACGCATGAGGAATAAGGTGTATCACAGTTCGTTCAGGAAAACAACGTTGGCACGTCTATGCAATCTCCTTAAGTGGATGTGGAAGTGAGAGCAAATACTTTATTAATTTATTTTTTGTGTATCGATTAAGGTACTTTCTGATAGTGTTAATAATATGAGAAAGAGTAAACGTAATTTCTGCTCAGTCTTCGATGTACAAAACAATGGCAACGCTGGAGAATTTCCAGGTATCTCATGACAATGTGTTACTGTTTAGATACTCAGAACTCGATGGGATAAGGCGAGGTTATTAATGTTGTCCCGCTTTACAAAAGAAGAAGAAGAAGAAGAAGGTACAAAAACTGAATTCTTAAGAAATATTGCATGATAAATAGTCTTAGACAAGATATGAGTGAAGATATAAGAAATAAACTCAATGTTTAAAAGTAACGCACAAACAAATTGATAAATATGAATGAATTTTTATTTCAGCAAATAGTATTACAATTACATTTACATTTCTCCCCTACCTTTATTACTAGTTTCATAACTTTATAAATTATATCAATAAAATTGTACATTTTCAATAAATTGTCATTTAGTTTTGCTAATTTAACTGATTACTGAACCTTTGTCTTTGGCTCATCAGCAGTTTCCTACTGGAATATTCGAAAGACTTGGGTTCAACTATTCTGTTTAAATTGAAGTTTATTAAAATTTTTTCATGTAATAAACAAAAATAATGTCATCATAATTGTATAAGTATGAAGCTACAACATATGTAAACAAAATTAATGTTATTTTTTTGTTTCTTGCTATTTCTAATTTGCATGCAAATAAAGTAAAGTATTTTAACATATAAATAAAATCAATTTCATTAACAAATAAACATATTAAAATCAAAGTACACAATTTTTCTTTCCATGTTCTCAGTTCATGTAAACTTACTATTATTAATAAACTTTTAAATTTCCCACTTGCTTACTCAGACTTTATGGAGTTGCATTTCTTCCGTACCCCACTACAATTAAAGGGGTTGAGTATGTAATGGGGATCTATATTCACTCCTAAATAGTACAATTATCAGCATTGTTGTTTCTCTAACAATTTTGTCTCACCTTGCCTATGACAGATAACCGAAGATTGCACGCCTACTCGACAATGATCAGGAAAGAAGAATGTAGAAGTACAAGGAGAGCAGTTTTCAAATATGCCTTTAGGCTTAATCCTAAGGAAGTTTAACTAAGAGTGTACTTACGTCGTTGAGGAGTTCTCGGCGTATCTCAGACTCGTCCGGATCTGAGTCGTAGGGATCGATGTCGCCGTCTATGATCTCGTCGGTATCCGTGGCGACAGTAACGGCGCGAGGCGGGGGTGGGCGGTCCTGTAACTGCTGCTGCAGCTGGTGTGGATCCAGCTCCACATGCTCTCCGGTGGTGCTGGTGGTGCTGTTGATGGTAGCAGTTGTACCTGTTGCTGTTGTCATGCTGGGCCACGACAGGCGCATCTCTGCTGTACCTCCGCGGCCCCTAGTCTTCACTTTCTAAACGTCCCGAGCCCCTGCAACAAGCATGCCATATTTTCATCTCCGTGTATGTTTCATTTTGGACCCCCTGTACACCATTCTCGATCAAATCTGTAACCATAGTTAATTCTCTTTCAACAAACCGCGATCAGCTAACCGGGTGCTAGGTTGCTGAACGATTACGATTTTAAGGTAATTACTCAAAGGAAAGCATCTAACTCTATAGCCAAAGAGGTTGTACTGCAATTACAATCTCCTTGTCTATACCGCTTTGTTTTTGTTTTGTGTTTGGTTACCATATGTAGGCAAACGAAAATCTCGAAATTTTTCTCAGCATGAGATATACATTCTGCTGGAAACAGCTATTTCACATTCCAATAAACTGGAAAATAAAAAGGCTGATTCATGTATTTTAAAGGAAAAGAAACAGATATGGGATAATTTAGCCATGCGTTTCAAAATGACACCAAACGAGTTCTAATTACTAAATCAATCAATAAATCAATCAATCAATCAAATAATCAATCCCTATTTGTAAAAACAGCGTGTAAAATTCTGTTCATGAGTTAGTAGTAAACTCTATCCTCTCAGTCATTTCATTTACTAGCCACCACGCTGTATCCTTTGATAGCCGGAATCTTTCTTCAAATTTTCTGACCCTATACTCTTCAAAAGAACCATTTCTTTCCACAATAATCCGGTTTCAAAGCTGGTCCAGATATAAGTAACCAGGTATATTATCTCGTCCTCGATATCTTCAATAAAATCGAAACAGGCAGCAATTTTATGTAACTTGACCGCAATCAACGAAGTTGATCGGCCCAGCACCCGCGGTCAAAGTTGACCATAATCAACTACCTCGTTTAACTTTCGTCATGGTCGATGCATCGAAAAATCGCATATAATGTGGTCAAATGCCGATTTGACCGCCTTCAAACATTGGTAGAGGATTGTGCACATGGCCATAAATATAAACATACTTAACCATACGTAATAAATAAAATTTTAAATGTGTATATAAAATAAGTAGAGCCTGACCTTCTTAGAAATGTGTATTTTATCCTGTGTATCCTAATATACTAAAACTTTGGCTTGAACAAATACCTATGAGGTTCTCTCTATTTAAATAAGTTGATAATGTGAGAATTATGAATATTGTGCAATTTCCTAATTCTTCTTTTATAGCCCTTGGCAATAACACCTTCGTAAGTTGATAGGTAGCACGTCTGCATTGTTTTAGAAAATTGACATGCGCATAAGACCACTAGCTGTGACAGAACTGAACCGTGAGTTCCATGATAGCATAGGCCACTATATGAATTATACATATCGTAATCTCTAAGCAAACTCTTTATCATTTGACATTCATATTTCCAGCATTTTCCACTTGTTACTAACATACTGAGTTTCATAGGCAGACAAGTTCAGGATTGAAAAGCACGTTAAACACAAATAACACCATTGTTGAATATTTCAGTTACCATGGTAAATTTGAGTATATATTTATCATGTTTACCTAACAAAAGCACATTCATACATATGATCGGCACTTGACTCAAACAACACTACAGGATGTCGCGTACACAGCTGATGGTTGAAGGCATAATACAAAACTCGTCCTAAAATATCAATGTAGTTGAGGAAAAACAGAGTATTAATAAGACATCAATGTAGTTGAGGAAAAACAGAGTATTAATAAGACGTTTAAGGCGTTTAAAACCTCTTTATAATGCTAAAAACCAGGAATAACGGAAAGTGACGAGTAAAAAAATAACTGAATACATCGAATATAATGCATGCCGAGGAATGTATTAGTAAATAGTCAAACTTATTATGCGAACAGTTAGTTTTATTTTCTTGAATGTCTTATATGTTACATTGCCTAGTTGTATCAGAAAGTGCTCACGTATTTAAATCCATTTGGTTTACTACTTCTGTTGACGACTTAAAGGATTTTACCTTGACACAATCGTACCCTTAGCAACAAGCAGAATCACCTTCAGTTTAGATTTTTCCTACACCTACAAACCCTTTTTCATTGGTCACTATAATTCAAACTTAGGGCATTGGTATGTCATAATTGGTGAACATTACAACATAATGTAAAGGCCCCCTTAAACGGTCGCGAATCTATCATTGGCTGGTTAAAGTTCACTGCCGTACGTACCATTCGTTGTTATTTGCAAGTTTAAAACTTTTTGTCGACATTGGCCAGTTTAAAAGGTTAACTGCACGACAGCCGGTCGGTGTCAACGCTCCAAACGGTTTAAACGTATTTCAGTTTATTACCCCTGCAGTAGCTGTCCTTTAAAAAAAAGAAGGGGCTTCACACGGTTACTTCCTCTGAATAGAAGTTTTATGATTCTTTTGTTGGCTTTCCCAACTTCCGTAATAAAACACCAAGGAGTTTTCTCTTTTGTTCACATACAATTTATAGGTTTCAGTTATATCGATTATAAACATATACATACAAGGTATCCACATCACTAGCTACATTACATAAAATATTATGATTGTAACAGATGCATTATATTATGTTTATATTTTAGTGGGGGTGGGCCATAAGTGCAGTTTCACATTTTCATGAATTTATTACTTGTGATCATTAATATTTTAATATTTGGTAATTTTTGTAATTAAGCAAAGTTCAGTTAGGGAAAAAATTTGATTTCAAAGTTGTCATTTTCAAGAGACGTTCAGATTTTAGTGGTTTTCTCAATATCTATTAAATCTATAAAACTGGACTTTTGAACATATCCAAAATCTATCATTGTTTCGTATTTGATGTTCAATAATGTTATAATGTCCATTAATAAAGTTCTTAAAATGAGATATTAATGCAAGTTATTGACTAATAAACTGCTGAATTGTAAAGATGAAAATAGAATTTAAAGTTACTGTCGGTAATTGTTAGGCACTGAGCTCTATAGCATTTATGCAAAATAATGTAAATTTGAAGCTAATAACATATATTTTTTCAAAAATATTGTCATTAATAATGGAGAATAATATTCATTTAATATACAATTTGATGAGGAATCAAATTTTCTAATCTTTACCAACTTGCTTAAAAAGTCACACCATTTACAGCTACATTTTACGATATATTCATCTGCTATTTCTTAGGCTGTAGAAGCACATTTGTTCAACTAGGTTATACATATTCTATTATCTTGGAATAAAGATATACTAAAATAAAAATATATTCATTAATATATTTAAATAAGGTAGTTATGTAGCAGTAGTATGTTTTTAGCCTTTCAGCTACGGAGTAATCAGCATCTTAAAGGGGTAGTAGTACTTTTATTAATATCGATTTATTTTCAGATGCCCTTTAACATTTCAGGTCATCAGCGTCCTTTCAATGCAAGGTGTGAAACAACCGATAACTTTTTCTCGGAGCCTCTTCTTACAGGCTTGAGGTTATTTTACGTGCCGTACATCTATGGCACGGGATCCACGGCTTTACGTCTCTTCCGAAGAGAACCATACTTGGGATTTTTGCGTCCGAAAAAATCTATCGACCCTGGCAGGTATTGAACCCGCTATCTTGGGTCTACGAGGTAACTATGTTACCACTAGGTATGTTTGTTATCTATGTTGTAGCACAATTTGTCAACAACACATATACTTTAAAAATTGCATTGGGAAGACATGCTGCAAACTGGAAAAAAAAAAAAAAAAAAAAAAAACCCTAGTGAAACTAATCGTTCTGTACACCCATTGTGGAACTCTTAGAATTACAAATACACAGTTAATTACTGTGTATAATTTAAGTGAATAAGGCATGCTTATTAAGAGTATTATGGTTACTATAAAATGTTATGAGATATGCTACAACAAATATTAAGTAAATGGCGTAATATTGCATTTTTTCAAAGCACTCTCCAGCACTTACTATACACCATAAGCAATACTTTGGATTTTGGAAAACTTTACTCCAAGTTAGGACTTTGTCATGTTATCGGCATTTCTCTTAAAAATTGAGTTAGCTATATTGTTCAAGTCATAGGCTGCTCTGTTCTTGGTTATCTCTATGGATTTTTGTGTAGATTGTTAACACACGTAACATGTAATCCAAGTTCGATTCATATGATTTATTTCTGTCCCCATATTTGAAGTATTGTATAAAATATCTTAACCTTACTCCCTGAACCTATTCTTGAGCCGATCTCGTCTGCCTCCTTCCGATCTCGTAAAAGGGGACGTGCTCCGGCACGAGAGTTCATGGATGGCAGCGGAGAAAACCGAACGCCTACTTAAGTCGCCTAAGGGGTTCACACGTTCCTCTGTTAGGAAGATCCATCCTCACCTAAATTGGTGAAATATAATTGGTGCAGTATAAATGTCAATTATTCTGCAGTTAATGTAATACATGTATACACGTGTGTTGATTCCAGCATTCAGGTCCGCTATGTAAACCCTATAGGGTATTCTGAAGCTACTTAAGACCTTATAATAAGACACTGAAGATGTTTCTGTTCTCAGTGAAAAGGAGGAAATAGTAGCCCAAGCAAGCAAACAAGACGCGTCCCTATCAGAACAAAAAGAAAATTTTGTTTGCAAGTTTAGGGATGCCATTATGGGATTTTCCACCCAAAAATTTCATTTCCCTTGCAAAAACTGGTGCGCTTTCTACCTCGGCAGTCCCCTTGCCAACTGAGCCAACACCTTCGAGCTTTCTTTGCTAAGTCAAGATTCTGTTGCCGTTCGGATTTCTGCACTGCCGTTAGGGACTGCAGCACCAGTTACCTGTTCGGGTAAGAAATATCACTTAAGGCAAATAATTTCCAAATCGAGCTTAAATCCCTGTTAGCTCAGTAGGTTAGAGAGTCGTGGGTTCCATTCCTCGTAGATATTTTTTTCTTTTTACTTGTTTCCCCTTCCTTTCAGAATAAATACACACTTCTTAATCGAATAAATGTTACTTTTACGTCTAAAAGATGTTTTCTTTTTTGTTTCCTTAAATACCTAGAATTTTTATGTTCCATACTTCCTACTGTAATCGTAACCAATCGGCTGTCTTCTCAACATCAAGTTTTGCAAGCGACAGGCGACATAACAAGCCGGTCGGTTTTCTCCGCTGCCCTGCGTGAAAGGTGGTGGGCGAGATGGACACGAGAATAATTTCAGGAAGTAAAACAAAGTATGTGATTTACTAAGAATTAAAAACATTCAATACTTGTGTAAGTGTATGTGAATAAATGAAAAAAAAAACATATGTTTGTGTCTTATGGATTTTTCAATTATTTTTTTATTCTTTTAAATGCTCAGCTCTTACCTTTGAAACTCGCTTCATACTTCAAATTTTACGGGATCAGCATCAGAAAAATGTAGTGATAACATTAATGTCAAAGTTAAAATGAAAAGATATATGATAAAGTTATGCCAAATAATTTAACTACCTTTATTGTTTCTGGAATTATATTTGCATTTCATTGTATTAGAACGCAGATTATATTTTATTGCCATCTAAGGACTATAATTAGAACTACAACTTGGAATGTTACCAATCTCGGTAGCTCAAATGAAAGCGTTGCTTACAACAAAATTAAATATATTTTTTGTTTTATTAAGAGGTCTTGGACAAGTCTAAAATAAATGTATATGAAAGGCATTAAAATGTACTCAAATATTAGTTAATTTTATATTTAAGCGATAAGATGTCTAAGAGCTATATAAATAATGTTTTATAGCGTACCTTCAAATTAAAATATTATAAAACAAGAATATAAATATGACACTAAATATCGGATAATACTTTTTAAAGGAAACTGGCATGTCCAATTATATAAATACATTACATAAGTACCCTCAGAATTTTGCTGCACACTAAAAACTTTACGTTTCAGCCAACAAATGACGACATAATTAAAAAGAGTTTAACTGAATGTGAGAGTATGTTATACAAATCTAACTGGATGTAGTTGCTATTTTAATGTTTATTTTTAAGCGTTTTAGCTCATGTTAATATGTTTACCTACCACTCGTGTTATAATTACGTAAACAACCCTCGTATGCCCACTTTTCCAAGCTCTATGTCACAAAAATAGATCCATTGTCATCTGCAACACCACATTTATTATGAGTATGCAGAGATTTCATTTATATCTGAAAGGGAGTGCTATACATTAGCACTGCATAAAAACCACAATAGGCACCTATTAAAGCCCAGTAGATTATTTATTTCTAAGTTAAAGTTACAAAATAATAGTATCTCTTCTATGATTAGTAAATAAATTTAAATTTTGTAAAACAAGAAAGAAACTATAAGATTAAATACAATAACTTAAAAATAAGACGTTATTGATATCCAAAAGATTTCAGAAATGCTTATGCATCCCTAAGGAAGATCTGATTATGTTCTCGCTGCATATCGCCAACTCTATTCTGCTCTAGTGATTTTTTTTTTGCATGTTCTTGTTCTTCTTGTTCTTCTTACACAAGGAATAGGCCTGTCGAATTGTTCCGTCCTCAGTTAAACATATCACTCCATCTTAGTCTCCCTACTTTATAATTTAGTGTTGGTATTCATTCTTATTTCATTCTTAATGTATGCTGGTACCATTTTTTTGTATTTTTATTAGTTTTCTTCCTTTAGATTATAAATATTTAGCTGTTTTCGGCTTTCTTCATTTCTTTGTTTATCTAGGAGAGTAAATCCAGCTACTGTTATTAAAAATCTCATCTCTGCGGTTTCTATTCCTTTCCTGTTCATAATCCAGTTTTCACTTCCATGTGCTGTCATTGACACTGTCGTTAATTTATAGAATTTTATTTGTGTTGCTTCTGACGTCTTGTTTTTCAATAACGTCTGCTTATTGTTCCATTCATTTGACTTAATTTATTTAGTTTTATATTCAGATCTTCATTTTTACAGTAAGATACATTAAAACCAAGATAATTAAACTAGAGACTTGTTCTATTTAATTTAATTTACTCCTTACTGAGTTAGTCAAGAATGAGCATTTTGGAATATGTCTTAATATGTATATTAATTGTAAAGTCAGGATTAATGTTATTACGAACGCTGCAGCAGTCGCATGAAGTTCAGAGAGAATGTCCCCTCACTTTTGGGAACGATGCATGTGTTGAAGCCAAGAGTCCTGAGCGCGGTATATGAGCCTGCTCTGGATGTATCTCATCCGATCGACAAGAGGTCTCTTATATTCAGATTTTGAATATGCAAATTGCAGTAACACCATTTTAATTCTCCAGTGAGAGGGATAGGTATTTTGTTGGCAGAAAAGTCATATCTTAGGAATGTTACATCCTTGATAATTCCAGTGGTAATGACTAAAGGATTATAAAGCCACGAGTTCCCATTATATGCTGCTGGCTATTAAAATAGCAGCGTTCATTGGAGACGCGCTTAAGCGACCCCACGTTTTCTCAAAAGGAAAAGCTCTCTGAATTTGATTAGAAACAGCATCCATCCAGTAAACAACGGATATGCTTAGGACGTGCACTTTTAAGACAGCTACTTAAGTTGGAGTTCCTTATTCCTGATTTTTACCACCGAATTACAAATATCTACATGAAAAATGAAAAAAGAAAATCATTTGCTAGATGTTTCTTGCGTGCTGAGATACGTTCTCAAACCCCAAATATCAATGTGATGTATCCAATTACTAATTTTGAGACTTCCGCCGTTCTACCAAACATTTACCGTAATGAAGGTTCTTCAGAAAGTTAATTAATACATCCCTGGCATTTCCTCACTCCAACTTATCCATTACGAGGTGAGTTATTGATCGTGGTACTATCGACATAACTTCATATTTAGTTTGGAGCGGTGGTCCCCAAAGACAGCTCAGTTTCCTGCCCTGGCAAACTTGCAACAGAGTTTGAAAGAAGTTTATCAATTTCGCACTGTAGCGTTGTTTTAAAAGTACCCTTTAATTAAGACACTACAATCGCAACAATTACATTTTATCAGAAATACTAAATTATGTGAAGCGGCTTACAAAGTGTTTCCGAAATCACAAACTTAATTAATAAAACTTAACAAAGTAACACCTTATTGAAAGAAAATTTACCTAATATGGTTCATTTGTTTACCTCTAATGAGAAACGGTGTATTGCGTCTTTCTTCACAAAAAACCAGGACCCTATTCCACAAAAGTATGGTCTAATACATACAAGTGTATTAGTACAAGTCCTTGTAAATTTTGGTCTTGTAACTTTCTGTTCCACGAAAGAAGTGCAACAATTGTAAAGTATTAGTAAAAATTTATAAGTGACGTCACATAAAAGTAAGATGGAGGAACAGCTGTTTGCCACTCGTCGCTATACTTTGAATTGGGTTATGTCCACTCCTTGGGGATTTTTAATGTATAGAGTGGATTATTGTCATTCCTGCTATATGGGTGTTGTATTTTTTTGCAGATATAACAACAATTTAAATATTTTATTATGCATTTAGCGATATTAAAACGTAACAATCCACTATGAGACTGCGGGCCCTTACAACTACATTTAGGAGCATCAATTTCAGCCGTCGAGAGATGGCAGAAGAATCAGCTTCCCGATTGCTCTCCGGTCATTTATTTTATTAGTACATTTAATCATTTATATTTATTTGTTTATATTTCTTGACAATAACGTTATCATTATAAGAAAAACATTGGGGAAATATGTCAAAAAGAAATTATTTAAAAAAATTAAAAATGAAAGGAATTATTTTTGCAGGTAGCAAGAACCTTAAAAATACGCTGACTAAGATGCTGGTCTGAAATGTGATCCTGAAAGAGGAAACGTCAATGTCAGATGTAAGCCATGCTTTATTTGCACTTAACCTAACTTTATCGTTGTGAAAATATTTATGCTTAGCAAATTTGAGTCAACTGACTCTCAAAATCGTTAAAAAGATAATAAATGTTGTGCTAGTATTTGAAGCTACCAATATTCCTACACTTATACAGAAATGTATACAAATTACCAGTGCCCGACTAATACTAATACTTCTGTGGAACAGTACAGTGAAAAATCACTTGTACACTTATAAGTATGAAGTTGTAAAGTACCAGCATAGTAAAACCTTTGTGGAATAGAATTTTACTAACAACTACAAATTACAAGTCCATACACTTGTAATGTATTAGACTATACTTTTGTGTAACAGGGGGGCTCTGGTTAAGTGCGAAATCTTTATTTGTAAATAAGTACACCGAACAAAACACGTTATTCCTTTAGTAAATAATAATTAACCCTTGGCGCAAATAACAGCACCATCCTCCGTAACATGGACTTGATAAATCTGCAGACGAGATTTGCTTCGATTTGAAGCCACCGTGTCTTCACTGGTCCTGAAGTTCGGCGAGGTTCATGGGATGCCTGTGGTTCCGCTTGAGCCGTTGTTTCAAATGGTTTCTGAGCTTTCTGATAGGATTAAAGCCTGGGCATTTTATTGGTCAGAAAAGATGGGAGAGTTCTTAAGAATGTTCGTCTTACTAGTAGGTGCCCGATGCATACGGCAGTTAACGTCTGAAAACATTGGTGTGCCCTCAGCTGGATTGTCAGCGAGATATTAAATAAAACGCAGTATTTGTTCATCGAGGAGTCGAATATAACCGTGTAGTGAATATCTATTCGGTAAACGTGAAGCACTCCCAAACACATTTTCTGCTTGTATCATACCTTCCTTGTACACAGTTTTCATGGATGTGGTCTGGGATGCACTCTATGTTTGGCAGCGTTACTGTAAAAGCAGAATCGGCACTTCCAGTCCTCTATGTCTTGTTCTTGAGATGTTTAGCTCATTGAAGTTGTGCACCTTTGTGTGGAGATGTTAGCAATAGCTTCTTGAGGAGTATCCTACTCCAGAAGTGCAAAGGAAGCAGCTAGAGCTGTGGTTTCACCGAGCCAAACTTGTTCCTCCTTCCTAGCATTGGAGTTGCGGAAGAAAGGGGAAATAGCTTCGTGTATTTCTGTGTTAGTCACTAACCGCTGTATTTGCCTTCCTTATACACATGTATTGTGCAGTTCTGGTTTGATTATTCAACTGCAATATGGTTCCAATAATAAGTTCAGACTGCAGCACAGATCGACTGATCCTGCTTAAGACGTTAATTATTAACAACCAGTGCACTTGTTTGTCATTCGGCTATCTTTGTTTAGATCACACGTGGATTCCCCCTGTTCCTTCATCGGCTACGATACTCATTACTGTCCGGTTACTATGTTTGACAGATCTGAACCTTGAATGAATGGCGTTTAACGCCCGTTTTTGCTAAAGAGGCACCACAGACGATGGACACTGATGCTACATGAGATGAAAGGTTATATTGGGAAAAGATTTATTTTAAGGAAAGAACCGTTCTAGTCCTAGGTTTAGGGCATCTTCCCGGCATTTGCCATTTGCCATTTATGAGGATTGAGGAAAACCTGGAAAAACCTCAGTCAGGAAGGACGGTCCTAACGGGATTCTAACCCCATACCTCCCGCTCACGAGTCCGCGCCTTAACGACTTCGGCTACCCTTGGCGGTGGATCTGACCTTGAGATGCCAGAGTTAGGAAATATTTTTATTGACACTCACACGTTGAAAACTGGGCATTTTCCTATGAAACGTGCTTTCTAAGACTGCTGATTCTCGAACAAAAAGACATTTGCGTGCAGGTTTGCAGACAGTTGAAGATGGGTAATCACTGCTGATTAAGCTTGGGTGCATCAAATTAACTCTGAGAGCAAACAGAGAAGCCCCATCTTCACCAACATCTATAAAAGCAAAAATGGTTGAATCTGTTGGGAAAATTATGGTGATGATCTCAGTTTTCGATATTCAAGGAATGGTTTACCGGCATGTCGTATGTGCGCACACAACTGGGCAGCATTACAGAGATGTGCTGAAAACTCTGCAAGGTCATATCACACAAAAAGGCCACATCTCCACAATAAGCTAGATGCTGCACCACGATAATGCCCGGCCGCATATCGCAAGTGTCTCTTATCCTTACTATAGTACAGATTTAGTCATGTGTGGCTTTTTTATTTTCCCCAAATTGAAGAAACACTTCATGGGAGACATCGTCTATCATCAGAAGCATGGGGAAGGCTGAGAATACAATTCTGAAGGACCCGTCAAAAATGCGTTTTAGCTTATCTTTGAAGACTGGCAGAAACGTTGAGAAAGGTGCATTGCATCCAACGAGGACTGCTTTGAGAAAGATCACTACAATTATGAGGTTTAGTAAGGCATATTCTTAAAAAAATATTATCATTCTTTATTGAACAGCCTTCATAGAATTTAAAATATTTTAGTAAGATGTTGCATCTTGCAATATAATAAATAATGTACAAATAGTTTCAATACTCCTGTTTTTTTTTATTTTAGATTATTTTAAATTTATGATAAAACTCTTTTTTAACTATGCGTGTAGTTTATCATTCACCTATATTTTTAAAATTTACTATGCACAGTGTATACTTACTGTCCATGTTTGTACTTATTACGCGACCTTGTTTTCCAGAGTGTCTGTGTTTTGACTTTTGAGCCTGCTTAATCGTAGTTGAAAATGTCCCGTAGAAACAATCTGCATGGTTCTTGGACAATACCGATGGACATTTTGTCCTCTTGCATGTTTCATACTCTATAGCGGTGTAGAATAGCGAATTTCGTTTTATTTCCTTCTGCATACCCCAGCTGCTCCATATGGCTCATTCTTAATGATTTTCATGCGATGCGATATTGTTTGACATGCACCCACTCTGTATCTCCGCCCCGTGCGGATTTCCTGTTAGACTTTGATTTATGCCCCCGCTAGATGTCACTAGCATCACGCCTTTGCCAGCGGAGGCTGTCCCATTGCGGCTGAGTTATTGCTTATCAGAAATGCCGATAGGGGGTTTTGACCCAATGTCATAAATTTTAAAAGGTGTTAAAATTTGTTTTAGCAAATTATTGTTTGGATGGCATTAACAGTTATAGTCACTGGCGAAAAAAATGGCACTTCTCGTTTTCTATGCGCAGTGACGAACTATAAGATGACAAACAGGTCACTTCTAGAAAGTAGATGCTGGGAGTAACCTTATATAACTTCATAAGCGCATATGTTAGTGAACCTGATAGATACGATACATATTTATGTACAAATATCGTTTATATTTCGCATAAGATGTGAGTTGTCGACGAGAGAAATGGTTGCTTTAGAACGCATTTATTTAAACATATAGAATGGAACTGGTGAGCATTTTCATTAGGGCCAGTTTGTGAATACAAGCATTAAGACCTTAGTTATAACTGTCATATTAACACGAATTGCTACTAGTGTCAGAAATAGTTCGTAAACGTAAAAACAATTAAAAATTTATAAATTCTGATATCCGAGGTATGACTAAACAGGTACAAAAGAGCTTTTAAATTTGGAACATGACTTTTTCATAAAAGGCTACGGTTTGCAACCACAATCTTCTTCTTCTCATTGGCACTACAGTCCGAAGGGAGCCTTGACCTGCCGCAGCGACCTCTGCTTCCTCTACCTTCGTCTTACGACTTCATTGATAGAGGGCAGTATTTCAAGGAGTGGGAAGGGCATGTGATCAGCAAGTCGACACCATATTGGTCATTTATTACGCGGCTCCCTAGATCGAAGAACGCCACCTCATCATCAGTCAGCCTCCCAATTATCCTCAACGAGAATGGGGTCCCGTTCCAGACCTCTCTAAATTAGAAAAAATTCTAAGCAAGTACCGGGGACCGAACCCGGGCCTCCCGGCCTGCAGTCTGCAACGTTAATCACTGACCAGGGAGGTGGTCTTGTTATCATAATCAGATAGGAAACATTCAGATCACCGCCGCGGGAGAAAGAGATTCGTGGCCATGGTCGGCACAGAAAACTGAAGATCTGGTATCATGGTTGGTGTTGCTAATAGGTCATATCTCCCTTGCTTAATGTAATTATAATAATAATAATAATAATAATAATAATAATAGGCATTCAGAATATAGAGCCTCTTCTCCCTTATCAGTAGAATAAGTGAATACTGTATCACCTGAACATACATTTTTTAATTCAGTTTAGTTCCCCCCGCCACTGATACCGGTTTTCAGCCTTTTCATACCTGAGCTGCCTCACCTTCGACTCACGCTGATGACCTGAGATGTTAAAGAGTGTCCGTAAATAAACCAAAACCAAACCACGTTCGACATTTGCTTACCTGCTCCTCGTCCTTGCCTCATAACGGAGCCTAGCATGCCCCTTTCCCTCTATTAGAGTCAGTAAAGGAAGGCGGCATGTGCTTTTTTCTCCCCGCCTCAGTGCTGCTACAATTTGCATGATTCTCCACATAAAGGGCAAATTCTCAGTCAATTTTCACCTGAGACCCTTATTTACCATCATCTTCAAATTTGAACCACGCGAGTCCCGTTTAATGAGTTTGGTCCCTGTTTTGATATACAGATCCATCCCCCATTCAGATTTCAAACCCGTTTGCACTTCCAACGAGATGCTCTCCCCCACATTGCGCGAAAAAAGCGCAGTGCGCTTGCTAAGCGTCATGGATACAACCCCTTTCAACTTACGATTTGTCTCAACCAATGGCCAAACAGCCTAGTGATCACCTCATGCTTACTGGCAGTGAGAGAAGAAAGAAGGCTTTTGTAGCGATCGGAAAATATGGAATGCGCACAAGAACGGCATTTTATGCATGCGTTTATTGATCAAAATTGTGCGAGTAAACATGCGAGGGGATCTTGTCCATCGGCGGAGCCGGCGACTTTGATCCCACCGGCTTGAGGTCAGCTGGACTCTCTGTATTTGTTTCAGAATATTAGTTTGTTCTTTTTAAAGCACTGGCGCCACACAAGATGAACCATGGAAAGTTTTCAAAACGTTAATAATCTACACTAAAATACTTTCTCTGCACCAGCGCTGTTAGGCCCTCCCCCCCAAAAAGCCGATAATTGCAATTAATCTTAAATCACTACAACGCCGCACCAACATCAAGAAAAGATACTTCAAGAATTAAGGTTGATTACTGAAACAGCGTTTGATCAGCAGTATGCACCATGTATTATTAATTAGTATTGTTGCTATTATCATCATTTTAAATGATTGCTCTGCAAACGGTTTTAATCCCGTGCACTTTCGAAATTTCCGCTATCACAGAGAATATTAAATCCATTAGAGCTTTCTCTTTTGCATAGAGTATAAGCAAATATTTTGAAAATGGAGAAAGAAGACGAGATTTATGTATGGATTTCCGTGTTTTTGATCATGCATTGCTTTTTGGTTATTTTACCCTACCTTACTGAGGTACTCTTGCCGTTGTTGTTTCCGTTATATGAATGTTATTAGTTGTGCTTCGCTTCCGAATGCTGTTCTAATTAGTTATGGCCGGCATTTCCATGTAACTCCAGACGAATTCAGGGCTTTGTTGCATAATAGAAAAGATTTATGTTATGCGACTCGTTTCACCGGACTAAAGACAAGGTTTGTACGTCCTGGATGTGTATGGTTCCAAAAGGAAATAACACATTTATGTCTTGTTTTAAAAATGTCCATGTTTTACTTTTATACTTCTACGAGTTAAGCTTCAGTATAACTGCCAAGCACCATAAATTAATTTCTCTTCATTCGTTGTTATTTTTAAACATATCTAAAAGCAATAAAAAGGAAAAATAAGTTTAGCAGCTTAATAGTCTAAGGCCTCAGTCCGAAACCAGCCGCGAAAGCGGAAGACGCAGGTTCGAATACTGGTTGAAATAAGCTATTTGATTAATTTTTTTTGTATTTCTCTGTCCACATATTACAGCGTCTCCTATTTACGGCCCATTAGTGAGTGGGATTTGTTCTTAATAATCCATAATTACTAGCGGTAGGGGAAATAAAGTTTACAAACAAAGCATTTGAAAATAAACGAAATACTTACACAGGTGCACAGTGATTTTGTGGTTTTCGATTTTGAAAGTTTTATACATTAATTTGCACATCCTGGTTCCAAAATGATGTCAATTCATCTGTATCACATACCATTTCTTAGCAACTAATGTCCTCAATTTATAATTAAGAGCCTACCTTATAAATTAATATGAGTCATTCTCTTATACCATCTAGTGCAATTAGTGAATTTTAAAAGAACCTAACAATATGAAAAAGAGAGAGGGGAAAAAAGTGAAATGTGTTTGCGGAAATAACTGTTCTTTCTCTTGAAACGTCTCTCTTTATGTCGCAAGCTGACTGCTTTCAGACAGTTCGCTGCTTGTCCCATGATGCTTATAGATGCAGTAATTACAGGAATGGCATAATTGAATACCAAGAGCATTTATTGGTACTTTTTAAATAAATTAAAGAGCTATCAGTCATATGTATGCTATCAAAATTTAAAAATAATTACTGTCGAACGTAAGCATTCAAAATGTTTATTATTGATGCTAAAGTTTAAGTCACCAGGTTGGTGAATTTTGGCTATTATGTTGGCACTACTCACTCTTGTGAATTAAAATCTGCAATAAATTTCTGGCCACACAGGTTATGACAATAATACAAATTTTGATGCAGAATCGAATCCCTCAGAATAATTCTGACCAAATGACCCTAGAAGTTCCATCCATGCTCATGCGTTTTTTACTATTGAACAATCTTAAAAATGCTGAAAAGTGTTCCAGTGCATAGTAATTAATACTGATAATGAAACAAATCCGTGATTCTTTTTTCGTTGTTGTTATTACATTATTATTATTATTATTATTATTATTATTATTATTATTATTATTATTATTATTATTATTATTATTATTATTATTATTATTTTCAGGTTATGTTAGGCTGTTCTTAAGAGGTAAATACTACCAACAAAAGTAATGCAGAAAAATTGAAAAATCGAAGTAAGATTATCGATTACATCACATATTCCTCTAATTAGACTTTAATATTGCCAAATTCTGTAAGTTTCAAGACCTTACTTTTAATATTCCAATAATTATTTCGAGAATCGAAATGATTGAGAATGTTGAAATAAAAATAAATGTGTATCATTTATTTATTTTTCTTTCCTAACAAGTCGGCCCTGGTGGTCAAATGGTAACCATACTTGCCTCATAGCCCCAAGATAGCAGGTTCAATTCGACCAGGGTCGATAGATTTTTTTTCGAACGTAAAAATCTTCAGAAGAGAAGTAAAGCCGTGAGTCCCGTGTCGTAGATTTTACGACATGTTAAAGAACCTCAAGCCTGAAAGAAGAGGACTCTGAGCTTAATTTATCGTACGTTTCAAGCCCTGAATTGAATGGGACGCGATAACCTGAGATGTTAAGAGCATCCGTAAATAAACATAATAAAAAATCTAATAATAATTTAAATTCACCAGAACTTAATGAGCTATATTTATTTTAATTATAACTATATTTATTTTATTTATATTAAGTTCTTAAGAAATAGGATGTACATTAATTGTATTATAATGTCAATAAAAATCCTCTACATACTAACACTAGAAAAGTAAGGTAATTTTAATCCAAATGTAAACATAGTTAAAATAGAAATTACTGATAATAAACAGCCATAAAAGGCTATACTAAAACAAATCATTTGTGCAGTGAAGTTTGCTTTGATTATTGCTCATTATATATAGTAATTTTGCAGAACACCATGTGCATCTCATTTGTTACGCCTAGGTCATCCTATATTAAAGATTCCTTTACTTTTTTCAGTTTGCTTAAGAAAGTTGATCCTTTGGCATGATCTAATATACTTCTGGTCACTATTGATGTGACTTCACTTTATACCAACATTCCCTATCATGAAGGATTATCAGCCATTAGGCATTTCTTGGATTCTTGAATACCTCCTCATACCCCATCCACAAATTTCATTTGTCATCTTGCTTATTTGATTCTCACTCGCAATGTGTTTACTTTTGATGATAAACATTATCTACAAATTAAAGGCACTGCGATGGGCACCAGAATGACACCACCTTATGCCAATATTTTTATGGCTCGCTTAGAGGAAGAATTTCTTAAGTCAGAACCTCTGGCACTGTTATTATAGCTGAGATATATTGATGATATATTGATGCTTTGGACCCATAGTTCGAAATCTCTCGATCAATTCCTTACTATCGTAACTCCAAATTTTCATTTAAGTTCACTGTTTCTGTCTCTACCAATGCTGCTACTTTCCTAGATATTACTGGCTCTTTTCTTACGTCTGTGCACTATGTGCCAACCCATTTACAACAATATCTTCATTTAATAGTTATCATTCGCTGTATAATACCTAAAGACCTGTTCTTTTCTCTCTTTCAATGCGTGGTCATCGTCTTTGTAACAACTTTTCACTTATTTACTCATATTACTTGAATTAAAAACCTAGCTCAAAAGTTCCAAGCCCAATAATATCCTTTCGCTCTTTTAAAATCCCATATCGTTCCAGCGCAAAAAACATTACAATGCAAACCTGAAACTTCTAATTAGAATGTCATTAACCTTATTACTACTTACGTGCCTGGAATTGAAAGCTTCAGACCCATTTTAAAAGAATGCCACGATACTTTATCAATGCATTCATCTTTAAGTGATTTTTTTTTTAAATTTGTTTCCCGCCTTACTTTTAGAACACCCCCTAACCTTAAAAGAATATTTCATTGCAAACTTTCTCCTTCCAAATGACCCCGTCCCGTCGCAGGTTCATATCCTTGCCAATGCTCCAAATGTAAAATCTGTGCGCTTATTATGCCATGTCATTCATTCCGCAGTCCTAATTTATCCGAAAAATTTAACATTTCTTCATCTGCTACCTGTTCCTCTAAGAATGTTATTTTGTTGGCTTTGCAAAGCACTTTATACTGGTTTAACTTCTACTGTTGTTTCACTCCGTATCAACATTCATAGATGTTCTGTTAAAATCAAGTCTCCCTTGCCGGTTTGCCTAACAGACCTTGTCTCGCTGTAAGGGTTTCGATGATGCATTTAATTTGATACTTATTGATGCGTTACCGACTCATAACTCTGAAAGTTCACTCAGTTAAAGTGCGTATATCACCGGGTTTAAATCTTACATATTAATATATTTAATATTCTTTCTCTCTTACATTCTTGTTACTTGTTTAATCTGTTTCCGTACATTATGTTACTTTCGATATTCAATATTTACTTTTACTACGCTCACTTGTCTTATATCCTTAGAAGAAACACGAGCTGTTCGAAATATTGTGATGCTAAATCTGTGACCTTATAAATGTTTTATCCTTTTTCTGCTTATCTAGTTACCGCTATTTTAGTTTCATTATTGCATGTCATAATCATTCAGACTCTAATAATACACTACGTGACCCTTAATCTTATCCACAATCTTGTAGGCTGTACTGGGAGACAGACTACAAATACTAATATATACATTCTGAAAAAGAAATAACGCACAGCGACAACAAAAACGATTTAAAAAATGAAACAAAGAATGCTGACACGTACACCTCGCGATATTTCGGTTAGCGTTCTGTTCGGTTTGGTTGTTTAGTTTAACTTCAGTAACGAATATTTAAAGAGTATCTGATAATCCCAAACAGCGCGTAATTTATTTGCCTTCTTTCAGTATTTAATTTTCATTTTACCCGAGCATACTATTCTTGTTAATTAGTTGTATTATGCTAAACGATTGTTTCTATTTCTCATAATTAACATGTTCGTAATTGACACATCTGATGTTTAATTAGCAAACCCCGAAACTCTAATTTTGTCAGTTTTTCATATCGTTCTTTTTTACACCGTCGGAGGGAAATCTTTTCTGCATATTGACAGCGAATCTAGATCTTCTATATATTTTAACATTACAAAACAAAGCTAAATAATCGTAAGTTTTGTTTTATTTTGTTTTAACACCAACAGTTTTAATACACATTGACCAACATAAATAATTTATATTATAAATTGGTCACACATTATATTACCATAATGCTCCTGAAAAAAAATATAACATTAGAATAATAATAATAATAATAATAATAATAATAATAATAATAATAATAATATAATTTTGAATATACAGAATATATGTTGTATCTACTAGCATTTAATTATTATTTACAAACAGCATTTATAAACATCGTTCGCATGAGCCTCTCGACTGTATATGCTATTCATTACATTACATAGAAAAAAAAAGTTGCACTTGAAATCAAATAAATTTACAGCTATTATCATCTCAGCACAAATGCTTAACTATGTGCACGCACGCACGCGCATACACAGACACACACACATATAAAAGAAAAATAAAAATAAAATAACACTATTAACAATGTAACAAATTAACAGTAATTATAAAAGCTCTTAAGTGTGGCTTTATCTTAGTGTTTTATCCTTTCATATATATATAAGTACACATAATGTAAGTAAAAATATGAACTCTAACAAAGGTTCCAATAATGTATGTTTTATAAATTATATTAACTTCTGTTATTAATAAATGTAATTGATTTTCAAAAACAAATTTTATTTCAAAGTAAATTTTTTTGCCTTTGTTTTTTAAAAAAGCACATTCCTGAATTACAAATTTGAGCATTATATTGATGATAAGTTACGCTATTAACTCACGTACATAAATCAGTTTATTCCAAAATAAAACAAAACTGAAATAAGATAAAAAAAATTCCCAAGAACACTTGATAAAGTGCAACTATTACGAATACCTGGATTAACAAAAAACAAAAAAAAAAAAAAAAAAAGTCTACGGACTACGCGAATCAACACACTTCCTGAATTACAAATATAACGTGAAATACTTGGTTTACTGGCATAAATACGTTAAAAAACATAGAAAAGTGGCTTGCCCGGTCCCCAAGCCTCAAGCTAAACTATGTTTACGCAAGCAGAAAATAATCAGCTAATTGTCCGGATACTCGACAGAAAATGTGAAGTAAAGCGAGAAAATAACGCAGATGTTTTAACCAATAAGAGAAAAACTTGCTTTTAGGAAGCAATAGTAAAAGTTTGGTAAATTCTCCTTAAAATGCCTTTAAATGCTTTCACTACAAGCAGTGTCTCAAGTTTTGTAGAAAACTAAAACTACAACTAGGCAAACTTAAATTCATATTTTGCCTGTTGGTTTTGAACAGTTACATGTAAGAAATAAATCCTCTACGATAAAATTTGGTTCCATTTACATTAACCAATACTGACATGATGATAATGTTAGTGTATGAGGAGCGAAAGAATCATTGGATCAACCAAATCAGTAAGCTAATGCCCATAGGTATGCGAATTTGACATACATTTTTTGCTTTTTTCAATAAGGAACTGCCATAGACAGTTTTTCTGTAAATGAAACTAAGAAAGTATTCAACCATGATAAAGTTGTTAGTAACCATTTGTGGTCCTTTTTTCCCTCACCTGTTTCCAAGTTTTTTTATCTCCTGGATAAATTAAAATAATGTATAAAAGCAAAATAATTCACACACACCGAAGGAACAGGAGGCGGACATTCATCCATCATAAGATCGTCTCCATTTTCAGCGGAGCCAATGTTGGGGACTTTAGCATCTGCTTACCTGAAATAGTAAAGTAGGCTTTTCTTCCAAGCGATTTCATTTCATAAATTATTATGTAAATCCATTGAGCATCCAAGGTATTGAATGACGACTACAATCGAAAGCTAGCATAATGCTCAACCGTAAAGCGTGGCTTTTATATACGCGTGTTCCAGAATCGCCGTATAATTTTCTGGAATAGGTAACCCAAATTACGCCATAAGGGTTGGGTATAAGCAGCAGCTGATGTAACAACCGTCAATACCGAGAACTAGTTGCATATACTTCGTTTATATTTTCTTTGAAAATTGTTCCCTTTGTCTTACTAACTGCCACTGCGTACTTTACTCAGCAGTTCAGAATCATTAACAGATAAAAGACACATTTAACGCATTTGCTTTTCCAAACGTCGAATATGGTCTATTGTTTACATGTCTTGATCTGGAGCAGAATTTTCGAAAACGTATAGGTCCCTAAGGATTCACCAAATGTTATAAAAAGTTTTTCATTCCGAAAAATAAAGTATCTTATATGTTAAGCCAAGGTTAAGATTGTACGCATCGTCCATTCTTGGTAGGCTTGGAGTTTTTGGAGTTATTGCGAGCCATTTTATCGCAAAAAAGTATGCTTTTCGTTAAAGAAAATACTTTACTGAAAAATACACAAACGTGCTGAATACAAATAAATGAGCTCGCTCGTTTTGTTCGATTTTCATTATACTGAACGAAATTACGTCATTGATAACTAGAAAATGCTGGCATATTTTGTTAATGGTGAAGTGTATTAAATGTTTTACCAGTATTTTTATTTGCATTTACAATAATGAAGCAACGTTGCATATCCAATTTACAAATGGTTTTAGCAAGCATACTTTAACATCATATGTGCATCAATGATGATGCCGGCAAAGTCTTATTATCATTCTCCAAGATGAAGTACATACAGAAATCTCTGTTCCTTCTGTATCCTGTAATTCATACAACTCTTTTTCTTCTAAGCTATTTGCGAAGATATACCCCCTTATCATCTTGAACACTCTCCTGAAGACACAGGCGTGGAAGTGACATTTCTGCTGGTGGATCTGTAAGACACGTGGCATATAACAAGCGAATAATAAGCGGAGGTGACACGAATTTTCTGTAACGAGGCCTTCTGCTTTTTCCCCAAGGCGTGTGGGTCTCTTGACGGTGGATAGCATAATACAAAGAACATTCCTATGGACTATATTTGACATAACGAGGTCAAAGAGAGTGACAAGCGGGGAAAATGCAACTCGGTATTATGTGATATAGGGGAAGAGAGACCCTGCAGCAGCACAAATGACTTTCTAATAATGTCACAAGGGAAGTTAAGGCTTCAGTGATGACATCAAAGGGAAGAATGCTCTGCCAATTTTGTACAGCGTGAGTATCGTTTCGCTTGAAACTGGAACACAAAGAACTTCAATTAATAAAATTATCGGTGAATGGCCTGTCCTGCCATCTAACTTTCTTCGTTATATTCCGTTCCTTTTCCTCCTACATCATCACCACCATAACTCACTGTACACAGGCCCATGTTCGACTGTCATTAAACCAAGTGAGTTTTGTTTTATTCTAGAGAGTTCCTTCACTTCGTATTACTAACAATGGACTACAAGTTAACTCTTAGACTTTTCCATATAACATAAATACAGTTTTCTCCATAATTCCTTATTTCAAAATTTAACCAATAGTAAGTACGTCTGTTATAAATGACTAGAATTATGAAGTTTAACAGAAAAGTTTTAAAAAGTATTTTAAGCAAAAGTATATACAAATTTATCCGTATAATTTAATTAGAGCCTATTCTAATACATTTGTACAGAGCTTTCATTTGGACGCATGGCCTGCCTAACGGAGATTTACCTAAGCTGCGCTGTTTCTGACCGGTTATTTTCCTCCCTTCACTTTTTCTCCTCTCCGTGTACCGGTTTATTAGTTGACTCAAAGTCTTTGTGCTGTACAGAAGTTGACGTTGTGAGACCAATTTATAGACAAATTCCATGCTGTTCGATCGCCTTATAGAGAAACTGGTATGTTCTTAATAAGAAACCGAAAGTCAAACGCCGTATTCTTATACAGGAAAAACACATGACATCGGAGAAAAGTTAGAACAAACCTCGGCTTGAAATGTCACCAAACTTTTAAAATTAAAATCCCATAAGATCACTGTAGTTCAGGAATTTCAAATACACGATAATATGAGCAGAATTAATTTCTGCAATTGGGTGTTGGATAATGTGATCGTTCTATTGGCCCCCCTTTATTTTATTTATATTTTATTGCTTTTTTATTTATTTATTTATTTTTTGCGGACGAAGTATAGTTTTATTTACATAGTCATGTAGTAATACAATTTTTTATCCACTGGAGTGGATAAAAACCCAATTTTGTACACGAGATGCCACTGTAGTACAAAAAATTGGTGTTTTGTATGTTGTGAATGCTTACTATATAATAGGGATTTTATTCTTTGCAGATAAGTGAATGGACAGAGGTACAGGGATACCATAATCACACCATTCTAAGAAGACTGTGTGACATTGAATGCACACAAGCATATTTTCAACAATATTACACTACGCGCATACAGCTGATCTCTCGTTAAGATAAATTGAGGAAATGTTTAAGGATAAGTAATCATTAGGCATTTATGGCCACTGCGGTCTCCAGAGCTTACCGTATGCAATTTCTATTTATGGGGGACCTTACAAATTAAAGTACATCTAAATAGTTGGACTATCTGGAACAATATAAGAAGAGAAATTTCTGTTATTTCAGACTAAGAATTTACAAATGTTAATGCACATTTGCTTAAAAGGCGGGGCGGCACAAGGACACCTATGTTGAAAGTAATCATTTACATGAGAAGTCATGTGCTTGAATTTAAGGACTATGAATATCCGACTCCATCAGAAAACAACGTGCTTCCTGGTGCCAAGCAAATTCAAATTCCCGTTAAGCCGGCCAAGCGCCCAAACGAGGGATCTGTATATTTTGTGTAGAATATTCCAATTTAAGAGAAAGTGTACGTAAAAACAATCATATTCCTGGCGAATGAAACAAGAAAAGTTGAGACAAACCTTTGAGACACATCAGCGCATGTGGAGGCTTATTGTGCATTTGTAAGAGCTTAAATTAACTCCACGGCACCACAAACCCCGACAGCCAAATCAGCAGGTATCTCTAGTGAATCCATATTATTTTGGAAACGATCCACTATGAAAGTAACCGACTCTCTTACAAGTAGAAATCTGGGCTTCGATGGCCCCTCCAGGTATTCCCCGGCTCAAAGACCATAGTTTCGACCAGTCGATAAGGTTTAAATAAACTTATAGCATTTCTTAATCACACTACCATGGTTCTCATCTCTCTGTCCAATTAGAATGGAGTTTCCCTTTACCTTGAATTGCTCATACCGGTTTCGAACAGATTCTTTTGAAATCTGACGCGAAATCTACATGGCGTGTGGTAAACCCAAAGACACTGTGCCTTCTCCTCTCCTAAGGCAGCCAGTTTCATACAGCGCTGCATTGCAAACGACAGCGGAAGTACCTGTGTAACGTGTTTAATGTCGTTAATTTCAAAATTTGAAAAATGCTCTTTCCTTCTACGTGATTTGATTACATTTCATCTGTAATACAAATGTCTACAACAATTTCCGAAATATTGTAATCTTTTTGATTCGCCCTGTACTTTCGCTAGCATTGTTCAAATATTCAGCTTTCGACATTAGCTTAGCGCCAATATCGAGCTCGAACTCGAACCTATGATCATTGCAAGTATGTCACTGCATTTCCTTAACTTTTGTCTTGTGGACTTCTCTCTCTAAAGTTACAGCAAATCTAATTTCCTGTTTCAGTGGCTACCTAGAATGATGACTTAAGAGAAATTTCCACCGGATATTACCAAGAAATAGTAAACACCCAGAGGCGTAGTTCAGCTCCTGGACTAACTCTATATTGACAGGTCAAATGTTCACCATTTCACCATCACTTCAATAGAATTTAAATTCCCGTTTTATTAATATGTATATGAATATAAAACAATATATGTAAATGCTATTGTTTTGAATAATCTACTAGAAAGAAAAAAAAACCTAATAAAACTTAAAAGAGGAACTTACCTAGAAGAAGCTAATCATTTCTGTGAAGTTTTGTGTAACGTTAGTATAAAACAATTCTTTGAACACACTTTTTTACTTGACTGAACACCCAGTTTGCTTAAACGAAATTATCCTTGTAGTGTCCTGAAATAAGTTTCAATTTTCTTAAATGCAGAAAAACTTTTTAGAAGTAGCTGTTCAAGAAAATGTAAGAACCCCATTGGTCCAATTTGTACATCTCTCCGAATAAAGCACGCAATCTATATAATTTCATAAATTCGTTGGTGTTACCGACAAACTTGTTTTTTATAATCTTCAATTAAAAAAACTATCCAATTTCGTTTTTTAGACGTGCAGTATTATATGGTTGTATTACATTTTTTTTCTTGAACACAACGGGCATAAGGATTCAATTTCTCAGAATCCAAAAGGAAAATGAAGCTTATGTTCCTTTGGGGCTCAATTTGGCGGCATATTTATAACATTAAGGTATCTGTTATGTATATCTCTCTCAAAAACACAGAGTGAGAGAGAGAGAGAGATTTTGTTGATATGTTTTATTTACGGACGCTCTATAACATCTCAGGTCATCAGCGTCCCATTCAATTCAGAGCGTGAAACGGCCGAAATTTTGCTCAGAGGCCTCTTCTTTCAGGCTTGAGGTTCTTTATCGTGCCATAAATGCACGACACAGGACCCACGGCTGTACTTTCCTTCCGAAAGAAGCCATACTTAATATTTTTAAGCCCGAAAAAAATCCATCGACCCCTGGCCGGGATTCAAACTAGGATCTTGGGTTTATGAGGCAAGTGTGGTTACCACTACACCACCAGGACCGACGAGAAAGAGAGGGAAAAAGATTTATATCTCTCTCTCATTTACTATCTTTTTATTTTCTATTTCCATCCGTATTTATTCAATTTTTTCTGTTCTAGTTTTGGAAGTGTTTTACAGATTCAAAATACCTTTATTACAATATACCACGATAATTTAAAAATATATAAATAGGACATTAAATTTTAAGAAAAATATACAATGAGATTATTTGAGTTACGGGTCATATAGCCCGGCTGCTTATGCAAACGCGCAACCGGAAAAAGAAAGATAGAGACGCCGCGTGTAATTTACTTTTATTTTAGCATTTATATTTTTTAAAGATAAAATGATACTGTATTTAAACTTGATAATAATAACCATTAACCTGCTTTATAAGACATGTTGAAAAAGAAGCCCCTCAGCGCCAATGCATTGCCGGCTTCTGTGTAGGAAATTCCTGTATTTCATATAACGTTTCTCCCGTAAGAACACGGCGGTTCTGAACACTTCTTGTCATTGGGAGACCCTGTCTCTCGTAACTTTCTAACAAGTTGGTGAACAGTTTCTGTACCTGCAACACAATTGTCAGAATATTTTCTTACATTGTGGATGATTTTTCACAAATCAGATATACATTCTATTTATGTAGTGGCATAACTAATGAAAAACAATTAGCACGCTACACTCAATGAAAGTGCCAAGTAACTACACGAACCAATCACCCACTGATAAAGTCTCCTTCAAATTAACTACAAGTTGATACTTACACATGCTTATATGACCTTGACGACTGCCTTCTCCCATACGCACCCGCGGCTTGCTGGCCCGCTACTCAAATGACCTTACTGCAGCATCAAATTTATTGAGATGCTGAATGTAACGCTAATCTCTTCAGGAGTTGAGTTGCTTAGCTTATTTTATATAAAAAAAATCAAGAGAGGTTTTTCTTGTATTCATTACGATATTGACCAGCCATAACGGAAATGTTCATTTAGTTGGTTTATTCTGCGAATTTTTTTCCTTTAAGAAGTTTTTAAGGACATTTATGGAATTTTATAAAGTGAGAGAGGAAACCGATATACCAGAAAATGTGAAACATTTTCTAATTTTTTGAAGATATTATTTGTTGATGGAGATAACGTCATATTTTATTGATGGCAATAGAAGGTTGATATTTATTTTGTATTAATTTTTTGAATATACCAACTTTTCCAACCATAATTTGATCTTCAGAATCCTCAGAAAAATGTAAAAATATCTCCTGATATTTATTATTTATATAAACCGAGCGTGGTGGCTCAGGGTAACCCATGGCTCGGCCACATTAACCTTTCCGTAGTTTCCCCTGCTCGCTTAAGATATTTCCTTTCCACGATGTTCTGCTCATTCTATAGTTCTAGTTACAGTGTAGGAAGTGTTTGCTTGAGAGCCCCTTTGGGTAATATGGTCATGGCTCTCGTAGGGGTGTCGGCATTTAAGTACTATCTGGGAATCATTAAGAACTCCAAGTAAGTCATTATATCGCTGCTCTTAGATCTGGCTGCCTGGTGTTAACTCGAGCATTATGCTCAACAGCTTAGTCACATTGCAGAAACGTCTTTGTCTCATACTATCCTATACATGTTGTTTAGATTGTTGATTTAGCATTATTGGGGGAAGTGTGTGTTACTTAAGGATGGCGATTAATTGTCCATTACTTAAAAATGTCTGGAAACAAACGGTCTTATGATTTAACATGATTGGTGGTTTGGAGTCTTCCCACATAAGGAAGCACGGTAAAACAGTTGGGGACAGACTAGCAAGCAAGTCGGACATATTGTCGTCACATCTTCTTCCGCTCGGTGGAACCAGCTGAAGAACATGCATGACATTTACATCAGGTATGCAGTCATTGTAATTCTATTTGATAACCTGAATAATGCAACAACTTTATACTTTATAATATGATTTAATAAGTTAAAAGTGTCTAGTTTAACAATTTTTTCTCACCTTCCTAGCCAAGCGAAAGTGGTAAAAACCACATAGTTGCTCTTTCAGTTAATGCAACCCTGTAGGATATCGTAGAACGTAATAATATCTCACCATTTTAATAGCTAACATTTATTTGACATATATGTTGTTTATCTAGCATCATTGCTATAAAGAGAGCTATTCTTATATTACTTTGTTGCGCATAAAAGCGAAACTGGGTAAGAAATGAACAAAGATTAAAGAAATTCCATTTAACCTGTGATATTCAAATTTTCAGATTCATTATGACCTTGGAATTTCTGTTTACTCAACAATGTTATAGTATGTTTTCTTTGTGCAAGAAGTTTGATATTTTATAATGTTTATTTACTGATAATTAATTCATTGTGTGCCAAAAATTGTGTAATGTCAGATTTTTGGTGTTTATCAAAGCTGTCATTAACTTAATCATTAAAACCATTTCCATTCCAGGAGTTAAAGTTTGTTAAAAACAAGTGCATGGCTAATAATAAACTTCGTTCAACTTCCTCGAACCTGCTAGCAAAAATGTTTCAATATATGTCATAAATGTTAACACATTAAAAATGCTTTATTTGGAGCACATATCTGTTTGCTTTGAACAGCTCTGATCTTCAATTCCTAAATGTTTCTAATTTTTTTCAGAAATATTATTATGATAACCCATTAAAACAATTATAAAAACACAATTATTATTTTACAACTGAGTGTTTCGTCAACAAGAAAAAATTAACTTACAGCACATTACATGTATAAAATTATTAAATCATTTCACTGTAAATAATAATAAAAACCATTATGTTACAAATTACATACAATACCTGAAAAACAAAACAGTTCATAGCCAGTAAAGCGGTAGATCTCTCAGTTTTTATAGACACTAGGGCCGAACCTCTCGAGGGAAACAATATATAAAATTAATGAAAAATGCGCCATACACTCTGCGAAGCCTTTACCTGAGTATTTACACGGCATTTCCTAGACATGCATCCACATTTTTATATCCATCCCGATGAGATCTGAACAGAGCCTGAACCTCAGATTAGTTTGAAATTTATTACCAGATTCCGCCCCTATTTAATTCTATTAATCATATATGTATATAAAAGCAAAAAAAAAAAAAAAAGTAATTTTAAAACATGCCACTTGTGCGAGGGAAGTTCAACAAGTTATGTACCTTAGCATGAATAATTAAACCCGACGGTTACACTTGCCCCATTATTTTTCACTGTGGTCACACTTTACTCCCTAACACTTTGCCTTCAGGGATTTAATCGTTTCGGAAATTTAAGAATATGTGTCAGTACTGCAACCAACTCGATTCCCTTCATCAGATTTCCAAAAAGAAAATAATAACTAGGGCCAGGCCTGGACTGTAGGGTTCTTGGTAACAGCTCTTGTTTTCTTTTTTTTGGGGGGGGGGGGTTGTAGTAAGGTGCATTATGTGAAGCGGCAACACGCCCGTTGCCAGTTTTCTGTGTAATTTCTCCTTGATGACCTCATATAACTACTTCACTATAGAAACATAAGTTTTTGCAGTGATGGTGAATATATATTTGACATGAATTCCAATAGCAGAGCACTCCTCTGTGTCATAAAAAGTAGTTGACTGCACACAGCGTTACTTGGAGATTGGGAACTTTTATGCTGACATTTCCTAAACTCTTGCTTGGTTTCTGGATCATAGTAACAAAACCCATGTTTTATCTCCAATAATAATCTATGAGAAAAAGTTTGACCATATGCTTCCTATTCTGGGATCAGTTTTGAGTTTTCTGTCAGGAAATGAACATTGACAACATCACGGGAATATAAAAGATTGTGAAATATCTAGCTTACGGACTATTACATCATCCCGGACACGACCACCTTGGATGATCAATAATGGCGAAAAATAGATAAATTGACAGCTGTGAAAGAAATATTCACATAACTGCAGGGCCCGATTCCATAAAAGTATGATCAATACATACATGTCCTTGTAAAGTAACCTTCTCTTCCACGAAAGAAGTGCAACACTTGTTAAGTATTAATAAAAAATTACAAGCGACGTCATATAAGAGCAAGATGGAGGAATAGCGCTTTGCCATACGTTGACATATCTATAATTAGTTTATGTCAACTTCTTAGGGATTTTAATGCACAGAGAGAATTGCTGTCATCCCTGCTACATGAATATTTTTTCTCAGATATGAGAGTGATTCAAAAAGTAACAGCAAACTAATTTTTTGCGAAGTATATATTTCAAATACAGATAAAAAACAATATGTCATTTTTAAGAATAATTACATTTCTCATCCGTTGCACCAACGTTTTTATTCCATCACAATAAAAGATTTTTGGTTGTGCCTGCAACCATGTATGCACCGCTTCTTTAGCACCAACATCGCTTTCAAATCGCCGTCCTCTGAGAGCTTTCTTCAGGGGTCCAAATACATGGTAATCCGAAGGAACGAGATCAGGACTGTGTGGGGAATGCTGTAAGACCTTAAATCTCAATCTCTGAATGACGTCAAGAGTTGCAGCAGCAGTGTGAGGGCGAGCTCTGTCGTGAAGAATAAGAGCGCTAGAGAACAGAAGTCCTCTGCGACAGCTCCGTATTGCTGGCTTTAACTCATTCTCCAACATGGCGCTATTCACTGTTTCACCCGTTTACTGATAGAGCTCCAGAATAGGCCCATCCTTATCCCAGAAGAGGGTGAAAAGGACCTTTCCAGCAGAGGGCTGAGACTTTAAAGACCTATTCACTAGCACACTCTTCTCTCGCTAATGCAGCTATCTCCATACCTTTCCAACAACCATCTATGGATTTGTCGTGGATTTACGCCCTCTGACCACAAACTGTTATTACTGCTCGCTGTTCTTCTGCGTTGCACACAGCTAGGGCCGCGGTCATTTTCATTTTGTTTCAACTGTCCTTCAAACTCAGCACGTCATTCCATCTGTCGGCGTATATCAGAACTTTTTCAAAGTATGCATCTTCATAGGGAGTTTTAAATGCCTGGAGTGTTAATTGCATTTAATACTGTTAAGTTTGCTGTTACTTTTTTAATCATCCCTCGTATAATGATAATTCAAAAACTTTATTAGGCATTTATCGATATTCAAACAATATAACACACTTTGAGGTGACGGTCCCATATGGCTACATTTAGGAGCATTAATTTCAGTCGTCAAGAGATGGCAGAAGAATCGAGGCTTCCCTATTGCTCTCGATCATTTATTTTAATAGTATATTTGATCATAAAAAATGATATAATATTTATTTGTTTATATTTTTTGACAATCACGTTCTCATAAAAAGCAAAACATTGGGAAAAGTGTGTCAAAAGAGATCATTTTAAAAGCGAATAAAGAATGAAAAGAAATTACTTTCGTGGCATGTAGCAAACACCTTAAAAATACATTAACTACTATGCATTCGAAACAGTAAACGCCAATATTACAATTACACTTAGCCTAACTTTATCATTGTACACAAACAGTAATTTATTCATTCTATTCATCATTATCAATACTTTCGCTAATACTTAGCACATTTAGGTCAACTGACTCCCAAAATCATTAAAAAGTTAATAAATGTTGTGCTAGTATTTGAAGTTACCAATATTCCTACACTTGTAGAGAAATGTATACAAATTACCAGTGCCCGACTAATAATAATACTTTTTTGGAATAGAACAACAAAAATGCACTTGTAAGTATGGAGTTGTAAAGTGAAGCCTAGCAGAAACCTTTGTGGAACAGAATGCTAATAACTACAAGTTACAAGTCCGTATAATTCTAATGTATTAGACCATACTTCTGTGGAACAGAGCCCAGGACACTTTATATTGTACTGCAATGCTTATTCTGTATACGTATAAATACACTGTCAACACCAAAATAAATATAGCGAAGCGATAAACAAAATAGCTTGGGGTCCGTCAGCCCAAGTGCAAATGATGTTCCACACATCGGCATGCCTAGCGGAAGGTTAAAGTTCTTCCAAGAGGAGACACTATCCCGCTTACTTGACCAGCTGACAACAGGTTCAATTGCAGCACACATCTGAACAGCTGTTTTAAAATGACCTTGGCCGTGACACTACCGGGTACTTACTAAGCAAAGTTACCCAGCTCTGAAAAGAAGGTGTTGTTTTCCCCACTCCACATGCCAAACGCAAACGGAACTTGTTTCCAACCGCGCTGTGTGCATTTCACATTAAATACAAATAAAACCGAGAACATTACTTTTACCTCTATACAGTCGGGACATATATTCCAGTCCACAGCCACCGGTGGCCGACGTCGATAAGGCGCGGACTCGTGAGCGGAAAGTCTGGGGTTCGAGTGCCCGAGGACCGTCCTCCCTGACTAGTTTTTTTTTTTTCTTCAGGTTTTCCGCAGTCCTCATAAATGGCAAATGCCGGGGAGGTACCCTAAACTTAGGCATGGAATGTTTCCTTCCTTAAAAAAATTCCTTTCCAAATATATATTTCATGTATCACCAGGGTTCACCGCCTGTGAAGCCTCAGTAGTAAAAACGGGCGTTTAACACCATTAAAAATATTGGTAATTTTTTTGCCTGTATTTATTGCAGTCTTGATTTGACATTTAATTTACTTTATTTTGGGATGTTGGTTTGTTAATTTGTGTAATAATTGCCCTAAATTCAGTAAAGTTCTCATTTTATTTTTATTATTATTATTATTATTATTATTATTATTATTATTATTATTATTATTATTATTATTATTATTATAAAGCGTTTAATAATTTATTTATCTTTCAAATTCAGCAATTCTAATATCAATATTATACAAAATAAATTAATATTTTAAAACTTTTCCTTTATTTGCACACCAAACCTTGAGAGGTTTCTCTCATAGCTAAATAAATGAATATATTTCAATTTTGCAGTTTAAATAGTAATGAATGCCATTGTCTTCAGTACTTTGTTAATTAAGTAAAGAAAAAATGAAAGAAATTTAAGCTGAAATTAACGATAAATAGGTAACTACCTAGTAAGTTACATAAAGAGGTTTCTCCACAATTTGCGAACTCTCCTGAAATCCGGCTTTTGCGCGAATCATCTCTTGAGTGGAAAGCGGTGATGTGGGAAAAGTCTTTGTACTGGACTTGATACGTACACACCCCGTCATGGCCAACTCTGCTCTGTTCTGCGCCACTTTATAACAGATTTATGTGCTGGAAAGTCCTTTCAGCCGTGTCGAAGATGGTTACTCCATTCAGCAGTCACGTACAACTTAGTGACGTCATAGCCATCTCATCTCGGCAGCGATGCGGGCCGTACAATCTCTTGTGAGATATGCTGTTCTTTGGGACCAAGCTCCGGGCTATTTCTGAAGCCCTAACAGACGATTACCCAGTAACCTAAATATCGTGAGTGAACGATAAACACAAGTTGTCGGCTTTGATGTTTTAAAAAGCTGCAGGAAATAGAATTGACGTTCTCACGATTTTCCAAAGAAAGCAATATTTAATATGCAATTAAAATAAACTATTCGAAAAGGCATTTGCATGGAATTATGTAATAAACCCAATCAAGGAGTTCTCAAGGGAAAGGGTTGATATGTAATTTCAGCATATAGTTTTCAGTTCTTAATAAACCTTCTTTTTAGTAGTTCGAGAATCTACATAGATAAATTAAACTGTTCTCTCGAAGTGTCGCCATTAGTAATTATATACAAGGCGTTACACTATGAATGCGCAGACCTTACCAGCTACTGTTTGTTGTTCCGCTAAAACTTTAATTCCTCTACCATTTTCTTTCTGACGTATGGTTTCACAAAAAAAAAAAAAAAAAAAAAAAAAAATCTTTGCTAATAGTTCGGCCGCCAGTACTTCAAAACTCCTTATATTTTACCGTTGAAATATGCATAGTGAAGCGGTTTTTATATGCAGATAATAATGTTATTATTGGTGATGTACCCGATCGTCCCACAATACCCCGGGTTATTCAGGGGCTCGAAGTCGCCTTTCATTTCTTAGTGGTCACGGGAGGAGTTGGTTCAAATCACACAACCTGCTTGATTGAATGCATTTAGACATTTAATCACAAGACACTTTGTTATCAGCGACCTAGTTCATTATCTCTGTGACTATAATGACGTGTTCTACATAAGCTGTTTGTAATTGCTTCTGTGTGCCTCTCGTCTACTGTCTCTGTTAAAGCGATGTTAATCGTCAAGACGAACTCCGAAGGAAGGAAGGAAGGAAGGAAGGAAGGAAGGAAGGAAAGAAGGTAATTTTGCTAAGTTGTTTCCCCTTATATATGAAATTGAACGTCGCCACGTGGTCACCAAGAGCTCACCGGGGCCACAGCATAGTGTCCACGGCTCCCTGAGCCTTTAAAATATTTAAACACTAATGGTAAGCTCTTGAGCTCCCAAACGCGGTTACTTTAAATCCATTACCTATTTGACTTCTTATTGGGGAGCTCATGATCATATGTTGTAATGGCGTCATCGCCTACACCTGTTCCCTTTCTATCTTTAACGAATTTTGAAGCACCTCTAAAATTTTTCGTAAAGATGTTTGGTTAAAACTTCCAATGGAGCCAATAATGGCTGAGGTTAAAATGATTAATTGAGTAAATCTGTTATTGATAATTATGTAAGAAATTAATATTACAGGAGCTACTTTTGGTATAGAGAGTAAGATGAAACAGTTTATTGAAGATAATCCAGCTTACGTTCTTTCAGAACTGCAATTCACGATATTATGTGCAGTACCAAACTAACACACGAATAAAAACGGACAGCTTTAATAGAAGGTAAACTAGACGAAATTGAAGAAAATCTTGAATGTTTGTTAACAAAATCACTTTTAAAATTAGCACAATAAGTAATAATTTCGAAATGTAAACGAAAATATTATAAAAAATTTAAAAATACGACGATGGGCGAACTTAATCCTGTGGATTATATCAGTTTAGATGTCCTTTTATGCAGGAGTTTGATAATGCTCATTGTTACTATGAGTATTCTAACATGACTTCGATTTAGAAGATTTTGTTGGGAGTTTGTGGTGACTGGATTTAATATGCAGTCTATACTCCGCTTTAAGTATTCGTTGTACATGCTGACTGAAACTTTTTTCCCTTCTCTTTTATTTTTGGTTCTTCTGCAGCAGATCTAACCTCGCCGAGCAGAATTGAAAGACTTCTTTTCTATTGGGAATTCAGTGCGCCAGTATCTCTCTTCATTAGCTAGGGATTTTTAAAGGTTCTGCAGAAATCTGCAGCTGTCTTATGATGCCTTCTCTTGAGATTATCTGATCCTCTGTTGGTTCCAGGTTCCCATAATCTTTGCTTTCTTTATCTATCTGCATGTTTCCAAGGCATATCTAGAGTGCCTTTTCTTATTTTTCTTTTTGTTAACCTGTCTAGTTCCGCGTACTGTATATGATTCGTGATTCGTTGATTGCGCCAAACTCTCTCCGAATGCAAAATTAAGGCCCTAATGGTATGGGAAATTAAACTATCTAGGAAGCTCACCATTAACCGAAATAAAAATACGGAAATACAGGATTGTATTTTTGTCCAAATGTAGTACTGAAAATTATAGTTCATATTAGATTCCAGTGCAAATCCATTCCGTAGTTCAATGGTGACTTAAACGTATCGTTTATTACGTCATAATGCATTGCTGCAATTCTCGACTTCGTTAATTTTATTGTTGGCCCATTATTGCAGGGACCGTTTGAATAAAAGTAGTCACGAAATGGAGGGCAAACAGAGAAGAACATCTCATGATGCTACTTTCAAGTATAAAGTAATTCTTTATGCTTAAAAAATGATTACAGAAAGACAGGAAGAATGTTCAATATAACTGAGAGCAAAGTTCGCTTGTGGCAAAAATTGGCATTATTTGCAACCAAAGTTAGTAGGAAGAAATTCACTATTTCTCGCAAAGGAAGACTTCCTGACATTGGGAGGGAAAAAAAAATTTAAAGGAAAAAGAACGGGCAACCTGTGACAGGTGACACCATAAGAAATACGCAACTATTTCTTATTTGACCTACAACAACTGTCCTGGCAACAGCACGAGTGATGGGTTTTGTCCTACGTGCTCCAAGATGTAACAATAGTCCACTTATAAATTCTATGTTCTGGTTGTTTTATGAAGCGGATGGGCGTGTCTCTAAGACGCTGTACAACAATATACCAATTTTTTATGGTTTTAAGTTTCAAATTAGGGGTGCGCACTACATTCGATGGCGCATTAGATTAGTGTAAATACGGTATATAGTGTGAAAGAAAACTTATGAGAAACAGCAATAAGCAATTCTCTTCTTTCTTCTTCCTCTGTACATACCAATGCCCGGGTCATTCATCAATTGAGGAGCTATTTACTCCGGACGCACATAAATTACACTTATACATTGAGGGGCTCCCTAAATGGATGGTCAATCTTACGTCAAAGCAGCTGCAGTGACATCGCAAACACAGAAGATGCCAGATAGATGGAATGAAGATTAATTATAAAATTGAAGATAAATAAGTGACAGAGAAACGTTAAGCCGGCATTTGCGCTTTCCTAAGATGAATGAATAAAACCACGGAAAACCACAGTCAGGTTATTCGACCGCAGGATTTGAACTTCGGACATCCGAAATTACAGGTGTTACCGTCTTAGCCAATCCACTCGTTCACAACATATTAACAAGGCAATAATGGGAATTAGTTTTATGAGAAGCCAAGGCCGAATTCAAGTCAGGTTTACTTACAGTAAAGGAAGTTTTAACACACTTTGATCTGAGCACCACATAAAAAACGAGGCAGTCTAGATGGGTATGTTCGTTATATTTCCCGCTCGTCCCTTATCTTGTAACCATACTGTTTGTTAAGCAAACTGACAATAGAAAGCAACGGCTAAGAGATGGCATGTGCACTTCTGAGTTCTAAAAACCGGCGTTCGAATCCGATATATTTATTATTTTTTTATTAATTACTGATTTGTACATATTAAGTTTTATTATTTCCCAATAGACGAATAGACTTCTTCGATGATTCATGTTGTCTTATTCATTCCCCCATATTATTCTATACCAAACGGCATACTCCTAGAGATTTAAGGTTACAGAATTGTGGCGGCAGGAGAACGTTTTGTTGCCACATGGTAGGGCGCGTGCTTGGCACGATTGATTGTTGATTTCTTTTATTTACGGACGCTCTTTAACATCTCAGATCATCAGTGTCTCATTCAATTCAGGCGCGAAACGGCCAACAAATTTTTTTCAGAGGCCTCTTCTCTCAGGCTTGAGGTTCTTTCATGTGTCTAAGACACGGAAGCCACGGCTTTACATCCCTTCCGTAGGAAGCCATACTTAGGATTTTTACGCCTTGAAAAATCCATCGATCCTGGCCGGGAATGAACCCGCGATCTTGGGTTTAGGAGGCAAGTATGGTTACCACATCATCACCAGGGCCAACAAGCTTGCCACGGACTTCCAGTGGCTTTATTATTAATAATTTTATAATATCTAGGTTAATTTACAATTGATAACCGTTGAAATGGAGTAAACACCAAAGTGTCCCGCTTATTAACCTAGAAAATCTGGCCAATTTACCTAAGAGGGCAAATTTCCCAGTATACAGAAAGAACAAGAGAAAGAGAGATGCAGATTTTCCAAATTTAAAACCGGAATACTTTGGTTTGCACTGCACTTTAATATTTTGAAATCATTACCTAACCTATATATTATGATAAGCTGATGTAGATGATGATGATGATGATAATAATAATAATAATAATAATAATAATAATAATAATAATAATAATAATAATAATAATAATGCAGCTGAAAGCCCGTGCCAAGCACACATTCGTGTTTAATATTGAAAGGGAAAATCTACATGAATCACATAAAAAAATAAAATAATTCAGAAAGAACGTAACCAATTTATGTTTTAGATATGGTCACTTCCATGACCTTATCGACCTTGTTGGCTCAGTAGGTTAGAGCGTCGTACTAATGATGTGAAGGTAGTGGGGTTTTATTCCTCACGGGTAGGTTTATTTATTTATTTTTAACTAATATTAATTGAATAAATAAATGTTACTTTTCATACGTTAAGTGTAAGTTTAACAAAAAATGTATAACATAAATATAATAATATTACTCTATAATGACAGTTTCTAGCTGGTTAATTGTTTGTTGTTTCAGTTTATTTGTTTTAATTTTCATAATTTGTCTAGACTGTTTAGAGTTGTTGTATAAATTATTAATGTATTTTTGCTATAGTTCTAAGTGAGCTAAGTCAGGTTGATGACATTTAACAATTTGGCCCTAACATAGGAACGCGTGAATCTCCAACTGAAATCATAACCGTCGGCTATTTCTTCACTACTGTTCGGGACTGCAGGCCGCAGGAGCGGTCAGCTTGTAACATCAAGCCATGTAACGTTTGCGTGGTACATCCCTCTTGGTCTGAGAACAAGACTGTACCAGAGGTACTCGTAGTGCTAAATTTACTTCCGGGAGAACTTTTTTTTGTGTGTGAGTAATGTTTATCGTTCGCATTTACTACCGAGGCACTACAGGCGGAGAGCGCATTGTACTAAAATTAAAGTTCTTGAACAGAATTGCAAATGACAGTGTATTTATGATATGACAGTTAGTTAAGTCCTTTATTGTGGCACATCTGCACGAACTCCGGCATCCCTTACAACGGTTGCAAATTGTTCGTGCACAACGTGGGAATGACAACTGAGCTCTGTATTCATTCCATGGGTGACCTGTTCCTTTCCACACAGAAACGTGTCCCCTTTTATGATGATGAAAGGCTCCTTATCACCAGGAATACTGCCCAGTTCTGAAATGTTATAGAGGACACTTGGGAAACCCTGTGGCAGCCTCCTGGATTCTATGCCACAAAGAATGAGGGCTGTGATGAGTAATCACCGGTGCCACACACATATTAATTTTAATTCTTCCTTCTTGCTTCTTTATTATTTGCTATGGACACACAAGAATAAAGACGCGATGAAAAATGTCTTTCGTTCTTATTATGCCCTCTGATGCCAACTATTACATTCAAAGAGAGATGTTATAACGTGAAAATTAATCAGATCATGAATTCATGGAGGACAACATTTTAAAAAATTCGTGTTTTCAGACAAACTTAGGAAACAGCATGGATATTGGTATTTCAATCCAGTGTCGAGGTGTGCAGTGCCGAAAGCGGAAGTTATACGAGTGGTTGAGTTGCTGTATCTTGTTGTCTGAGCTGATCTAAGGCATATATAGAAAGTGGAACAGCTTGACACGTAGCAAAAATACGCCTCAGTGGCATGACCAGTTGCAGAAAGAGTGTGGCTACGATTAGTTACCGTATTGGACCGTTGCACGATTAGTTCAGATATTTTGCATAGACCCGGAGGACCGAGGAGATTAGGGCTAACAGTTTCCTCCAACATTACATGCGTAGCCAAAGTCCATACTTTCTGAGGGACTCTACCTTGCATGTATTGCGAAAACCCTTGTTGCCACGTGATGGTGACGCAGTTGTTGACAAGATGGCATTGGGAGGTCTTGGAACATTCCACCATACTCACTGGAAGTTTTTGATCTTTCCTCGGTTGAAGGAACTTCTCCGAGCACATGGTTTCGTTACGTTCCATTCGTATGCGCTATAGAGCGGTCCATCGTCGATTTCAGCAATAATAACTTCGCTAACGGTATATGAAGACTACTACGTGTTTAGTAAACAGCGCAGGACTAGGTTGAGAATATATCAAAGGCCTACAATGTGATTGTCGCAGTAAGTTCAATAACGTAACTACGTTGCAACTGACTCGTTTACAGCCTGTACAATTCTCTTTTAATTCAAAGATTCGGTTTCGTGTGAGATGTTATTAAGTGTTTTTGTTGAGGAATTGGGCTTTAAACTAGTTCATTAATGTTATTTTACATTAATACAAGATATATAAGCGCCTGTTATCTCTATATTTCTGTTGGTTAATAAATAACTTCTACTTTCGACTGTGAATTAAGTTTCGAGGACGCCGGCTTTCCCATCAGGACCGATTTATAATTCAAATTTCTAATACTCTCACATTTCCCCCCTCCCTGTACATTTGTTGCAGTGGAATTGCTTCCCTACAGAAACATTTGTAAATAAAGAAATAGCAAATAAATAAAAGGGTAAATAATAAAACGAGAAAAAGAAATAAATGGAAATAAATAGTGGAGTGAGTTGGAAATAAAAGAAACACTGGAATGATCGATCTAAAAAGCAAAGACACTCGTAAAAAGAATTAAAAGTGGATTTCCTCACTTCTCCGGCGCGTCTGGTCCCTCTCTTAAATAGCTCAGACAGATGATCCGCGGATAATGCGTTCCAGCAAACCTCGCGAGGTTAAAACAATTCACCTCCCTTCTAAATCCGCTAGTGTTCCTGGCTTCTAGGTGGTTCCTTGCATCTTAAAGAGCTTTAAAGTTGGGAGTCTGCACGGTCAATACTCAGCACGTGGCCGTGATTTCAGGTGAGTCTCTCGAGAATCCTGAATGTTTTATTGCAGTTCCTCAAGAAGGCGTCCTCAAGCTTCCTTTCATTTTTAAACGAGCAAAGCTGCCACAGAATAAATTATCTCTCAAGCCATGCAACAGAGGTCGCGTTAGTGAGAATATGCTTCCACGTCGCCGTCCTGGTCTGATGAATGTTTTACATATACTCTTACACGCAGACAAAGAATCAGTCGTTCTTTTGTTCCACGTGGTGTCTTCCACTTCCTTGACTTATGCTCTGCACTTTTTATAAGCCAACTTCCACTTTCAGATTCAACTGACTAAGCACTGAACACGATATATCTGCTCATATAAGGAATGTTATGCAAAATATAGCAATTTGCACGGACGCACCCAAATTATTATTTACATAATTGGTCGAAAACTTGGCCATTACCTCCGTTGTTTGCTGGAATGAAGGAAGTTCTGTGTTTTGTTTTCATTAATTATGCTGAACGTAACCATATGCCACCACGTTCCAAGAACGCATAAAAAATAACTGAATTGATTTAATTACATTAAAATAAACTGCTCTGAAGCGCAGTGACACCTACTGGTGGAAAGCTAAACCCAATGCTATGAGTGACTTAAGCTTAAAAGTAGAAGTTACCCATTCCCGAACGGCAGCGGAGAAATTCAAATTCCTTAGTCCCGAACAGCAGTGGCAGCCAGCAAATTCCATAGTTTCGTATGGAAGTGCTGTTGTTATGAAGTAATATAAATTTTTTAATTTTTATTTTGTTAAACTTAAACTAAACTAACGGGAAAAATAACACTTGTTCTATTTATTTGATTAAGAATAGAGCAGAAAAATTATGAAGATTAAAATAATAATAATAATAATAAAGTAGCGAAAAGAACTTTTTTATTTTATTATTCTTTTTTTTTTTTGTTAAATTTATTCTTATCTAACCTAACCAAACCTAACCTAACAGATTTTAAAAAAAGTAAAGAGTTAGAAATTGTTAAAATAGACGTAATCTATATTTTTATGTTGTTTTATTTATTTATTTGTTAAACTTAAACTAATCTAACCTAAGTTAACGGAACCTTTCGGCAGTCTCTGGTGCCACTCGGGACTGCAGGTATCTTCTATCTCAAAGTTTTTTTTTTTTGAATGGTGTTTAACGCCCGTTTTTACTACTAAGGCATCACAGGCGGTGGACACTGGTCATACACGAGGTGAAATAATATATTAGGAAAGGGTTTTTTTTTAAATAAAGAAACGTTTCAGGCCTAAGTTTAGGGTCCTCCCTGGCATTTGCCATTTATGAGGACTGAAGAAAACCTGGAAAAAACCTCAGTCAGGGAGACGGTCCTGACGGGATTCAAACCCCAGACCTCCCGCTCACGAATCCGCACCATAACGACCTCGGCCACCCAAGGCGGTACCTGTAAGGTTAAGTGATGAATGCCATTCAAGCGGCACTATTAAGCTGAGAGTTCGAAGTCGATACTTGAGGTCATGTTTACTGTACCCAACATGGATTTGAAGTTACAGCAACACATGGCAACTAATGTTTGAGTTCGCAGGTCTTGAAAATAGTGGAATAAGCTTATGAGAACCGTGCATTAAGCAGACACAATAAACAATTGGAAGGTCTTTAAGATTCTCAGTCCTAGAATAAGCATAATCCCAGAAATTTAAATTGATATTATTGTGTAGGAAAGCCGTCGTGTAACAACTGCAGAAACTGTCAATATTGTATATTATTATTATTATTATTATTATTATTATTATTATTATTATTATTATTATTATTATTATTATTATTATTATTATTATATTGTGATGTATTGGACGGGCCACTGAAGAGCTAATTCGCCGAGTAGCGACCAAATCAATGTACTTGTTCATCCAGTTGGTGCAACTCAAGACGTCACCAAATAATTGGGCATTGAGATTAACCCTTATCCAACCTGCACCTTGTGACTTTCGACTCTTCCCGAAAAGGCAGAGAAGCTTTACGGTCCCCATTTTTAAAATGATAAGCAACTGAACACTGCTGTCCTGGGCATTCTAAACAGACTATCAGTAAAATGAATTTTGAAATTTACCGAAATGCTAAGAAAAATACAAACTACAAAGGGATTTCCACCTATCTGGCACAGGCTATTTTAGGTGTACCTCCTCACGATTACGGAAAATTTAATTCTAAATAATTAAAAACAGGTACAAAACTTCCACCTTGATTGCATCAGACCCCAGTGTACGGTTCATCAGCAGTAGCCTACTGCAATTCCAGGTGACATGCTCTGACCCAACTGGGGCAGGAATTGAAGGTGCGGGGGATGTAGTAGTTGATCGCTGAGCTGATGGTAGTTTCGATGTCTCGGCCGGGCTGCTCACTGATGACGTGGTTTGCTCCAATTCTGTTGAATTTTATCTCAGGGTCCACTGGAGTGTTTCGGGATCAGTATAGATCCACGGGAACGAGAAATGTGTTGCCCAAAAATACACAAGGTTGACTTGTTTAAAATATTTTATTCACATGTAAAATACTTCCTGACTGTTCGCCGCTGACTTCGCTACTCTCTTAGGCTGGCTTTCTGAGTGAATATCTGGATGTCTGAATGTCCCTCTGAATCTGTGAATGTGTGAGTGTAAATCTGTGAATGTATTTCTACTGAATGTCTAAATGTGAATCTATGAATGTCCGACTTCTACGAGTGTGAAAATGCGCCTCTGAATGCGTCTCTACCGAATGCGTGAATTCCCTCTCTGACTTCTGTACTCCAGTTTTTCTACTACATCGCCACGCCTTTCGCTAAATTAAATTCCCTCGTATTTTATCTATTTTCGTGTTGTACTTTCATCATTGGTTATCCTAAAATTATTATTTATATCTAAGTTCTCCTGATTCGTTAACTTTTATCCGAAGACCATTGGCTAGAATTATTCTTTCCCCCCTGATCTAACGTCTTCCCACGAACTTGAATTTTCCCAGAACAAGCTGTCGTAAATTTCGGTACTTTCCTTATATTCTGATTTCTATTGAAAATCTTTTGCCTTGCTTAGTTTGTAGATTCCTAAATGTTCCCGGAGATAACGCACGTGTTTTCGGCTTTCCTGTAATAAAACATTTTCGTCTCCGTTCTGACATTTTCATTTTCTCTTAAATTATTGCTACCTCTGACTTTGTTAAATACTGTCCCGTTACGGCCACATGTTTCTCTTATTGTCAACTCCTAAGTATTTCCCGGGTAGAAGGTTCGTGACCTAACAAAAGATAGTTTACCCTTTCTTCAGCCTTGTCTAAGGAGTGGTCTGCGGAGAGGTGTCAGGTACATATCCGTCTCTTTCTCACATATACAAAACCCTTTTGTGAAATACCATTACCTCTTAAATGACATACAAGTTACAAATTACTTCGATTCCTGTTATACCTATCTCAAAATGATTTTCTTATACATATACATAACAATTATCCTTATCAAATATAATGCCTTTATAAATATGACTCTGCAGCCTTTTAATTAAATTAATAAAGTCAGCCTTATTTCCGGCTTCACAACCCAGGTACTAAAATGAAATACTTCAATTACTATACCTGTACCATTATTCTATCAACTACCTACAGACCGCCACAGGTGGCCGAGGTCGTTAAAGATTATTAATCATCCTTGCCAATTTATTTTTAATTCTGTACAAATATTCTCCTAAATTCCTTAATTGACATTTGTCCCCAAAATGTTTCCTTACTGCTATCTCAGATCTTACATGAACCCATTTTACTTTGATCAACTGACTCCTCCACTCACTTGTTTGGGGACATTGAAATAGGATCGGCAGGTTGATGGATGTATTCGTACTAACGGAGGGCATTTTGAAGATTTCACGTGATTTTCTATTTCCAACGGCTCTGTTTTTTGAGTATTCTACTGGGCAGTAGAGCTTTAGCAAGGCTCTAACAAAGAAATAAAGCCATTCCGGAAGCAGGTTCATATGATATTTTTATTATGTATACGTGAGGAATGTTTCCCCAAAGTTTTGACAAAGTTTTTTGTTACATTCTGTACAGTCAAAATATAGGATAGGAAGTAAAGCCTTTAGTCGGTAAGTAAAAGAGAATCTCAAGCCTGAAAGAAAAGGTCACTGTCAAAATTTTGTTGACCGTTTCACGCTATAATTGAATGGGACTCTAATGACCAATGATATTAAAGAACATTCTTAATTAAATCTATTAATAATAATAATAATAATAATAATAATAATAATATAATAATGTAATAGAGTGTTTAGGCATTTGGACCAAACTAATAGACCTTCTTTAGTACCTAAGTCCCCCATCGGGGAGGAAGGGAAGAGATGCGGGAGACGCCGGACGCCCAGGAACCAGAGTGGCGACTCACGGACATCAAATCTTAGCTTATAGACTTTGGCAGATTGGGAGCGACACGATGGTTTCTTCTGCGGCAAGCCCCGAGGGGACTCCCTAAGCAGAAACTGCCGGGCACTCGCCACGCCGCACAGCACCACCAGTTTGCCTTGAATAATATAAATTGGGACAGTAGAAAAGTGGTTGAAAGGAAACACCCATTCGCTAACGTGATAAGAAAAAAATTCAGGTTAAGATAACGGACCGGAAGCGATTTGAATCCTGAAACCCCAGAATGTGAGTCGCAAACATTACCGTCTGAGCCACCCCGCTCGATATGTGTGCTTTGCTTAAAGACGACTTTTAAAACTCATTTCATCCCAAAAGGTTTTGTAGCTAAGCAAGTCATAACAAACCGCTCTGAAGAAAAAGCATTCGCTTATAGTTAGTTAGCATTCACGAGCATATTTTTTTTTTTCCTTCAAAGAATTTACTGTAGAAGCTTGAACCAGACATGATTCTTGGATTTCATTGTTAGAGGTAAGTAAACAAATTTACACTGCAAGAAATAAACTCATGCTTCAGTCACCCTAATTTAACCTCGGAATTGGATTCATTGTGTCGCCAGATGTTCTCTTAATGTAACGTCAAACAGTTAAAGGAATGTTGCGATATATTAAGGTCACAGAAAAAACTTACGCGGTGGCAATGACATAATTCATTAGTGAATTATATTCTATGTCAACTCGAAGCGATGATAATATTTCAGTAGATTGATCAGATATGAAAGAAGAAGAACAACACTCAACAGTTAAGCTCAGTCTTCAAGACTTTAAACATTAATTGGGTTGTAATATAGTTAACAATAAAACAGAGCAGAACGAATTAATATTTTAAGAAAGAGAGCAAGGTCCTTCAACTTTTATAATCACTGCATCCTCAACCATTTATTCTGTAGACAAGATAAGGGAGAAACGTATTTTGTGAATAAACAAAAATTACGCTATGAGATGGTATAACGTGAGAAATTTTTTTCATTAAATCTCAGCAGGTCCTATTCCAATTTTCTTGGCAATAAAAATTAGCTTGGGGTGCAGGAGGCAGAAGGAAACCGCCCGTTTGTTATTTCCCCCCTCCCTTTCTTTCTTTTTCTCGTCGTTTATTGCATCTAGACACCTGTTGGTTGGCTCCGCCTCCATCCTTAATTATACCAATTGATCATGGCTATAAAAAGTGCGAGATATTTCACATTCATTACTTTTCTAAAAAAAAAAAAAAAAAAAAAACTCTCCTTTTAATATTGCTAGTCTGTTCAGGACAAATTATTCAGATTTTATGTTACAAGAACCAAAGCGTTCAATATTAGGGGCCAGCTCTTGTACATTTCTAGAATAGACAAAGACGGGATTTCTTTGTGTTTGATCTCTCTCTTTCTCTCTTTTTTATTTTTCACACGGTTAATTGTAATTTTTTAATCTCCAGCATTTTCATGTGCCCATTATTTGTATCATTTTATTTTTTTAAGTAGATAATGAACAAAATATTGCGAGAAATAAAGTTATCATTAACCAATTATTGAAAAGAACTGTCTCAGTGAACCACTGCCTCTAAACATTTCTCACTCAAACAATGATCCAGTGTCACATCACTCGGTTCAGTATGAATCAAGATTTGTTCAATATTTTACTCAAAATCCCCAGTTCATTTTTATTTACTTATTTTAACCTAATGGTCTAATTGAAGGAGTGAGGCTCGGGAGATTGGCTCCGCATTGTTGGTACAACAATGGTGTTGTTATACGAGAGCGAACTTAATCTCAGAGATATAATATAAACAATGACGATAATTTATCTTACGGTTATTTCCTTTATCACTATAAGTCCTTTTCCGGTACCAAAGCTGCATATTTAGAGAACACCCGAGAAACACAAAAGTTCACTGTTTTATTTACATACGAGTGAACGAACACTTTACAATTACAATAGGAATCGTGACTGGAAATCTGTGCCGAAATTCAGCCCACAATTGCAATCTAAAGATTAAGTTAGCAGTGCTGAAAATAATAACACAGAATGTGAATATGTGTCAACACTCAGTGACACTCAACCAATATCGTGTTCTTCTTTCTGCTATGATTTGAAACATCTACTTGTATGTAATTTGGCAGGTAACTGTAACTTGCAAGAGACATTGTATTCACTCTGTGTTGACTGTAGCCATCTGTTGGTAAACCTGTAAGAAAGAGACAGAGATAACTATTGTATATGTGTACCCTAATGACGGTTCGTCCGCTGACCCAAAGTTGAGATATACAAAAGGGGAGAAGATTTCTTTGCCATGTCACAGAGTTTATGTCCATGTGAATATTTCGGAAGGGAATTCGTCGACAGAAGACACAAAAGCTTAAACGGTTACGCGTTTAGTAGGGTGTGGTAAACTGTCGGCAAAGATGGTCAAGTGAAGAAATGGCTGTAATGGAACATAGATCAAACAAATAAAGCAAAGAAATGATTTTAAAAGGGAAGTGAAATGTCAGAACGGAGACGAAATGTTTTATTACAGGCAGGCCGAGAGTCCAAAGGGTTATGCCGCCTGTTAATGAGAATGAGTGCGAAAGCAAATGGGAAATATGCGTGCGTTATCTAGGAGAACGTTATGCAAATTAAAAAGGACTAAGGGAGGAAAGAGACATTAATTTAGAAGTCCAGTATACAAGAAAATGCCCAAATTTATGACAGACTGTTTCTAGGAAATTCAGGCTTGTGGGAACATAGTGAGTGTCACAAGGGGGAAAGTAATTTTAGCCACTGGCCATCATAAAAATTAAGCGAATGAGGAGAATTTAGTTATATAATAAATATTTTAAGGTAACAAATGGTGAACTTATAACTCGGGAATAGAATAATAAATGAGGGAATTTAATTTAGTGAGAGGCATGGCGATAATATAGAAAACGGGATGTCAGAGGGCCGAAGGCATTATTGAAAGGAAGGCATCAGTAACAGGAGTAAAAGACTAGTGAAAGGAGTAAAGCATTAGTGAGAGAACGTCGGACATTGGTGAAAGGAGTAAGAGATTAAAATACAAAACAGTATCAGTATAACAAAGTAATGGCAATTTATTAGGTAGCGACGAGCAGTCAGGTATGAATAACTGGTGCCTTAAAATTGAATGAATTCTTTGGAAGAAATCAATCTCGTGTATCTTTTATGCGATACATTTCCTGTTCCAGTGGATCAAAAATTGATTCACAAAACACTCCAGAGGACCCTGAGATTCATCAGAATAAAATTGGAGCAGACGACTGAACTAGGAGTAGATGGAACAGCGAGACACTGGCCAGCAGTCAACAACAGAATCGCACCCCCCATACACACCTACTAGAGAACCGTTCCATACAACGCAATCACCATGGGGCATCAATAAAACACCCATACATAATAAACCACCTCCTTCCCCTCATATTAAAAACCGCTCCAGATGAGATGAAATTCACTAACAGCTGTACTCATTGCATGCCTAACTTTCTTTCAGCGCGAGAAATTTACATTGTTATACAGTAGCTTAATATACATTTTAAAGAAAGCGGGATGATCTTTTTTTTAATTTTACTCCATCAAATACGTTTAAAGCATTAATTGATTGGTAATATTATCCAGACGTTCTGAGTAACGTTTTTCTCATGCGTAATATACGCGTAATACTTCTTTAAAATTAAAAAACGTTTCAGAATGGCTGCAAAAATGTACTTTATAATTACAAATGTATTTATAAATATTAAGAACTGTATTAAATAGTGTCTGGTGCACATGTTAAAGTATTTTATTTTGTTCGACTCCGACTTTCAACACTTGTATCATAAATAATTATTATTTCATATACAACAAATTAACAAACTCTTGAAAGGAGTTTAGAGTAAGCACAAAAATTGGAGAAATACTTTTGCCTGCTGGTTGAAACCTTCCTTTAACGGAAGTAAAAAATAAACATTTCTGTTTGTATAATTTTTTTAAAGAAGTAAGTTTATTGTTTTTTTCTCTGCAACTAGCTGAAGAACGCTTGAATTTGAAGGTGACATGTGCAGAGGCTTCTTTGCCATACGGTTCTTTTCTTCTCTATTGTGTACAGTTGGCAATGCTGCACAAAATCCAGGGCTGTATTTTGTGTTTGTACCACATTATGCAGATATTCGAAACTGAGAGAGTCGCCTCTTCCTCTCTAGAGAAATCTAGCGCTCCCTGTTCTCCGGGCCCCGGTAGAGTGCTGCAGATTCTGAATAGCTGAGGATTTCCAGCGACCGCTGTTACCATCGCTGTAATATTACACCTGAATGGGTTCCATCCCCTTTTTCTTACTTAAGCGGATTAACTGGCTTCGCCGCTCACGAAAACAATGCGCGCGTTTATCCCTTTACACCGCCTGCCTCCCTGTACTTGCCCCATAACAAGATTACTTTTTGAAACATTTATTCGTTTCACAGCTGATATTGGTCCATTCTTAGCTATTTCACGTCGTAATGCTTGCGAAGGTACAATCCAATCTTATATAGTACTTCACTGTATAAAACATATTTTTACGATAATTCAATTTAACTCTACAGCCTTCACTCTTACTTCAATAAAATGGTCAATGGCCTTGGCATATCCATTTCGGAGATAATCTCTAACATACAATGCACATAAGTGTCCTTTTTAAGAAAAATTAAATGTATATTTTGTTGAAATGTATTAAATTGTTTGAACATAATTTGTATTTTTATATTATAATTAAAGATACAAAACTCGAGATAATCAGTCTTGCTCTATCCAGCGTATTAAACTCATAAAATGTTCTGTAATGGTTTATTATCCCATATCCCTGCATCTATTAAATATGCTTATATTAATTCATATGTGTTTTTTTTTTTTTGCCTCCGCGTGATAAATTATTATTAAGGAAGTAGGACAAATATGACGAATCTAATCAGCATTTACTTAAAGTGACATAAAGGAGTCAAAAAGAAAGAATATTGAATTATATGCTTGCTCAAGTTTTGTAGTAGGAGTAGTAAGTAGTAGTAGTAGTAGTAGTAGTAGTAGTAGTAGTAGTAGTAGTAGTAGTAGTAGTAGTAGTAGTAGTAGTAGTAGTAGTAGTAGTAGCAGTAGCAGCAGCGGCAGTAGTAGTAGTAGTACTAGCAGTAGTAGTAGTAGTAGTAGCAGTAGTAGTAAAAGTAGCAGTAGTAGTAGCAGCAGCACTAGCGATGGTGGTGATGGTGGTAGTAGTAGTAGTAGCAGTAGTAGTAGTAGTAGCAGCAGCAGGTAGTAGTAGTAGTAGTAGTAGTAGTAGTAGTAGTAGTAGTAGTAGTAGTAGCAGCAGTAGCAGTAGTAGTAGTAGTACTAGCAGTAGTAGTAGTGATAGTGGTATAGTAGTGGTAGTAGCAGCAGTAGAAGTAAAAGTAGTAGTAAAAGCAGTAATAGTAGTAGTAATGGATTGTTTGGAGGCGAAGTAGGGCACTTCGGTAATCAACCTTGCTCAACGGCTGGCCGTTTGTGCCTACACCCCCAATGGGAGCACCTCCGCAAGGAAGGGACGAGATGGGAAGACACTGGTCGGCCAGGGTTCAGGGGCAGTGAGGCATGGACGTAGACGGTGTGTGTAATATGTTTCCCGACAATGGGGTAACCGCTCCTCCAAGGATTTCCAACTCCTCCTTGGCTATCATATCAAACGCCGGTGCAAAAACTTTTCCAAAGCACAAGCCACTATTACACTGCGTCAGCCTATCTCGCCCTGGCACTTTCGATCTTGCAACACAACCAACGAATGAAATGGGGGGACGGGAAATGTAAGGGTAGATCGTATTCTCGTATTCTCTTAAGCGACCAGGGCAATCCACGAAAAAACTTGAGGTGAGTTCATCCATCTCCTAGAAATTTAAACCCGGAATCTGCGGAATGCCAGTTCCAAGTGTTACCGCCAGAGTCACCCAATTTGGTGCTGTGGTAGTATTTATTTGTCCTGTTAATCCATACTACATGAAAGGGTACTGCTTATTTCTAATATTTGTTTACTTTTTTACAGGATTATTGAGCGCGTAATGTTGAACGTTGATAACTGCTGCCCGGGAGTTTCCGGGTTCAAAGCCCAATACCAACTAAGCAATTGTATAAGTTAGGGAGGTGCGGACAACTGGGAAGATGCAGAGTAGCTAGGACCTCTGACCAAACAGTCGCGTAATGCGATCGGCGGGATGCGATGTGCTGATCACACTACAAGTGATGTCGCAGGATGAAAATGAGAGGACGCAGCTGCCGTAGGCTAACAGCTTATAGGGTAACAAAGGCCTTAAGAGGGGGGGAAGAAAAAACACATTTACATTTATACACACAATTATATTCATTACACACATATATTAATTACACTTATACGTTTATCTTTTAGCCTATAATAATAATAATAATAATAATAATAATAATAATAATGTCTACCATTTTGTAATAGTTTCCCTAAGTTTTCCTTCTGAATAAAAATATTATTACAACAACATCTACTTTAATAAAAAATTAAATGTTCAGTACTATTTATTAGTTTTAATTCTATGGGCAGCCCATTTAACGAATCAAATTTAGTGTGGGTGACTTTTTTGCACAGAGTGTAGTGTTATGATTGATTCCTCTCAAAGCATGCTTATTCCTAATATTATTATAATTATGCCTGTCTGTATTTGTTATTACATTTCATGTACATTAATTTTTAATGGGTATACCATATATTTAATGTTTTTAAAGCTTCCTCGATTATTTTATTTTTCTTCGTGGTTCACATTATTCGAATACTTAATATTTATTTTTTTTTTCAGTTTAAAAATATATGGCTTCTCCTTAAGATTATCCATGCTTTATTAAACTCTGAACATTTACATATTAAACGCTTTTCTTAGTATAGTTAACTGTTTCTCATAAAAAAAAAAAAAACTTGTTCAATTTAACCTTCAATTTTACAGAATGCTTTCTCCAAACTAGATTTGCATCTATCCAGGGTGCAGGTAAACTATATTCTATTAATTTATTCTCATTTTTATTACATCTGTGCAGAGTTTTATTCTTTGCAAGATGTTTTATATTTGTTTATGACAAAAGTATTATTGTTATAATTATAATAGTTATTATTGTTGTTGTTGTTTTTGTTGTAAAAATTTCTCTGTAGATATTTCTATTTTCCTTTTAATGTCACTGTTAATTTGTTTAATCATTAAGCTGTGCGCATTAGTTTCATCTGCAAATAAGATCGTTTTACTATGAGTAATATTTAATGTAAAGGAAAAACAGCAAGGGTCCAAACATAAACCCCAGAATATGGGAAAACCCATTGAGACGGGAAATTTCACTATTATGAATGTTTATAATATGGCTTGGATGATAAAGAGCAATGCGTGGGATTATTTTTGTATTTGACAAAGGTTTGCCATAACCGAATGTTGTAAAAATTTTATAAATATGGAATTTGGGAAACAAGCGCATAAATAGTTTTTGTTATATTTAAAAAAAAATAGAAAAAATAGTTTAATCATCTCACGCAGTTCACTTTAATTTAAAATAATATATGTGATATGATAATATATATTGCTTTTTATCATCCAAGCCATAATATAAAACATTGATAAAAGTGAAATTTCCCGTTTCAATGGGGTTTCCTTTATCCATGCTGAGGATGACATATTAATTACTTTGCTAAATAAAATGCTTTATTCTTTCACATATAATCTTTTAGAAAATGTTTGCAAAAGTAGGCAGTAATGCTACTGCTCTGTAATTTTTACACTGCTTTCATCTTATGTGTGTTTGTGTAATTTTTTTTTAATTTTCATATTTTCAGGAAATTATCATATTAAAAAGACATATTAATAAAATGGCATACAATTTCCATAATTCATCGAAACACTGATACACAACACAGTTAGATATTAACATTTAAAAAAAGTGACGTCAATTGGTTTAATTCTCGTCCAGTTTCTCGTGAAAGGCCCGCATACTCATCTCATTTTCTTTCATTTATGGTCTCGTTTTCCAATTCATTAATGTAATTTTTTTATTTTTTAAATTTTATCCGCATATTTTCTCCTCCCATTTACCTTGTAGTATGTTCAAGAAGTGCTTAATGTGGTGGTTGAAATTTTATATTAGAACTCACATATCATATTTGTGTATCAAAGTGGAATTCGATATTGTTGCATAATCTTAACTAATTTATTTTATTGTTTTCCTATGAATTTTAATAAATTTATTCAACTCATTATTTTTGTACAATTTTCTCTAACCCTGATGACTGAATTTTAAAGTCGACGTGCTCCCCTCCGCAAATAAACTTAAAGTCTGTTTGTTACACGGTTCAATTACTATTTTTGCTCTAAACAGTTTATCTTCTTTATCATACACATTAGTTATTATTTTAATTCATGTTGTGATATTTCTTTCTTCTCTTCCTTTTTTAATTTTCTAAATTTGGGTAATAATTAATAAAGTATGTATTACTACTAGTATTTATTATTGCTTTATTATTGATATTTGGGAAAACTTTTTAAAATACAGACTTCACCAAACATTTCATATGCTTGTGCTAGTAAAATCAGAATATTTGGAGGAATTAAACGATAACGAAAAACAGAAGGAGAAAACTGGGGGAGTGCAGAAAATGAGCTGTTTATCGCCAATGTGCGTGCAAGGAAGTAAACAGTAACGCTCTGGTGAGCAGGTGTTTTTCCTTTATTACAGTTTTTTCACCTTTAACGATGAATAAGGGAATGGGGCTGATGAGGATGGCCGCTCTCATCCCCTAGAAATCAAGCAAGGAAGAAGGAAACAACCGACATTGGCGCCTCCTCGATGCATTACCTCTTCTCAGTATTAGGAGCGCAGATATGATGAAGAGATAGTACTGCCCTACCCTATTGCTAAGCAGAACTTGGATTGTTTCCCCTGTTAATATATTGATCCTCATGCTTTATGCATAACTACACACACACGCATACATATACAAAGGCGTACTGACACCCTCTTTGTAATCTAGCTTTTTAGTGCGACGTGTCGTCAGTTCAGAATCCTCGAGCGAAGCGCTTGCACGTGTGCTTTGACGCTGAATGGTCAATACGGTCCTTTACAGAAAATTTACTCTAGAATTCCACCACATATTCCATTTAATTTTTAATAAACAGCAGATCTTTTTAATTTATATTAAAAAGGCTTAGATAAATGCTACTATCGACATTGTCGCAGGTATATAAGAGAAAACAAATGAACGGAAAAAAAAAGATTTTTTTATTATGCCAGGTGAACAGCGTTTCAAAAAGTGCTTACTAATACAGTATTTAATTGTTATAAATAGTCTTCATATATACTTAATGTAAATTCTGTGGCTGTGTCATTAGTTATTAATTATTGCCAATATAGATAAACGATGAATGAACCAAGAAAAACTAACTTTTCTGCTAGGGAATAAATGCTCTTATTGCCTTCAAGTGACTGTACTGAGTGTAAAAATATATATGTTACAAGCTCTATGGTAGGGAGATGGATCATATGCTGTAAATAAACTGATATACAGAAACGCTTTGTTTACGTACTAGTATCTCTGAAATGCGGAGCAAGGCGTAGACAGTGCGGATCACAAAAGCCAGAACAAAAGTAAATCAGAAAATTGAAATACTGTAAGTAAACCGCATTTTAATCAACTACAGAACAACTTCGATACATCTTGTGCATCGCCTGGTTGTTCATATCGAACTCTTGGAAAGATACCCAGCATATCTCGAATGACTCCAGTTGCTATTTGTAGTCGTGTCTTAAGATCTTGTTGTGTCTCCAAACGAGTTTCGTACACCAGGGTTTGCATGTACCCCAAGAAAATAAATCTAACGGTGTCAGGTCAGGTGCGCGAGGGGCCTCCATGTCCGATCCATCTGTTACGAAAGATGTCATTCAAATGATCGAAGTATGCTGAAATCACATCGCAGGACGATTTCCAATGGCTCTCTCTCGGGCGGCTGTGGATATGATGGACTGCTGAAGCAGTATCACTGGTAAACAACCCAACTAATGAATGCGACCTCTACTGCTTGTCACAGCGTCTAATGTTTAGTTTACCTAGTCACCCCTTCCCGTTTCGGCGGCTGTAGCGCGTAAACAGAGCTTCTGGACATGGGTTTATTAACATATGATCACATGGTACCCATCTACCTACCGGGGTCTTGTAACATATATATTTTTTTTACATCCAGTATAATGTGTCTATTGACACAAAATATTAAGAGTTTTGTAAATAAAAGAAGGCAGAAAATACAATATAGACTAGAGAATAACTTTGATAGTTGATAAAGCTCAAAAAACTAAACTTTGGTAAACATGTCAATAGTGGCGTTCAAAGACTTAGCTAGAAGGACTTACATCCGTTATCATTTATTTGGTCATGTCCGATATTTGGAAATCCTTTTATTTTTCGCATTTTTAATATTAAAGTAATTGTATTCATTTTTGTTTTGTACCATGAAGGACAAAGTTCAGCGTTCTTTCTATCTTCAGTGTGTAATATTTCATGAAAAGTGCAGAAGCTGGCTACAGACCGGCTGAATTAACAATAGAATTGAACTTCGGATTTCTTAGCATCGAAATAGGATGTGATATCGGCCATGTTACAAAAATTGATGATACTAAACGTTTATCAGTTTTAATATTTTAAGAAATTTGTTAGTCTCTATGTGTAAAGCAGAGTCAAGCCAGAAAAATGTTGTGAGTATATTAACTTTTGCAAAAGTGAAGAAAAATATATAGAGATTTTAAAGGTGTCTCGATTTGTTTTTGCAATACAATGTGAAATGTTTCACTATATTTGTGATGGAACGCGCATTAATGACTGTTCGGAAGTTCAAGGGTAGGTAGGAGTGGGAAGGGGAGCCGGCCTTGGCCGAGCTGCAAAACCCCATGCAAGCGGCGAGCGCATATTCTGGAAGCCCGATAACAGTCACAAATTTCGTACAGTAGATTTAAAGTACTTTGCTTCCGATATTGTTGGGATTACCTCTTCATTATAGAACCAGCCGATAGATTTTCATAAGCGGACAAATATTTAACGAAGATGTCATCAGTTATAAAATCACAACAAAAGGAACAAATGACAACCGAATTTAACAAATTAAAAAAAAACATGAATTTCATAAAGGATTTTTGGAAGATTATGAGTTATGTTTGCCTCTGTATCTGGCGTGAGAGCAAACATTAAATATAAAAGTATTGCTCTATGAAAAGTAATTTCTAATTTTAAAGCTTTATATAGGGGTTGCACAAAATAATATGCACATCCTATTAGAAATACCCCATTTCATGATTTTTTTTTCTTTCTTTCCCTGACTGGATTGTCAAGCATTGAACTCTCCTTGTACAGTAAGAGCAGTTTAAAAGTACCATTACATAGTTCGGCCGGCCGGCGATTAGACCACGCGTTGCTGCCGGTGTTTTCTTGCGTAGACTTCCAGCGCTCAAGCGCTCTACCTGTTAAAACTTGAGTACAACACATTAAATAACATAATTTTGTATTCAGCCTCATTACAGTAGGTGCTGGTAATACTGTCCATTTTCCCGGATACACAATCCGCATTTTCTTAGAAAATTATCATCGACACACATAAGTTCCCCCTCAATAATGGACCTAACTTCGTTTTTAATGTTTGTTTCTTTGCTGTAGTTCCTTCAGCGTGCGAGGATTAGTTAAGTATATTGTATTTTTCAAAGCGCTCAAAGATAAAAACCAGAAACCGTAAGATCTGGGGAACGAGGAGACCAATAATTTTGGGATCAAATATGCGGTGCAATTCCGTAATGGATTGATGAGCAATCTTTGATTTTATTCAGGTCAGTCATAGAACCTGTTTCATTAAACTTCTGTATTGACTTTAATATAGCTTTTCGTGCTGGAACCTGACTACCAGGAAATTGACGCCTAAATCGTTCTACCACACGATTTTCTATAGCAGATAAATGCCTTGAAGATGAATATAAGAAGATCCAGTGAATATCTCACCATTGCATGACACCACTGCATTATTTAATGGAATCTCACTCTTGACTACACAATACAACTGCCCGACTCTGTCGAAATCTCACTCGCAACTGACTCGAAGAGAGAATGGCGCCTCGTGGGGAATCTCAACGAATGGAAGGACAGGAAAGGTCTGCTCATCGGTCACTCCAAGTTGCGGCTCTTTTAAACTACTATTACTGAACTTTGACCCTCTCTGCTGATATGAGTGAACCAGATAGCCTATGATATTGTCGCGTTCTGTTGATATACTATTAAGTCACGCCTTTCAAACTTCCAAAGAGGGCATGGAAAGTACACGGGAAAACTTATTCTACTAAACATGATACTAGCAGAACGACAACAGGAGAGCATTAAGGATAATTGTTGCCTCTCAGAAGAAGATGGAAACCTGTAATGTGATCCTCTGGACGTGTGGAGAACACCTGCAGGAGCATACAATTTCGACTAGCTTCTTCACAGTGCATTTTAACAACAAAAAAATGTTACTTGCTCAATTAATGTTATAAAAGCACAGAGTCCAGGATTAGTTTTTATGTTTTGAACAACATATTGAAATGTTTCATATTTAAGTAGAAAAATATATTTAACTATTATAATACATAATTACTACGTATATAAATGTTCTACACAATTTAACAGGTTACATAATTCATATGTCAATTAAGCAGAAGGTTACAATAACAATTTACTAATTAAATAAAAAGAAAGCAAAAAAAAATCACTTTCAAAGAGTGAAGGACTTGGTGTGTTAGCTGAATTTTCATAAAAGGAAAATAATTTTATAGCAAGTAAATCATTTATCAAAGCACATACAAAATAATGTAATAAAATAAAAATGTTTTAACATTCTGCGTAAACTTTTAAAGAAAAAATTAATTACATAGTTAATTTAATATTAGAACATAGTCCTGTAGTGTATATTACTTTCCTTTGCATTGCAACGCAGAACGTGAAAACTTCTGAGCAGGCAAAAAGGACGCTGTTTACGCTATTACATATGTTACAAACTAATTGAGGAGCTGTGCTACTAAATTTATGATGACTGTCAGAAATCTCGTATTCTGTTACTGTGAATTATTTACTTTTGAAGGTCATCCGTTCCTGAATTTCTTGGTTGGTGAAAAACGGAACTGACTCATCTTTCACACAATGGATGTGTCCAAGTTGTCATTAAAGATGTAGTAGATAAAAACTCTGCCGACTTCATCTCCTGTCTCTGAGCAAAAAAGCCAACTATCGCCAGCCAGGGTAAGTTATTGATAAATTAGATATTGAGATAATTGAGAAGTCTGCAAATTCTGGACATACCAAACTGAGTTCCATTTAACTAATTTTGAGTTATACTTTTTTTTTTTCGTAGTTAAATCTATCAACACTTAAAATTGGCATTATTTCTCTAATTATAACCTGTATATTCTCGATCACCGATTGAAAAATATTTTAGAAACTACTTTTCAGATTTTTAAGATAAATATTAAAATTGTTATCGAATAATTGTTATATTATAATGTTAAATTAAAAACCTTCCGGGATGTTGTGCCGTGGTCTCTGTTTTAGTTTTTAAAACAAAGACCACGGGACAACAGCCCGGAAATTTCACGGGCCGTGAAAACCTAAAATATGTTCTAATATGCATTGAATACAAACTTTTAAAAATACAAACGATACAGGAATTGTAACGACAGCGCTGAGCATTGCATTTAAATATGGACTATTGCATACGTGAAAAGAGAGAAATGTGTCCTACAAAGGGAAAATAAAAACATGCACAATAATACAAATCCCACCAGTTCTCCTACCTCTTTTATACTCTTTATTCTTACCTATTATCATTAGTCAGAACGCATACTCAACTGTACGTGATATTACAAAAAATCAGAGGTATAAATAACTTCATTTAACAAATGCCGAAATACTGAATTCCCAGTAGCATGTGACAATGCGTTTACGACTTCCATACTTGAACACCATTATTTTTCCTGTTTTTTAAATCCTCGCTCGTTATTTTATGCGTTACAGGTAGCATCTGTCAACTAAACCGATATCGGCTTTATCTATCAGCACCACCAGGGAAAGGTGCACCAAAACACAAAAAAAGAAGAAAACAAAGGGTAAAAAGTTAAAGCGGTGTGAAACAAAAAACAACAAAAGATATCGGTGCAAGCGCAGTGAAAGCAAGAGAGATTCGCCTTTGTTCGGAACCTAATGTGTGACCTCTTTCACTTCATTACTGGCATTCAAGACCGAGCTAAGCTTTTTAGATAGGCACTAGCTTACCCAAAGTGATGAGTTAAGGAGAAAAAGCAAATAGAATTCTAAGCAAAAAGAATAATAGTTAAGGTAAACCTAAATCCGTTACAATTTTTTTTGAAAGTACAATTAATAGCATCAAAAATGTACTTTCATTTTGCAACAGAAAAAAAAAAATGATTCGCCGCTTAAATTTGTCGTTTAAAGCTATAACTTATAAGCAGAATTCCATTACACAATCGAAAGAGGTGAGTTAAAATCAGGTAAAAATAAAATGAGCTTTAAAATGCCAAACATGATCAAGTGAGACAAAATATAACGATACGAGTACGGAGATTCTATGGTATCCAATTCGTTACTAGTTTCTGTAGTTGCCAATGCAAATAGCTATTTGCCTCTGGTTATTTGAAACATTCAAGATGGTAGTTCTTAAAATTAATCTTCAAAAAGCCAAATATGCAATGAAAGGATGAGCAGGTTACGATTTAAAGATTCTAAAAATCGGAAAAATACAACTATAGTCCTTCAACCACGACAGCACCTTTGTGATGGAATGTTGACCTAGGTGGAGTGAAGCGGGAGTCGATAACTTTCACGTGACATTGCTTCCTATTGGATGAGATGATGTTATAAATGTAAGTGCGGTCAGTGATGTTTTCCCCCGCAGCTCGGGGTTTCTCCTATGAGGGAACCCCCATTCGTTTGCCGCGCCGATGGGGGGTGGGGTTGCAAGCCGGCTTGCTTACTTTGACCTTGCTGACTGTCGCAGTAGTAACGCACCTGCAGCCGTTCCGGTGTTTTTGTTGAGTTGTTCGTTTCTTAATTCTACAATATACATAAAGGGTATTATTCCTCGTGTGTTTACAACGTCAGAGCGTGTCTTTATGTACGATTCATGTGTTAACTCAGTGGTGAAAGAATAATAGGACCATTTTTTAGCGTATGTGAATACCATACAAACACATTTTTCAGAAATTACCCACAGGGGTCGGTCCTGGTGGTGTAGTGGTTACCATACTTGCCTCCTATACCCAAGATCGCGGGTTCGAACCCGGCCAGGATCGATGGATTTTTCCGGGCGTAAAAATCCTAAGTATGGCTTCCTTCGGAAGGGAAGTAAAGTCGTGGGTCCCGTGTCGTACATTTACGGCACGAAAAAGAACCTCAAGCCTGAAAGAGAGGCCTCTGAGCAAAATTTGTCGGCCGTTTCACGCCCTGAGTTGAATGGGACGCTGATGACCTGAGCTGTTAAAGAGCGTCCATAAATAAATCAATCAATACCCACAGGGAGCGTGATCATGCATTTTTTTCAGCAGGACGCTACTACTGCTCACACTGAGAATAATTCCATAAGTACAATTCACAATGTGTTTTCACAAGACAAAGTTATTAGTAGGGATTTGTGGTCCACTCGGACCCACGATTGAACAGCCTGCGATTATTATCTCTGGGGTAAATTAAAAAATGGTGTACAAGATGAGCCCGCACACCATACAAGAACTCAAAGATAATATTCGTCAGGAAATTGTCAAGCATTTCTAAAAAAGGATCTACAGCGGGTCATGGATAATTTCCTAAAGTGATGTCCAAAAAGTGTGGAGAATGAAGGTGGGCAGTTTCAACACCTCATTTGATAATTGTGTACATAATGAGGCTCTTAAATTGGTTTGGGTATTGTTATATGGTTGGTTCGTTTTATTTTTTTATACTCCCGCTAATCACCGAAACCCAGCTGGCCGGCTAACCCGCTAACGCTCACCCATAGAAAAAATCCGGAGGAAAACAAAACTGATTGCATTGTATTTGGGTTACGGGTCGGCAAAACGCGGCTGCGCAGCATGAAAGGAATCTGCGGAAAAATTTACATCAGAATATTTAACTCGTGAGTCGATGTACAAACCGATATAAGAATATCATTAATTCCAACCAATCACAGCTGCCTATCGTCACAATTTCATCGTTTCCGTTTTATCATTTTCATTTTAAATTTACATAGCTTCATGACGGGCAATTGAAAACGTTTTGGCGATACGTCAGATACATAAATCGAGCTTATGATTCATAGTTTCAAACCAAATAATACTAAGGAAAATAGAAATAGTATGAGAAACCAGTTTAACCAATGTGGTTTGATGTTCAAATTTGTGTTTTTTTTAATAATTGTACTGTATGGTATTGTAGGTTATCATAATTTAGTTGTCTTCAATTTGTTTCCAAAGAGTTTTAATGAGAAAATAAAACTATATATACGGTAAATCGTTTTAATGTCGAGCTTCATCTGTTCGACTGTTTAGCGGAAATCAAAATGCCGGACTGGACATTCATTTTTATGGTAGGGGCATTTTATGGATGCATTATTTGATTTTTACCTTTTTGTTTCGCTGAATAATCCAAATAAATAATTATGCAACTTGAGCTTCAGATTCTATTAAAATACATTTTGAAGCTCTCGTTATATTACTGCAGGTAGCCACTTCATTTTCCAGTTACATTAAACTACCCCCTAACCTCTAAACACCAGATTTCGTGATATTCTTCCTCTTTCTCTACTTTTTATGTATTTTTACGGTTACTTATTGATCGGCCATTAGTTTTACTATACATTATAATACTTCTTAAATGTACATAATATCCGAATTATTGATATTTAGTTATCATCAAAAATCTTGTTTTATTTGTCACTAAAACAAGTATATTTCTAAACAAAGAACGGAGCTCCTGTACAGTGAATTGCAGTTTCAAAGAATGTTTTAGGTACTTATCTTTCATCGAAACTAAGACCTACAAATGTTGTGCAGAATTTTGTAGATTTAATAATTTAAATGTTTACTGCTACTTAACTATTTACCAAGGATGAAATTATTGGATTGATACCTCTAGTATTGCGACTTATTCACTGCATTTGGCAGATTCAAAGCCAGCCTGATGCGCGAGCAGCTTGCCCAGATTTACCTTACCAAGCCTGTTTTTAATTAATTCCTAAATCAACCCTCTTGCATAGCCTTGGTTACTCTCGCATTCCTGCTGGCTTCTCCTCAACCCTATTTGCTGTTGTCCAATAATTTTTCACACACACTTTCTAATACTTGTTTTTTAAATCCAAAAACTTGTAACAATGCAATTTTTATACATTATTTGGGTTTTTATTAATTTTGAAAGATAAAAGGCATCATAATAATAATTTATATTTTATGACAATAATAGTTTCCGAATTTTCCTTTATACCTAAATGAATACTTATTTTATACAATGCTTGAAACTTGCATCTTTATTTCGTTTGTTAGTCATTCGAAATCGATTTTAGTTAGTTTGTCGGTGGAATATTTAGGTTCCAATTTCGTGGTTCAAACTGCTGATTAAGGATTTGTTTCTTAGCCCAGAAAACAGGTGTTCAATAGCAGGCTTTAAGGACTTAAGAGACTTGGGAGTTGGAATGAATGTTTATTTTAAAAAGCTTAGATTTGTAAACTTTTTATTTATTTATTTATTTATTTTTTTTTTTTGAGAAGATGAATAGTATTAAGAAGTCAAGTATTTCTAGTCATTTCATTCATCTCTACAGTAAAAGTTTAAGAACTACCATAGTATACCTTAACCATATCACCTTCACCATCATCTCCACTGGGACATGTGGTAGCCCCTATTGGTATTCCGACCTCATAAGTCCGCTACAATACCACGATGACAAATGAAAATGTCCACATGTTCATGAGAATAATGGGCCGGTATTGGACAATATATAGCGTAAACGTAAAAATGTGTAACATTTGCACTCTTAGGAGGCTCAGAAATATACAGTATTGTAGTACTTTTGTTTTCGAAACTTAACAAAATAACAAACTTGTCTGTATAAGGATGATTCAAAAGTGGAGCGCAATATAGCACAGCTCCATTATTATTATTATTATTATTATTATTATTATTATTATTATTATTATTATCATCATCATCATCATCATCATTAGGTCTTCTCTTCCATTCTACCAATCTAATAATAACTGCATTCAGTTATTCAATATTACAATCATAACATTGACAATAACGTTGACAATACTCATACATATATAAACCAATGTAAAACATGACGTAGATAAATGTATGCTAATACATAAATATGGATGATGAAAAATAATGGATAATGAAATACATTAACTTAAGAAGAAGAAACAATAAGAAAATAAAAGAACAATAATATACAAAAAGCACCAGCAATGACAATTTATACGTATATTGACTTACGTAAATCCTGAAAGTGAAAGTAAATATACGTACAAAATATATAAATAAAAGCGCTAACAATTCTATGAAAGAGATAAGAAAATGTATGATAGTAATAACAATGAATACTTCTAGAGCAGGATAAAGCAAATAAATATCTGTATTGTAACATAAGGAATCTAAATCTAGGGTAAGCAATTATTTCTAATAATATTAAACAATTTATTAGAAATGCTCCTAAAGTTCGGCAGTCTCTGATACCCCGCGGTAATGCATTCCAGAGACGGGCGTGGTTACTGTGAATGACGATGAGTAAAGTGATGTTCGGTGCAGTGTAATAATAGTATGGGCCGGGTTTCAGAACGTGAACACTTCCTCCGTTAATGTGAAAGCGCAGTAATTATAGGGACATAACATTTCAAGTGACTAAAATGTTCCAGTTTGACATTGTGACTGTCTGTGTGTCATGTTTTTGTTAAGCTGTTTGTATTTTGAAGTTGACTATTACCGGTAACATTTAATCGGTTGTATCCTATTGATGGCATACCTGAATACTGTTATGGCATCTGATTTTAAAACTGCGTATATTCAACAATTTTCCCTACCTTCGCTAATTTCTGCTCACAGACTTAAACTCTAACCTAACGTAAAAACTACAGCGTATTCATAATATGTGCGTACGTTACATCTGCGATGTGCGTTTGTTCCATCATGTAACACCCTCCATCTAAATGCCATCTTGGTTCCGCCTGAAAGACTGAAGAAATATGCATTATCTCACACTATTTTTCAAAATTGTCTTCCTTTCATCATAGTTTTGTTTTGCCCAAGGGCAAGAGGGGCTCGTTATCCGGTTAGTCAGCCAGCCGGCTGTACATCAATAAACAACAAATTTAATAGACTCATTATTTACCATATTATCAAATGAGGTGTTGAAACTGCCGCCTTCATTCTCCACACATTTTTGGCATCCTTCAGGAAATTATTCATCACTGGCTGTAGTTCATTTTGAGAAATCCAGGAAAATCCTAACGAACAATATTATCTTTGAGTTCTTGTACCATATACAGGTTCATCTTGTACGCGGCAATTTTAATTTACCCCAGAGATAATAATCGCAGGCTGTTAAATAGGGGGACTGAGAGGTTCACAAATCCCTGCTATTAACTCTGTCTTGTAGAAATTCATTGTTAATTGCTCTCATGCAATCATTCGCAGTGTGAGCAGTGGCAGAGTCCTGTTGAAAAAAACACGCCTGTCGGTTAATTCACTGAAGAAGGAGATATTCACATAAGTAACATGACTGACAGAATTCAATGTGTGCTCCAAAAGATTTGGTCCTATGATTCGTTTACCCCTAAATAACACATATGAATCGTACAAAAGACAAGCTGTGCCTTTATAAACACACGAGACATAATAGAGTATATGTATACTGCCGAATTAAGAAACGAATAACACAACATTTACCCGGGAACAGCTGCGCTATAATTGCGATATCGACAAGTAAGCAAGCAAGTTTGCTACCCCTTCCACGGCGCTCGAAACGAGTGGGGTTGCTCATAGGAAAAATCCTGCGCCGCACTATATAACATGTACGAAGATGGTGTTTTTTTTTTTTAACTGTTTTAATAGTTATTTGAATATGAACTATATGCTACATGCGAATAAAATTAATGTGCCCTTAAGCATTGTAGAAAATATTTTAGTTTTAATATAGGTATATTGTAACTATGTACTGAAAATTCCACAATGCTTTTCGTCTCTCATAATTCGTATGCCTTTTTATTGCAATTTGCTGCTAAGGCAATGTCACCTCCTGCTTTAATTTACCTATTTAATAGACCTGAATTCTCTTGATACTCAATAGATATCGATTTGAAACGATACATTTGTACACGAGCTCTATACTTTTTGATACTTCATTAATGAAACAGTAAATTAACATTACTACAAGTAGCACATTTTAAAGTGGTTACAAGTAACACCTGCCTTATTCATAAACTTCTGAGTAGCAGGTAGCAGGTAAGAAGAAATTGGGTGCGCTCCTAAGCAACAACGCCGATCACATAACAAAAGCTGCCCGCATTTCTTATATTTCCACAAATGATCCGGCGAGGCAACAAATCACGTACCAGAGTTATAAAATGTGCTTAATTGTTGCTTGAAGTGGGTTTAATTTCTACCAGGTGCACTTTTAGGGGATAGAAAAACTATCCTTCATCTCTAAAACTGGCCAATGATAAAAGGAACTTGTGGTAAACCTATCACGTGATCTGTCTAATAAAATGTAATTTTTTGTAACAATATCGCACTTTAACGTCTTTAGGTGATTTTTACGTTTCTACTTAGTCGTACTTTCAAGTGGGATATTATTTTGAAGTGACAGATGACTGCCACTTAGCCAGATAATAACGAGTGAAGTTCGGAACTACTTTCAGTTGCATTCTATGAGTGATATCGGCGTCGTTTTCTGCATTTATAAAGTTCCTTTGCAAGAGTAGCAACCCAAAGTAATGTGTCACTCAGCTCATAAACATGTTTTAACTCAGTGCTTACTTGATATATTATTACTCTCTAGGTAATAAAATTAAATTTTTGTATTTTATTTGATAAAATTATGAAAGTATCCACTATTCAAGTATAGAACAGCGAGAATAAACATGTAAAGATATGAGTATCCAGAAAGTTTGTTATAGACCTATCAAAAATATTCACTATATATTTCAATATTTTATCATCTTTTATACAGGATGACTCAATTAAATATGACGGTTTTCAGAACCTTCTTGTGGGATACTCTATAGAATTAAATAAAACTACTTTTTCAAGGAACAAGTAGCACGATGCAATTTATTAATATGAACTTATTTTTTAAAAATCACACGTGACCCAATGGAATATGACGGTTTTCAGAACCCTGCCATTTCTAGCGATTTTGCATTACAGTTATGGCATTGGTTTCTATGTAACTATGCAATTTATTCTGTCCAGTATTGATAATTGGACAGCTGAAAAACGCGTATTTGTTGTTAAAACAATTATTGAATCTAAGTCAATCTCCTATATTCAGAGAAAATTTAGAGTAGTTTAATGTCTCATAAATGCTGGCAACACTGCAATTTCAGACGGATTATAATAGTGAAATGAGCTTTAGTTCCAGCAGGATGGTGCCACAGCTCACACCGCTCGAAAAACAATGAACACTCTGCGGATCTGTTTCAGGGACGCATAATTTCTCAATTGGCTGGCGTTGCCTGGTCTCCAGATCTCGCGGCTGCAGACTACCTTTGTGAGAATACTTGAAAAGTAAAGTGTACTCCAACAGGCCATGGATAATCATGCAGTTAAAGGAAAACATAACTCTTGAAATTAGAAACATTCATCACGTTTTATTGCAGCGAGTTGTGGTAAACTTCCCCAGTCGATTATATGAATATGTTCATTTTTATGGAGGCCACTTAAAAATGTGATTTTTAAAAAATAAGTTCAGATTAACAAATTGCATTGTACTACTTGTTCCTTGAAAAACTATTTTTATTTAATTCTTTACGAGTGTCCCACAAGAAGGTTCTGAAAATCGTCATATTCTATTGAGTCACCCCGTATTTTATATCAGTACAGTTTAATCAAAAGTGCACTATATATCTCTTAAATAAATACGTGGTACTTCAGGTTGGGGGAAAATAACACAAAAATTTATCTTTGGGCTCAATCCTCAGTAAACTGCAAAATAAAACCGGCTGTGATGCGAGCATAGAGGTAGCTGTGAAATGTGTTGTACACCCCTATTGCTATTGCATGAAGTCACCCCAACCCCTGTGAGTCACAACTCAAATTTTTACATAGTTGGTATCGGAAGGGGAGTGCCGTTTCACGGAGGGGTGAGCTAACGTCTGTCAGTCAGACAGGTCGCGCTACTCCTATTGCACACATCAGGTGAAGGACAACTTGACAGATAGAGCCGCAACCACGTACAGAAGCTAATTACTGAACCATTAAACGCCACCATCGAAAATGACCGTGCCGTTTTTCTTCTCTGCTTTTTATTTTTTGTAACAGCATCGGAAGTAGTGACATGCAATTGCTTTGATTTAAAAAGAAACACACTAATATTTTTCTCAGTAGTACGAATAAGAACCAATAAAATTTTTAAAAATGACACATGAAGATCGAATTCATTTAATTAGAAAAATTCTATGAACTTGTATATACTTTTTGACAAAAATTGAACGAAAAATTCTTCTAAGAAACCTCGGACGGTTGGAGTCACTCATTTCTACACAACAAAGTAACAAATACTGCAGTTAACGGCAAATTTGATGCGTTATTGATACTGTTTCCATTTTCTGCCAGCTATCTAACGTTCTGGTTTGTACTGTAGGAATGTACATTGCATATTGTTTTAAACATCGTTTTACAGGCAGATGCAGTTTCAATTTTATGCGAACTGAAATATTCACCTTCAAGAGCCTTAAAACATTTAATATGTTTATTTCCAACGTGCGCTGTTCCCTCCTTTTTAAAGCAATTTCTCTCTTTTTCCCAAATTTAAAAATTCTCCAACAAAATTCTCACAAAATGGGAACATTTCCACAGGGTGGCAGCATTGACATCACAGTCTCAACTCAAACACTTCTAGCATAGAAAGAGACACAAAGTCTAGAGAGTCCGTGTGTGAACCTAGTAGACATTGAGCGATTTGGTGATGACATTTAAGATGTCCATGGCTGTAGCGCATGGTAAGTCTGCACGTAAGACAAATTTTGGAGCCAGTACATTAAGTGAAGTAGGAAATTCATCAACACTGTGTGGCCTGTGGAAGCAACTTGCAGAGAAATGAACAAGAACACTGAGTACTTGATTTTGAAAGACAGACGAACTAAGATTTCCGGAATATTAGAATAAATGGGCATTTTAGTAAATAGTTCACGAAATTTTGGGCGTATCCAAGGCTGCTGCTCCTCCACGACAATGTCTCAGTACAAGGCGCAAGCTGACATCCAAGAATGTGGCTTTCGCCAGCTGAACACCTTCTGAATTTTGTAGTGGGTAGCGGTTTTCAAGTGAAGAAGGCGGCTGTAAATTTCTGGTTTTCAGACCAACCAAATTAATCTTTTTTCCTCAGGCCTAAAATCGTTGCTGGAATAGTGGATGAAGTGCAATGAATTTTCTGGCGCCAAACTTTCAGGTGGATTATCTGTAATCCATAAATTCATCACAAATCTAAAGCGTGAAGTAAATAAACATGGCCATTCTTTCGTGTAGCAGTCTAGACAATTTTGTAATAATGCTATTCTTTTGCTCCTTTTCCTAATGGAAGCAATTTGAAAACTATCAAGCTAAATGAAAATAAAAATTCGCTATCAGCTGACTAAGAAATTTCTGCACTAGAAATTTTACCTCTATCGCAACCGATTTGGACATTAGTCTGAAGTGGTGCTTCCATCTTCTTAATTGCTAGATGATAGGAACAGAAAAGTGCCGAATCCCTGATAATTACGGACAATTCCGCAATTCCAGCATTCGCCAAGAAGAGCTGCAAACTTACTATTGAAAAATACAGACCCACTTAACTCAGACTGGATAAAATTAGTCAGATTTTTTCATACGTGGCTTGATTTTTCAACATTTTCAACAGTTTTTCTTTGACTTAAATTAAACATTTTTGCGAATCCATCTAGATGAACACATCCTTTACTAAAATAAGGACTTTCCCACGAAGGATGTTTAAGTCTTCTCAAATGTCTGATGCCTCGCGAAAACTAGTGGCATGCAGTACTTTTGTATGGAAAAAGCTTAAGATCACTGTTAAAAACCCTAAACAAAGCAACAATTCCCTTTTTCTTGAAGCTTTTCGCATAAATTTCCTGGCATCATTTAGCGCTTTAATACGACTCTCTGGTGTCTGGGGTCTTTTCTCTTCTCTCGCACTGCCTCTTTCCTCAAACTTCCTGTGTATACAAAGGACAGGATTCCTTGGTGGGGCTGTGACTGAAATACAGCTCAAAATTTCCTTTGAGTCACTGCAACACCTTTTGTTTCGACATAAAATATCACTGTTTAAGTGCGCTATACGACATAGACACGTTCCTACCTGGCCATAGCAAACCCCCCCTTCACTTTACTGAAAGGGAGAGGCAATAAACTGGCAGAACGACAGTTTTTCAACAAACACTAAATGCGTACGTGAAAACTGAAAGACTTGCGACTCTTCAAATATTCTTTAATATTTAATATGTCAACTTTGGATTCTCAACCATGTACGAGATACAGAGCAACTGCAGAAGCAGAACAAACAAAACGTTTGCTTTAATGAATAGTAAAAATATATAGTTTGCAAGTTACCTTCGAGCTTGAGTAGCCTTGCGTTTGATAGAAACGTTTTTTGCAAATCAATTCATGTAAAAATTAAACATTATTATTTCAAATCTTTGCCTGATGTTTGCTAGATGTTGAATAACTCTTGTTTACGGTTTAAACACTCATAGCTGAACCAAAAATACTGGCTATTGTTCTATTTTTGCTTATACTAAACGCTAAACTTAATTATAAATGTATGAAAGCACTATCGAACATATTTATTCCTCTCCCACCGGAACTACGAACTATTGTACACACTTGTTACTACAGAGAGGTTCATTTAAAACGAAGGATTTGTATTTGATGGCAACTGTAAGGTGATCAAAAACGTCTTGCCTGTTCCAGACCATATATTTTATAGCAACATATTCTAAACAAGATATATTTAGTTTAAAATATAGTTACAATCGCTATTGAGGAACTTCTATTACCGTGGCGCAAGGCTATAAATTCATTCGTGTTAGGGCTGGAAGCAAAAAGTTCATCCAGTGCAATTTATAGATCGGCTAAGGCTGGTATGTCTATCCTTGGAGTTGATTATCCAAAGAAAAAAAAACAAAGATAATCTTATGGTGCTACGTCCATATGGAGAATATGGTGGTTGCACTAACCCCCCGTCGGATAATGGGTTCACGAGTAACTTTAGTTGTATGTGATTGTCATGCAAAAGAATAATACATTAGTTTTCATTTATGTAGACGATAGAGCCGACAATGGCGTTGACTGTTTAGCCAGCTGAAGCTTTTGGTGCAATGAGGTGCGAAGACGTCTTGAAGCGTGCCGCCTTCTGAAACCAGGCTCCGTGTTTGTCTTTTTCCTAGTTGATAAAGACGGAGCCATACGGTTTCTGCATTAACGTTAAATTTCTGTTCCATGTCTTCACAAGTGTGTCTGTTTCGCCTCATTAGTCGCTAAGAGAGTCTCAATATCCATTGTTGCGGTTCATCCTCGAAGAATATGTTGCCCTCCTAGAGCACAGTCCGTTATTTTTCAGCTTCAGCACCGAAGAGCTGACATATTTCCAAACCGCTGCAGTTGCTCTCCCCAGTTTAAAGGTTCATATAATGAACTTACCCTTACAGACCGACGAATCATTAATTGCAATCACGCCTTCTTTCACGAACGCCAGCGGAGAAATCCGAGTTCATTTCCAATAGAAATGGCCAGCGGAGAAAACCGAAGCAATTCTAAGAGAAGTGTGGTAGTGTGTGTTCAACAAAAGCATGCAGATCGAAGAATCTTAACGCACAGAAATAAGCAATCGCACTCCAAAAATAAACTTTGTAGGAAGCATGTTAATAGTTATTCACATCAGTATACAGCGAAATGAAATGGGAAACTGTAATGTAGCAATATTACACAAAAAGAAACAATAATGATACGGAAAAATCCATTTTAACATACTTTTGCATGTTTTCTGAACTGAGCAAGTGTGATATTTGTTATTTTAAGGTGGAGCTAATGACTTCTTTTCTATCTTGCAGCAAAGAAAACGCGAAGTTGTTGGCTTCCGTTGAATCAGGTTTTGAAAGGCGAACGCGACGAGATGTTTCTTTTATTTTTTTCCTGCTTTTTCTTCTTTTCTTCTTCTTTTTTTTTTTGTAGTAGCAAAGAATATTTTCTGTGAAAAAATATTCCTCTTTGGGAACATTTCTTTAGATTTGGCATTATTACTTGTTCATTTTGGTTTCGAACTGCGGCTAACGTTGCCTTTAAGGATGCAGCGTGTTTGTTCATAATTTCTGTTGTTGTGGAAGTTCCCATAATGCCATCTCAAAATACAAAACAGGCAAGCAATTTTTTCTTTTATTTCTGATAGGGGCGTAGAATGTTTATTCAACAAAAAAATATGCGTAGCAGGGCGATTCTCTTCTGATCGCAGTAATGTGACATTTGGCAGACAGTACTTGACAAACAGTAGTTTTCTGACTTCTAAGAAGAAGCGTCGAGCAGAAGCAAAGCTCGAACATTGATGTTCCAGTGCGAGTTCCCTAGACTAGGTTCTGACTTCCGAATGCTGAATACCCCAAAAGGGCGATTTCATGTCCTTAAATATTCAATAAGGCTCGCTTGACCAGGTGATACAGGGAAGCTCTATTTTCCCGCCACTATGAATTCAGATTCCATATAGGCTATCGGTGACTTCATTCAACTCTCATATTATTGACTAGTCAGATTATCTGAACGTAACAACTTGGCGATTCGTCCACCGTTCAATTTCAATTTCTAAAGTACGTTAGAGTTCAGCGCTTAAAGTAGAAAAATACAAATGTAAGTTACTTTTTCATCCTTAGAAAAGAACGAAACGAATGTTGATGTACATGATGTCAAAAACTGACGAAGAAACTGCTGCTTAACCACAAGAGAACATAGCGATTTTACGTCTACCGAGAAACAAAGAAAAGGGGACTTCTAAGTTAGACGATTTTAGAACATACATTTTGCACAGATTAACTTTATTATGATACAGGCAAACATCCAACATAAAATATATTACCATTAGTAATGAGCGAGAATTAATAATAATTACCGTACAGTGTAGGACATTGGCTTCAGTATTGGAAAGTGAAGTCTCTATTGGAAAGGGAATAGAACAACTTCATCTCTCTAATGGATATAATTAATTAATACTAACAAAGCAAACCTTTTATTTCTGCACTATTTTAAATCTTTAGAGTTTCCGATAGTACAAGCATGCTTAATGCACCATCAATGTTTTGTAGAACTGACTGTTTCACACTATCTCGTGATTTCTGTGTGTCTCGGTTAAAATATATCTCTTTCTGTTGCTGCAACTCCCCGATTGAACTCGATTCCAACGTAAGTTGCTACTAACAAATGAGTTCAATTTCGTTGGCATTCTCCCGTTAATTCATAGAATATATTTGAGTTTGGAAATGTGCTAAAAGACAACCCCCATAATTTGACCTAGTAAAGGTAAATTGCCTTTTGATAGCGAGAAAGAGAAAAAATATTAGCATGTTTGTTTTAAATTCAACAATTTAAAATAAACTGAAAATATTTTATATTCGTGTAAAATAACAAAACGAGACCATGAAAACTGAACATATTCAATACTGTACACCCTCAAATTAATTGAAACATCACAATTAAAGTTTATCGATAAATAACTAATAAACTACAAACAAACTAAACAAAATTATTAACAGTAACAATGAAGTGAACAAGTGCCTGGTATTGCATTTAATCAGAAAGTCTCATCAAAATACAATATAAAGAAAAATCCCCTAGCACATATGTGATAAGAAACAAAGAAAAAATTTTAGTTTATGCCCGTGAAAACTTTCAAGACTATAACACATGTAATACTTGCAAGCATTAATATACATATAATTACTCAGAACCTGGGTCACTGAATGAAAACTGGATTTGGCTCCAGCCTAACAAAGTTTCAGGTAACCGCAGGCAGGAAGCGCTATTGACGAAGAATGATTAAATTATAATACGAACCATGCAATGGCGGCTTCCCTATTGAAGCCGCTGCCAAAATGAACTATCATCCCCGAGGTTCCATAACCAAATCAAGCTAAAGCTTAAAGGCAAAAAGGTTTATAACATGAGATGGATGACGTCACATGGGCGACACAATCAATGCTCGTTACCAATTACCGGAACAATTTTATTGCAGCTGGATGCTATCGAACTCTTACCACATCCTGCAAATATCGATGATCTTGCGACTTCAATTCACGGCTTTCTTTCTTCAGAAACCGAAACTCGTGTTTGCAAATCGTTTGCATCAAAGCAAGGAATTGGCACCAACATGAACTTATGGTATTAGCTCAAAGGCATAGAATGCAATGGTTTTTACTTTGAAGGGTAAATGTATTTGAATCTATCCAGATACAATAATCGATGACATAATTTAATAAGAAAAATAACAGAGCGGGTGGCTCAGGCATTAGCGCTAGCAATCAGGTGATCCCGCGTTCAAATCCCTTGGAGCCTATCATCCTGATTTTGGGTTTTTTCGTGGTTTCCCCTGGTCATTTAGGAGACTGCTGCAATGGATTATTCTCTTTACATGTTACTGCTTGATCGTGAGGTAGAAAGCGCTGTGCAGGATGTGGTGGAATCGACCATGAAGATGTTTCTATCAGGGCGCCCGACGGATTCTGCCTGAAGGCTCCCTCGGGACGCCTCGAGTGATATAACCGCGACTTCCGCCGACCTGCAGACCTCTGGGGTTTACCATCTGAGGAAATACTGGGGACTTCAATTAAGTTGTATTTTGCGTCCCTGGATCGTATCCATCATCTTATCCTTTTCTTTCGATAGGGGTGCATAAGTACATCAGAGTAGTTGAGATGCCAAAATGTTCTTCCGTCCCAATCATTCCTTACTTTATCTTAACTTAGGACACATTTAAAATTTAACACAGAAAGCAAAGTTGATGACACAAAACCTAGTTTTATTGACAGTGAGCCGTAGATCCTAAAAGATATAGGCCACTGAAATGAAATTTCTGACAAAGATGAAAAACTGTACAAAAAGAAACATAAAAATATGAAAGCACGCGTGAAGAATTAAATATATATGTAGTTATAAGTATAACTAAAAGAGAAGACAGTAAAACAGAGAAATTTGGAAGAATGTGAATAAATAAACTAAATTTAGTTTATATAAATATATAAACTAAAAAAAAAAAACAAAGAATAGCAGATTATAATTGCTGCAAATGCATATTAATAGATCAAATAAGTTTGTATGCGTTCTTGCTCCGCTAGAAACCTTGCTTTTCTCTGGAATTTTGAATATTTTACTTTATTCTCTTACTGCTTGGTAGTCTTGGTTTTTTCTTTTTCTTGCTTCTTCTTCTTCTTTTTTTTTTTAAAGCAATCGACTCTTGTGCATTCTGGACTTGTCCTTGTCTGGCAGAGTTGTATCACGCGTTTTAAGAGTATATTATAGTATAAATGATATTGTTTTTGTGAAATGGGAATTAATAAGATATTGTAATAACATTTTTGTTGGAAAACAGTATTTATCTTTACAATGAAAATGACGCAACGATATCCTCTCGTGAGGTTTGCACCCAAAATTCTTCTTTGAAATTTGGTACATTTGAAGCCTGATTAATTTTCTGTGTTATGAACAGTTAACTGTAACTAATTAATTATTTATCGTGTTTATAATTTTTTACATTATTTTTCACTACTTGCAGTATTTTAATTCTGTCAGGAATTTAGCTCAGTTTATGCCATTATACTCCATATTAGAGCTGTTTTCTGTGCTTTGCACGGATATTAGTTGCTGTATGCCAGATCTCTGTTTCTCTTCCTTTTATTCCGCATCCTTTCTTTCAGTGGATTAGACTGGTGTGGAACCCATAGAGTCTGATGGTCTGATGTAAATTCCTGCTCGGAGGTTACTGAGATCGTGCCTCGAATGACATAGAAGGAAGGAATAACAAATTCGAAAAGTGAACACATTTTTCATCCAACATTTCCAAATTGTTAAATCGTTACTTTTTCTCCAAGCCTCACCAATTAACCAAGATAATTCTGTACTTTGTGTATTATGTATATTATATGCATTTTTAAACTTTTTAATTTTTTTAATTAGAAGGCAAGCATGTTTTATACTAATTTCTGCGTTAATCATTAGTATGCTATGCAGCAAATCGTGTGATATTTGTAACATAATGTTGCAAATGTTTAATTAATTTTTCCCTTGAGCTATGTCAGTAAATTTTACCGTGTCCAAATTGGAAGTAAGCACGAGGTAATTTTAATATTTTGTTATATTTAATTATGCTTTGCCATTAAGCTTTTGAATTTCTTATGTTTATAGTGATATTTAAAGCACTATTTTTGCGTATTGCATGTTTTAATATTTCTTTATGCTAAATGTATATTTGTATAACTATTCTCCCATAAATGAAACTACCTACCCGACCACATTCAGGGTGCCTCCCCGAGTACCATTCCTAATTCAGATATTTGATGCGCAAGCATCAACGAGAGGATGCTGTAAAAATGTTAAAGATGGGGGTAGGGAAAAAAAGAAGAAAAAAATAGCACACATTGCATTTCTTAACTAATTCTTCTACTGTAATTTGGTAATATGGAGAAGGTTTGTAAGATAATTTTGGATGTCAAATACTGTTGTTAAGTTTGACTATTTTGAACTGCTTAGATGTTATCCGTCTCCTTGGTCTAGTGGTTAGCCTTTCTGACTGCTACCCGAGAGGCCCGGGATCGATTCCCGGTACCTGTGGGAATTTTTCTAGCATAGGGAGGTCTGGAACGGGGTCCATCTAGCCTCGTGAGAACAATTGAAAAGCTGCATGATGAACAAGTGGTGATCTTCGATCTAGTAAGCCGCGATCAGCGGGATGCGGTGTGCTGATCACATGCCCCCCTGCAATACTGCACTCTACCAATGAATTCATGTGATGGAGGGTAGAAGACACAGTGATCGTCGCGATAGGGATCAGGCCCATATGGGCTGTAAAAAGGCTTCACAGAATTTGTCATTTAAATTAATGGCATATTATACAAACGTATATTTTAAAATAACATTTTATTCACTTGTAAATTATTTATCTTGAAGTGAGTATTGTTATATCATTAATTTGTTATATATTCATTTTATTCATATGTAAACGATTCGTCCATTTGTCATTTAAATTAACGCCAAGCCTGTTACATCAATATCATTGTTGACCAGTACCTAAGAGAAGAACGAATAAATTTCTTATCCATACGTAGCCTAAAGATTGGCTGTTTGTTCCACAGGCGATAGACTTCTGACTAGCGATAATTATAACCTAAAATAAATTAGTAGAGAATATTCATCGTCGGCATTCAATTTCTCAGTACATCTCCACTTACACAATTTTCAGATAATTCGTTTCTGATTTCTAATCGTAACCCTTAAAAGTGCAAGTCAATGTTTAGCCTGTACTACCTCCTGAGTTTAAAGAAAATATCCACCTTAGGGGCTAAAAGCTTACGGAAAAAAATCTTCTCAAGGGAGAAGTAATGTCATTGCAAAGAACATAGCATCCTCAACCCAGGAAATAACTTGGTTAACCAGCTCACAATTTAATTATTAAAGCGACGCCGCGTGGAAAACAACACAGCCATGGTGGACTGTGCTTGTGTCAAGTGAAGCATGTATTCTTTTCCGCTTCGGCGACCCGTAGTAGAAAATTGTATAATTCCGCAGTTCTCACAGAGACCACTCTGACGTCACACTGATTCTCCTGCTTTAAGCTTGTTCTGATCCCCCATCTCACGACACATCTAATGTGAGTTCTGGATTTGAAAGATACTATAGCCCTCTTGTAGTAATATCACAGAGAAATCCTCTCTTACCCTATGAAAGGGATGTACAAGCTTGCAGAACGTTGAACATTTGCGATTTGGAGAATGTTTCATAAGTGAGGAGCAAAACTTCAGAAATTATACTTCGTTTTATATCACCATAGATTTAAAAATCTCTAAGTATCAGAATTAATTTACCATTATATTAATATTACATTTGATAAAATTTTGAAAGCACCACCTCCTGCTTATACAAAGGCCGTAACTAATTATCTCATTCAAGTCTAATAACGTTATGGGTAATTTATAAGTACTCTGATGAAAGTATACTACAATAGGAAAATATGCAGCCCTCAATGAAACGTGGATAGGTGGCTCATTTATTGAGAAGCGAAAAATTGCTTAATAACTCTTAAAATATCAAATATATCAATTTCTACTAGCATTTAATATAATTATTAAATATGAAAATCCCTTCCAATAAGTACAGGATACAGCTGTTTGAATTAAAATACATTTTATATGCATAATGCACCAAGTCACAATGTGTGTGTGTGTGTGTGTGTGTGTGTGTGTGTGTGTGTGTGTGTGTGTGTGTGTGTGTGTGTGTAAGAATAGAGGAAATTATTTACGTAAAATATTTTAGCATAAAATAATAGTCAAAGAATACTTTATATGTATATTCAGAACCAAGACTTGAGCAGCATTTCTCCAAAATGTTCGGCTCATAAATACAGAATATAACTGTTTGAATTAAAAACATATTAGTATGCGTGTTGTACCAAATCACGTTATACAGATATAATAAATATAAGAATATAGGGAATTGTTTACACAAAATATTTTAGTATATAAATAATATTTCAAAGAATACTTTACATATATCTACAAACCAAAATTTGAGCATCATTTCTTCAAACTGTTCGGCCCACATACCTAAGCATTGCATGAGAACCGGGCACGAACCAGCATGTTAAGATGGGCAGAAAAATGTATTTATATCTTTCAACTGCAATCATTTACACAAAATAGAAAAGGTATGAGCAAAAGAGAAATTTAAACCAGAATGACTTTAAATCAATATTTACCATCATCTCAGAAAATATCTCCTTTTACATATGGTGAAAACCTAGCAAATGCATTTAAGAAATGGCAGAAAAAGAGCTTAAGAAAATGCCCCTTTTAGTATTTTTAACATTGTCTGTTCAACTTTAAATAAATTACCAAAACGAACAACCTTGCTTTAAAATAATCTTGAGTCATCATTTGCATCCAAGAAGTTCCATGCTATTTCTAATTAGTAGGCCGAAAGCGTTACTCTTCTCCAGAACTCCTCGTTTGCTCGCTACCAGAAGGAAAGCATAGAAGTTAGGGATGCAGAGAGCTAAGGTAAAGGCGTGTGTCAGCCAATCGACTTACGATGACCTCCTTGTGACAGTGGATGCCATAAAACTACGCAAGACTTCACATTGTTCTGCGGCATGAACACGGCGATGTGCATTTATAGTGTAGGCTCGCTGGAGTAAATGGTGACCGTCTTATTTAAACAATTGTCGTATTATCCCCTCATTATACAAATTCCATTCCCACCAGGAAATTTTCTCCTGACTGAGGTTTTTCGAGGTTTTCCTCAATCCTCATAAATGGAAAATGACACTAAACTTAGACGTGGAAGGTTTCCTTCCTTAAAAAAAACATTCATCAGTGTTCACCGCCATGATGCCTCAGTAGTTAAAATGTGTATTAAACACTATTAAAAAGCCATACGCATGCTGTTAAAATAACTTTTCGCAGATTTTTCTATAGTTCAGAGGGTTGATACATTCAGTATAATATCCCATAGCTCCTATCTCAACTTTCATATTAATTATCCCAAATCTCAAAATATTCAAAATTACTAAAATCCTCCAATATTAATAGCTTTGTTACATTCCTTTAAAATCCACTAAATACATACTTAAAATATGATAAATAGCTCAAAATTCTCCAAATGATTAAATATTTCTTTAAATCCAACAATAATAAGGGATATACCTTGCTCTTTACTACAGCTCGCTTCCTGTTTAATATGCCCCCATAAAGCATTACCACTGGATATTCTGATGCCAAATCCGGATTTTGGGGTGGTTATTTCAAAGGAGCTGATAGTAAATTTGGCGAACCTCACCTCTCAAATTTCTTAAAAATATAGTTTCAATTGTTTAATTAAGCTGAATTTAACGTTTCGTTACAGCATACAAAAAAAACTTAAATTTGTTTTAACATTTAATATTTGATTTTTGGTATCACTGAATAATAATGTTGGTAATAGCTTACATAAAATTAATTGGCGATTATGTAATAAAATAAAGCGAATTACGCGGGATAGGTACGGCTATTTGTGAAAGTAATTGATCAAATATATTTGGCGTGTTATAAAGCGACGTTCATCTCCTAAACATTACGTAGTTTGCATTTTAGCTCTTTAAATTAAAGAAATTGATTTTAAGAATGCTCTGAGCATTGTGGTGTAATTATATCTTATATTAATTTGAGTCAAAGGCAGAGTTTGCAGATGACCACATAGTGAATATCTAAAAACAGCACTTAGTGAAAAAGGTATATGTAAAAAACCCATTACATGTTTCTTGCAGCATCTCCAATTTATAGGCCTGACATTTCAAAGCCCATGGCTACTTTAGATAAACACCCTCCCTTCCCGCCCCTAGCAGAAGATATGAAAAAGCGTTTGACGAGTTGCTGTTGATCACTAACTAATGCGAGCGCAAATTTCCGAAACTGAATTGTGTATATAGGGATGAGATTTTTTGCTGCGATTTATGACTGCAGACGAGAATTGAGTTCAGTACTATACATCACACAAAACAGCAGTCAAAAAACTGAGATTCCCAAAAAGGCTTGGTTTATGGGGTGATATTATTTAAAATTTCTGCATCAGCTTAAGCAAGTCTGTGAGCTTATATAAATTCTGTTTCTATAATTTAATGTACGAATTGCTGTTCCATACACACATTTAGTACTATCAAAGCTACAGTTCTCCTAAAGCTAGAAAAATACCTTGATAGTAGAAATTCCTCAGCAGATGAACTCATGTCAACAATAATGTTATTTTTGAGACCTTCAAGAAACGGGTTTAAAAACACTGAGAATTAATGATGAAAGTGGAAAATTTAGGAAGACCAGACAGAAAAATACAAGTGCCATATTTGTTTTGTTAAAGGCAGCAAAAATTATAATAAATTCCTCTTTGATATTTGTGTACGAGGACAGCAATGCCAGAAGAAAAGTAATAAGTGAATAGAAAATCGATACAATACGCAGGGATAGAGAAAGGTACACTGCCTCATGGGTCAGTACACTACAGTGCCAATATTCCCACGAGGAATTGCCCCCTTCCCACCTAATTTCCTTCCTCAATCACTGAACATGGACAGACCATGTCAACATCAGCAATGATTACAAAGGATGGCCGAATCGTGATTTGCAAACCCCAGACCGAATCCATGACAACATTCCCAATCCGGATTTGTTGTTGTTCTAATAATTAAAACATCGTTTCTCATCGTATAATCAACGTGAAGGGACAGAAAAAGAGAGAAAAGAGGTCATGACAGCGACACGGTTGTTGATTTTGCTGTATCATCTAAAAAAAAAAAAGACTGACTTTTCGTTTTGTCACTGCCATAGATGGTACTTTGTCTCTGGCATGACAATAGACGAGCGTTTAATTACAATGGTGCGATAGAAAGAGATAAAAATTAAGATAACGCGAGAGGTGTCACTAAAATATGAGCCATTAGCATATACGTTCTCAATCCTTAACAAAAATTGCGGGTAAAATTCATTTCATCTACTCATAATTGTGAGATGGTTTAAATTTAACATTTGAAACAATGCCTTATCTACAACAAATAAATGCTTTAAGCTATAATAATGTATATTACAAGATTTTAGTGAAAAACAACAGTAATAATCATTTAATACAGAAAAAAGAAAAAGAATGATTATATCTTGCTCTTCACTCCAAAGGAGCTTAAGTGTATCTCTGAACACAATTTGGTTTATTTTCATAGACATGATGAACTTAATTGACGGAATAATAGACGAAATAGACACAAGATTAATTTTTAATTTCACAAAAAAAGAGGAAATGCCCATTTTCATTGTACGAGTACCATCATGCACGCTCCCTTTTTTATATTTTAATTTTCAAATACAGCTTCAGTCTATTTTAAAATATATACAAACCAGTAATTTTAAAGAAAAATTACAGAAAAGTAATAAAAATAAACTTAAATAAAATTTTCTGTACTACTTGATTAAAGGCGAAGTTTCCTTCTGCATTATTTTATCCTATTTTTATATAATATTGGCCTAAGCAATAATGGAAACTCTTGGCACATTTTTTTCATCGGGGCTAAAACGGGATCCTTTTCTGTTAGTAACGGCGTGATGAAATAAGTTACTGAACTGGGACATGATGGTTATGTTGTTTCTTCAGAAATGTTGCAAAACAAACACTCGGGAAATATCTCACACTCTCAACATTAGTAAAATTATTATAAAGCGAACATAGGTTGGCTGATTTGTTTTATGAGATTATACAAACTTAGTATGTGAAGAAGAACATCCCTCAAGAGTTTTATTAGACTGAAATAAATTCCTAAAATACGTTCACATAATACCTCTCTTATTGTTTTTTATCAAAATCTTAGAGAAAAGAGGGATAAATTGTACAATAAAATACGGTACGTTTATGAACTAATATGTTTAATAGATTAAGAATCCAAACATCAGACTAAAATATGTCCATATTTAAAAATAGAATTTTAAAGACTTATTACACTAGTTTTGGGTTAGCTTTAACCTATTAAATAATTTTAAATTAATTTATATAAATTAAAATTAATAGCCTAGGAAATAACTGCTAGAGTACACACACGTAAATAATTTAACAAAATGTAGGTTATGCATATTCCCAGTTGTAGCTCTAACGTTGTAAAAACGTTTGCGTTCAAGAAGTGCTCTGTTATGATCTCGCCAGGGTGTTTTCTTTGCTTTACTTCATTAAAAGGAAGATAACCTATTTGAATTTTAAAAATAGACAGCCTTTCAAAAATTTTTCAAAATCATATTTGTTTCACAATAAGAGGTTATTCACTATAAAGAACAAAATTCAAGTTTAATTTCGTCCAAAAAAATCTACCCTGCTTAAGAAACTCTAGACATCTTGTTCTTAAGTCCTTGGAGATATACTGATCCTATAACCTTTCATGCTTATTGAATAACTTTCCAGAGATGGTCTAATCTTTTTAAATAGACTTCCTGAATCTTCTATTCTTATAGAATTTTATCGAGTTGTACTTCAGACTTTGGAAAGGCTACCATATCATTCAGCATGAGGAAAGTAATAAAAATAATTTTCCTCACATTTTCCTTACATGCAATGTTTAGAATTCTCTTGTTGCAAGGTGACATTTTTTATACTAGACACAATCTAAAAGAATTACATGATTCTGAACGTTTTTATGATATCGTTTCTGAATCATCTTTACTTCAATATTTACAAAATTTCCAAATTTATTCCCTGAAAAGCAATCTAAAACCGTCCATCTTTAACGGTTAACGATTAAACTATTGGAAAACCTCTACATTGGCAGATACACACCCACCCACACACACCCACACACACACACACACACACACACACACACACACACACACACACACAAACACTTATAAAGTGAGAGCAGTTCAAAAGATCCGGTGGATAGTTCAACCAGTCGGCGGTTAGAACCCACTTTACTGCCGGTATTTTCTTGCGAGGCTCAAACGCTTCTTCGTTTTAAAACTAAGGTACAAATTTTTAAATTACAGAATGTGGTACTCAGTGTTCTTCAGCAGGTGCTAGAAATGTTGCCAGTTTTCGGGCGTAAAAATTCGAAGTATAGCTTTCTTCGGAAGGGACATAAAGCCTTGGGTCTAGTGTTGTACATTTACGTACATAAAAGAACCTCAAACTTAAAATACAAGGCCTCCGAGCAAAATTTATAGGCAGTTTCACACCCTGAATCGAATGGGACGCTAATAACCAGGGATGTTAAAGAGTGTCCTTAAAACTCACTAATGGAGCTAACTTTGTTTCCAATGTTAGTTTTCGGTTTCTGCAGTGTGAGAGGATTAGTTGAATATATTCTATTTTTCACTGTTTCCCAAAGATATAAATCACAAACCTTAAGACCTGTGGAACGAAAAGGCTATAAACCAACACTAATAATTCTGGGCGCAAATAATCATGATGCAATTCGTTATGAATTGATGAGCAGAGATTTTTTCTTTCTTTCCATATCAGCATAGAATCTGCTTCATTAAACTTCTGTGCTAAGCTTATTGCTTTCCGTGCTGGAATTGGGCTGCTAGAAAATGAATGCCCAAATGTCTATCTCGTTCTGTCATACGACTTTCTTTCCTGTTTTGTCTTGAAAATTAATATTCGGCGACGCAGTAATTATCTCACCATTACACAACATTATTGCATTATTTTAAGTCACATTTTTGTGATTGTAACGAATCAAACCTTCCTCAATGCCATAATCATAGAATTTTTAAGTAATATTTCCACCTTTGGGATCAAAACAGACATGCAGTAACTTTCAATACCACCAACAAACCGAGCTGTATTTAGCAGGTTTATCTAGCAATATGTATAGCCTTGATGCACACTCTGTGTTCATAACAGTATATGAAAAGGCATTGATGCATTATCTAAGTATTATAGGCCCATGTGTACATTTGACCCAGACAATGGAATATACAGTTCCAGGTTTCTATAGTTGGTTTCTGTATCGCAAAAATATTACTGCAGAATGCATTTAAAATATTATGTTTTTATTTATTTAAACACATTTCATGCAAATTACCAAATATTTTTCAATTACTGAGTGGTAGTATAATTTCATTCATAAATGAATAAAAATGATAAATGTAATCCAAAGGTAATAAAAATACTTTCAAGATACACTTCCTCAGAAACTATGGGGAGGAACAATATAGATGGTAAAGAGCTCTAAAATAAGAAATGACCACTCTGGTTATGCGGAAGTATTAAAGGGAAGGAGGGTCAAAATCATATTTTTGTTTTTGTATTATTTTGATTTGTGGATTTTTTGTTTATTTTTATATTATTTTCAACAATTTTCCTTAATTAAAGCATTTTAATAGATTTTTAGTTATGTCACTGTAGAAGTTATTTTTTGGGATTAGCGAGCACTTGTTCAGTTAAAATTCTATATTTCAGGAACTATATGAATGATTGAAAAAGTTGTATTTCACAAGTTTGCAGCATTGGTTTTTAATGACATCATCTTTTTTGTTTAAAGTGCTGGAGGGTTATAGATGGTGTTTCCCTCGAAAAGTTCATTTTTCTGTAAAACATTTTTTTGGGCTGCAATTATTGCAAAAGTACATTTTTAAGCATACATTTCCCATTTTTAAGGAACTGTATAAGCTATCACTTTATAAGTTTTACCTTTTTTCATGATATTATTGAGATGATGTGGATCTATTATGGTTGAGCTAGGACAAAATGTGGCAACTTAAAAAAAAAGTAAAATGTTGGGGGAAAAAATAGGGAAAAAAACCAACAAAATTTACTTCAGAAGTACAGTAGTGAAAATAGATCAGCAAATTTCAATTATGTGCATCTGTATGCTGTAAAAGTTTCATTTCATTAGCTTTAATAGTTGTTGAGAAAATAGGACCTGAAGTTGGTGAATTTAATTTTACAAGGATAAGCCTTTCATATTCCCCTTAATACTGAAGCGCAATTAGTGACATTGTGGGTCATAGGCATTCAAACCCTTTTCTCTCCTTTCCTGAGCAAGATATGTATTAAGAGGTGTATTCACTAGGCTTCGGCGTTTATCTCTATCTCAAAGGCGCAGCGGATAAGCAACGGGAATACATTCACCCTCTTAGTGTACTCTCCAAACTACTCTCACATTCAATATCCGTGTGCACTAAACCTTACGGTTTTTGCCGCAACAAAATGCGTAGCCTGGTCCGTCTTTTCGGTTATGACTAAGATAAGGTTAACAGCAAATTCACAGTGCTCTAAGTGCCTTAAGGCATTCCGATTTCAACACAATGTCAGCGCCCAGCAGTACGCGTCGGTTTCCTTTAATCCTAGGGAATTTTGCACAAAAGAAAACGTCCTTATTACGCATTTGCAAAGAACAGGGATCGAGCCCTGGAAAGCCCGAACTCATCATTCCAGCGTCTATTACAGACATTATATTTTCAAAAAAAAATCCCTTTCCTTTCGGATTGGTCAGATATGGTAAGCTTAGGTATGCTATGCTTACAGCCACAGCTTACAAATTATAAAAATCAATCTCTTAACTAATTAACCGATTCCAATCGTTTCATATTAAACCAAGCGTGCTTTAAATTTGATGAAACACAAGAGGAGAACGAAACATTAAATTGTATTCTTTCATAATTTATTTCTACAAGACAGAATTATATCTTTAAACCTTACTGCATATACAATATTAGCATTGTGGACCAGTCAAGAATTTACATTATTTCACGAGCAGACGGAAGGCTATTCCAGGGAATACAATGAAAACGGTAATTTTTTAAATAGTGTTTAACGTCCGTTTCAGATACTGTGGTATAGCAGGCACTGGACAATATGGTGCATGAGATGACAAATAAATTTGAAAAAAAAATGTTGAAGGAGGAAGAGTCGCTGTTCTAAATTTAGGGCTTCTTCCCGGCATTTTCCATTTATGACTGAAGATAAACTGGAAAAACCCCAGTGAGGGAGAACAGTCCGCACAGGAATCGAACCGTAGGCCTCCCGCTCACGAATCCATGCCATTACGACCTCAGATACAGACAAGGGTAAGCTCACATCTTGTACATAGAAAACTTTCGATAATTCCATTCGATTATTCCGGGGAATCAACAAATTCTATGGAAGTTTATGCCAGTGAGGTAATTGGATTTCCGGGTCGCCTAAGCATGGTGGCTTAGGGAGCATGATATTAAAATTATTGCAGTAATGAATAATGTGATATTAGATGAATAGCAACTCATTTGGGGGAAAATCCTAGAAAGGGGAATAACTCTCTTAAACATTATAGAGACAAAGAATATAACTTTTCATTTCTTGAAAAGTTAATCGAATTGAAGGTTTGAGAAATGAAGATTACATTTAGCTTTTGAGTGGTAGAAGTAATTGCAATAAGAGTCGCCTCACATAAAGCTCTTTTTTAATTTTAGCATTTGTATATTTTTATTGCCAGTATAAAATGATACGCTATTTAAAACTGATAATATCAAGCACTACTCTGGGTTAAAAGAAATGTTGAAAATGATGCCCCTCAGCGGTAATACATGGCCGGCATGTGTGTAGGAAATTTCTGTTTTTACCCAACTTTTCTTCCGTTAAGGATATGTCGATTCGGAACACGTTACTTGTATTAAGAGAACCTATCCCTCATAACTTTTTAAATAGTTGGCGAACAGTTTCTCTACCTGGAACACGATTGCTAGTATATTCTCTTAAAAATTGCCTTACGACTTCTCTGCAAGAATCCGTTTTCACATACGTATCGCATATAATAACTCATTTTTCAAGACTTAGTGGCATAACTAACGAAGAACAATTAGCACAAAATTAATAATTAGATATGATCTGTTCCCCATGAGCTTTATTCATCCAATATGACTTCTTCAAACTTCATTCTCTTTTAGAGTTGAAGAAATGTCTTGGTGATATGAAACTTTGGACAGTGAATAAATTAAAGTCGTCTTTAAGGAGTATTTAAAGGCGCAAAGTAATGCAACCTCTTTGTTGATATAAACGCTTTGGAACATTTTTGGATAATGTGCTTTAGCGTTAAAGAAGACGATATTGAATATTAAAAAAGAGCTTTAAAGCATTTATTTTTTTTTGTGCCTCATTCTAGAGAAACTTTCAAATTGCCCTCACATTTCGCAGCTTGTAGCGAATTTATTAAAGACTAAACATTTACGTTAATGTGCTTTGAATGTAGAAGCGAAAATGCAGAAAGTTGCATCTGATAATGAAAGGTTACGGTACAACACACCTGATCCACCTTAAAGACCTAAAATATATGACAAATCAGAAAATGTGAGGTTCCATGTTCAACATATGACCCTATAGAGCTAGTTCATTTCCAATCTCCCAGCAATATCCTTTCTCTTCGCCCGGTGCAGTAACACAACAATGTCTGCTTCTTGGCAAGGATAACACAATCAAACCTGATCAAAAATATGTGTGTTCACCTACAAATTTGTAGAAAAAGTCCTTCGGAAACGAGATAGCGCAAACCTAACGCGAGCTAGCGTATCTACGTCATATAAAGGGGGTTAGAGTTAGACGCTGCATACCAGTCGGAAAGCTAGGCAGAGTTTAGGTAAGCTGCACTGTATGGTTGATGCTAAGCCAACTATGCACCCATGGTATAAATGTTTCTCAAGTTAGGTTGAAATATAATAAGTACGAAAAATTTACTGAGCTGAAATTATTTGTAAGTGTATTTTTCTGCGATTCAGGTGAAAGCTTTGTATGCTAATTACAGAAAGTATTAACTGGGCAACAGAAAGGATATGTTAGTGTGTGATTATAAGCCAATTGTAGAACATGACACTTTATATTTTGTTTTTGAAATGTAAAAAATATTTCGATTTTTCTGATGGACAACATTTTATTGTGTTCCCTTTCTTTCCTTGCAAGATGACAAATGATATTTGCACAACTTCAACATAATGCATTCTTAGCAATGAGAACAGTAAAAGAATAAACTCGTTACCGATATGTGCCTGGGGCTTGAGGTTTAGAAGCTAAAATTGAGGATTAAAATCGTAATCATGGTGATGCTAGAATGACAGTTACATCTTTAAGTGAAAAGAAGAATAATATCGCCAATGTAAGCGGTAAAATTGTTTTTTTTTAAATCCCTACGTTTTCGCAACATTGTCGCTTTAATGATGGCTTCATTCTCCCGCGTACTCTATGAGAAATTGCGTTTTGCGGGCGATCCGTGCTTCAACAATTTCCTGTACCGTAATGTAATACACAAACAGTAAATCAGAGCTTCGGGCAGTCTCGCCGCAAGTAACATGACCACACCCATCATTCGGTTCACATAAATTTTCTTGGGATGCTCATTAAGTCTATTAAACACAGGCCGTGCTCTGATACCTCCCTTATCGATTTTGTCAACATGCGATCTCACAAAAGCCACATTTCAAAATTAACAAACTCCACCGTACATGATTCTACCTGGCTATTTATCGAAGAAAGAATAAAAAGGGTTTACTTTTAGAAGTTTTGCTCTTCCAATTTTGTCCTATTTTTATGAAATGTATTTAGTTTCATAGTTTATAGGTATCTTGCCAAAAAATTCTCCAAATTATCCAAATTCAGCTGCCTTGTAGAGTTATAAATCTCGTACATTTGAAATTACTCAACAGCGACACTTTAGGCTTTAAAAAGTGGTGTTTTAGGCGCCTCAAACAGATTTTTTAAACATTTGCATATAAGTTCTGTAAGAGCAGAGATTCCCAATATTTTCTAACTGGCTACTCCATTCGTAGACCCTAAAAACCCCATGCTCTCTTACATTTATTACCAATATATTCTTCTTATTAAGACATATTTAAAAATAACGTGCATTCCACATTAAAAGAGAGTTTCAAATTCACAGTATCACAGCACCAATTTTTTAAAAACATAATTTAACAGTATGTGTGACTGAAACAAAAATGTATTAATGTCATATTATAACGAAATTTACCTCACAATTTTTAAAACAACATTTTGAATTGAAATTAACAGAAACAGATCTTATTCGTCTTTAGCAGCATTTTTTTTAAACATGCCATAAACTCAAAGGAACACAGAATGGTGAAATTGTTTTTCATAAGGAGCTTGGTGTCAACATGGTTAAGGCACACTGAAGTCACTCTCCACGTTCAAAAGACTTCGATGTTTAGACTTTATAAAGGTCAGTGTTGAGAATCTGTCTCACAGAGGTAAGTGAATGAGAATTGTAGGTGGATTTTTAAGGCTCCCTCCGCCATTTATGGGGAAACAGGAAGAAAACTGACTCAAAAATCTTCCATTCCCATTAATGAAAACTCGAATCACACGTCAGTAGAACTGCAATTTCTTGTGTCTCGTCTGGAAGATCTGTTAAAGAGCGTCCATAAATAAACTAATCATCTGGAAGAAATTGTATATCATTTATGCAGGGTGATATTGCTAATTTACATTGACAATCTTTTGAAGATAAGTCAGGAAAATGACGCTATAATTCATCTTGAGCCATCCAGATATGTAAACATTTCCATTCGCCAATAAAATAAACATATACAAATTCAGACACTAATTTTGGGTAGACTGAAGCCTTATAGCCTTATCGAAAGCTTGGCCCCTATTGTTCATCATCAAAAAGCAGTTCAAGACGATTAGTGCAAATTAATGTCACAGGAATTTAACGAAGACGCAAGTCCAGACATCGCAACAGGCGGATTTACTACTACATTCCTGAAACAAAATCGCGAGCCTAGTCTTGGAAGAAGAGATACCACCAACAAAAGAGGTAGGGGCCCCTGAAACATTTTTTTGCATCCTAATACATCTCTTTCAGTTGCTTCTATTCCTCTCTGCGGATGCTATTTCGTTTTAGAGCAAGTAAAGAGTAAAGTACGTTTCCTTTCTTGCTCTGATCGGTTAACTAAGTGCACTTGTTATCCTTTCCTGGTAGCAAAGTATTTTATCACCTGTAATTGGACATCCTCTCATTGTTGCTCGGCAAGATTTAAACTAGAAAATATTTTGGAAGGAAAACCCCTCAGGATGTGGCCGGAGAGAGGTAAATTTCCAGTATGGGAGGCGATTAAATTTTAATTATGTACGATATAATTCATTAAAATAAGCAAACAAATTAATTCACATTCACCCTGAAGAAGGCGCTCGTGTAAAGTTACAATATAACATTAAAAAAACAAGAACCTTTAAATTAATGCTACGTGTAATATGCAATCACTCTTTTGAACTATACAGCAATTAATTTAATTAAAACTCTTTAAAATCTCGCAATGAATAAAAATAAACAATTCTATCGCTGTCCTCAAATGACAACTATTTCAAGAAAGAGACTTTGTACATACCTGTTCCAACTAAATAAGCGATATACAAAGGCAACATTAAAAGGAATTAACAAAACAATAAAAACATTAACAAATACATTGGGCGAGCGAAGAAGTCTTTAGACCTACCAATTTAGAACAAGAGCCAAAACCCCAGTCTCAAAGCTATCTCACTGAGCAACGGAGAGAGGAGCAAAAAGCCAGAGAGATTACGTCACATTCTTCTAGAAATGCCATTATCTTCCCCAGACAATGAATACGAGAGGCCTGTGAACGAAGCTTTCTGCCATGGCCCTGAACAGAGAGGACGATAAAGCAGTGAGATGTCATTAGGCTTAGCGGATGCGCTTACAAGAGCAATTAAGTTAAACTTCAAAACATTTTCAAAAGGTTACAAAATATATTCTCTTCGTGTCTTTTTACAGATAACATTACTTTACACCTGTTTATTTATTTTTTATTTATATAGATCCTATCTTCTTACAAACCCCCTGAAGACAAAAGTCTATTTCTATACCTCGTAAAAAAAGATGAGTGAATAAGGTGCCATGCGTAACTCGATTGCCTCTCGAAGGTTTCGAGACGGGCGTTGGGATGAGAGGATGAGATAAGGCACGCTCCAGTGCCAATGCAATTATTGCTGCGTCGGAAAGATGACTGCTCCACAATCACAGCGAGTCTGCCTCTTCTCTTCCTTTCCGCTTTGACAATTGGAAAACGTGAAGCCCCATAAAGCTTTCGCGTCTGCACAGCGTATGCAAATGTGAAATTAAATTTGTCTTTATATTCCCATAAAACGATAAGCTGGGGAAAACAAGATGAGCTGTTAACAAAAACCACCACGAGGATGTAGTAATTAAGTGTAGCAAGACTAGTATTTATTATTTGAGGGCAGGGACGATATCAGACATTTCTCTTGTGTTTTAGGTGAGGGAATTTTAACAAAAAAGTAAATGGTAAGCTAGACATGAAAGGTGAGATTAGAGTAAATAGGAGGCATGATCTCCATGAATTCCAACATGAATAACAACGTTGGTAACAGAGATATATAAAATAGCACACGATGTCCATCACCAGAACTTCTTTTGTACTCCTTAACACAGGCGATATGATCTACTGGCAGCACTTGGTTTGGATTTTGGGGCCGGAGGAGGTACTGGGGTACTTGGGTACTTCAGTCTTGCTCAGCAGTTGACTTTTATGCTTATGCCCCTGATGGGAGCACCTCTGGGAGGAAGCGATGAGGAGAGAGAGCATTTCATATGCAGATGCCGGCAATGTATTGTCGCTAAGGGTCATCGTTTTCAGCATAAATTTAAAATTAATATCATTTAATGCTCTAAGTAAAAATATAAATAATAAAATAAAACTGCTAACTTTACGAGTGGCGAATCCATTTCCCTTTTTGCGTTTGCGGCGGTTGCCCTTCTCAGCCGCACTCAGGAGTTCCGTAACTCAAATAACTTCACTGCATTCGCCCCTCCACTCACCACAAGCCCTGAAGATTTAACGACTGGCTTTTATTCAGCAATACAAAAGGATGGCACTGTCTTCATCTGCACAGACATCCTCTAACTCTTGGTCTCAGAATATTGTCTGTGAGCTTGAAGATTGATTCTGGTGCAATTTTTAGGATCCTTAGCTTCTTTCATTTTATTATTCACACAATTCCTTCCAATTGCCTTTATCTTTCCTGTTTGTGGTAGATATTTTTGCGCTTTACATTAGACAATCTGATGTCATTGTTTAATATTACGTTATAACAAATACGCTTTAACTTAGAGAGAGTATTTGGTTATATGTATTCCTTTGCTTGTCTACCTTATGTTCTATTGCAATTTTAATGGTTCCATACATATATCTATAATCCATTATTTAAATGCTCCGGTTTTTTTCCGTGATATTTCTCATCTTAAGTATTTGAGTTGAAACTTATCCTATTATTTTTATTATAAATATATTATGTCTTGCGTTTCCTGTAGAGAGCTTGAGCAATTGTTGTTATAGTTCTAACTCGCTATTGCTTAAGTTCTTTTCTATATTCTACACAAAAATGTTTGAATTAAATGCCACTTTGAACAATAAAATGATAGTGAAATAAAGACTACTGAAAAATAATTTGACACCCACACAGTAATTTTCTCCTTCACGTCTTATACCTCTGCAAGGAAAATTAGAGATCCAAAAGTTTTCCATTTTCTACCAATCTGTTTGGGGTTAAGTAAACGCTGATGACCTGAGATGTTAAAGAGCGTCCTTAAATAAATCAAAGTCAAGTATAAATATAATTTACTTTAATTCCAAATCTGTAGCATTCAGAGAGCCCAAATTTATGGGGAAATGCCTTTTTTCAATTGGTGACCGTTAGGAAAGATATAAAAGGACAAAATTGATATTTTGAATTATCAAACATTAGGAAAAATTTTTATTTATGCCTCATTTGCCTTTTTGCACTTTGTACTATTCCGTATAATTCTGCTCATTTCTGCCTTTTTAGATGCTGTTTTCTTATTTTTTTTCAATTTTTTATTATTATAGTTTAATACAAAAATTTCAAGAAGAAAATCGGTTGTTCAATAAAGGTTTATAACAAAAAGGAATTATATACAACCTTAGGTAATTGATTAATAATTTAAAATAATATTAATGTTGAAAATTTAGTGATCATTGCGTTTAAATTAATTTTAGTTATCAATAATAGTGTTTAATGATTTTTACAGCCTATATTATATATTTAAGTGCCTTAAAAATGTTTAATGCCTGAACATCCGGTCTCTACTTATTAATCTCTTCAATGTCTGTTTCCTATTCATGAGAAACTGCTCAATCTGCCCACGTACAAGGAGTTACCTGTCAATGTCACATTCCAAGTTTGGAATGCTTAAGTTATGTTACCTCAAGAATGCTGCTGATGCGAATTATTGTCAGGTCAGCTGCTAGAGAAGCAAGAAGTTCAGAACCGTGCCACGTCATCAGCAGACGTTACGGGCTTCTCAATTACACACATTTCTTTTATTCAAGCAATTTAATATTTAGCATTCGTGTTGTAATTTACTACATATACAAGCCTTAACTATGTCAGAAGTTTCAAGCAGGTTTTCAAAACATTTTTTGCGAAGTAATGCGGTATCGGTCTGGCTGAGTAGACAGTGTTTTTTTAAGCAGTTTCCGTCACTGCAGACATTATTTGCTCTTCCAATTTGCATCGTTCACTTATCTGAAATCTTACATCGTTCGTGTCTTCAATATTCCATGCAATAGTTTGCCCAGAATATTTTAAAGTGAAGCTCAAGCATTTATAAGTCCGGTTGACTAAGTGAGAATTGTGTTGAGGTTTGAGATAATGCACTATATATCAATAAATGTTAAACAACATCCTTTCGTTAATGTTTTCAAGTCTTTTCTTTCGGAATATGCCATATTAAAAACCGCAAGAGGTGTCCCTAGAAAGGTGCCTGAACATCACAGGAGAAGAATAACTTCACAAAATTAAGCAATAATTATTATAATATATTGTATTATGGAGCATAAAATTAACTGTGCTACAACTTACTTGCCTTCATACCCCCCCCCCAAAAGACAATACAATACGTATAAAAAAGCATGTATTTAAAATAAATTTCAAAGGCAAAATATTTCAAATTGGAACTAATAAAATAAACTATTCACATTGTACTATTTATTATGTACTACCCACAATTCTCACTTAGTCAACCGGACTTATAAATGCTTGAGCTTCACTTTAAAATGTTCTGGGCAAACTATTGCATGGAATATTGAAAACACGAACTATGTAAGATTTCAGATAAGTGAACGATGCAAATTGGAAGAGCAAATAATAAAACTTTTTAACTAAACCATTTGTTTTAAATAACTATTTTTGAGAAAATATCCATTGATGATGGTTAAGCAGTTTCCGTCACTGCAGATATTATGAGCTATTCTTGCGAGCACCTATAATAAAATGTGACCCCTTTGGTTACCAGAGAAAATTAATCACGAGATCTCTGAATCGGTACTATTACATTGCCTTGAAGTATTAACATTTTTACTATTTTTTGGTTTACAATATCAATGCTTTGTTTTGTTTTAAACTATTCAAACCTGTGTTGATATATTTTTTATTTTGTTTTAAGCAAGTAATTCAATTTAAGATCGTAATATATACATTAAAACCTTTGTTTAAATCTTTTAATGTTAATTTACTACCATTATTACTCTGGTACGTTTAGTTCATACCATACTAATTTTAAATACGCTGCATTTTATATTCATTGCTTCGGGTATTTCAGATAATTATGTGTAATAAATTGCATTTAAAAAGTATTCTTAAATTTTATCACGTATTTTTCTTCTTCTTCTTATTATTAAATCCCCTTCGCAGGATTCCTCTAAGGCTTATTGTATTTACAGTACGCTTTCCCATGGTGACAACTACAAACATCGATAGGAAAATATTTTAAATGTTACAAATGCTGTTGAGTAAGTTTTGTAGCAAATGGTAAAAGAGCAACTGAGGGCATGGCCCGAATAAGGGCATGTATCGCTTTACTACCCTTTTCGTTTATTGCTGAATGTGTAAGTAGGGTGCCTGCAGTCCTAGTAGCAAAGTTTTGTACCTCTACGCTCATTACACACGACAGGAGACATGTTTTGCTGTAGTGTTGTGCGTGCATCAGTTTAACCGGGTAACCCACTTTGTTCTAGCTAGTCAGCCCAACCAGACTGTTCAATTGTCTCTTGTACCACACGCATAAACCACGTCTGAAAACAAAGGGAAAAAAGTACTGAACAAAAATTAGTGGAATACAGAAAAAAGAAAGAAGAATGGTGGTAAATCATGCATGTCTTCTAACGAAACCACTCCCCCCCCAAAAGAAAATATTTTGTTTTAGTAAGAAACTGTATTAAAATGTGTTGTCGTCACAACATGTCTGATGATGATCAACAATCCATTTTTCGATCAGTTTGGGATATGGGTGCTAAAATTGTATAAAATTCGTTTTTTGGTACTTGTCTGAAAGAGTTGATCTGAAAACGATGTCCACTCAGTCATCCATAAATAATTTATTTTAACGCCCGTTTTAATTACTTAGGCACCACAGGTGGTGAGCACTGATGCTACATGAGATGAAATGATAAACTGCGAAAGAATTTTTTAAGGGAGGATGCGTCCAAGGTCTAAGTTTTGGTACCTCCCCGACATTTGTCATTTATGAGGACTGAGGAAAACCTGGAAAAAAACCCAGTCAGGGAGGGCGGCCTTGGTGGTAATCGAACTCCAGACCTCCCGCTCACGAGTCCGCGTCTGACATCGGCCACTCGTGGCGATACAAGAGTAAGTTGTGGAACTACAGCATCTCCTATATGGAATATAAAATACTTGATGTCTGCCGTTCTTTTCTTTTAAATCCGTTACAGATTATAAAAAAAGTTTACGAAATGTTCAAAACAGAGAGCTCTTAGGCTTTCCGCTAGATGACCAAATGGGCCCTCGCTGATTCTCATAAAATCACTTAGAGAGCTTACCTTATATCACCTGAACAGTTTACCACACAAAACCTCCCATTCTTATCAAGCTGAAATATTTTGAAAATCCCAATTTGATATTAAAGCTACTGTACATAAAGTTTAGAGTATTTTACTAACAGAACCTGGGGGTACTAATGGTATCATAAGTTCTTTCGACAAAACTTGACTTCTCCACAAGCACAAATGTTTGTAACTATTTATTAAATGTGAACTGATGCCATTAAAAAGTCATTCGTAATGTTCTTAGAAAATAAGCAACTTATCAATCTCTTAAAAAATAAAACGAGAAAATCAATTACAGCAAAATATAAAAATCTGAAACACTCTGTATACAAATCGATTTTGCTGGAAATCTGCCTCTCCTCGAGTTCAGCGGTATACTCGTGAGTCAGTTCTACAAGCGTTCTGTCTGGTTTTATATTTTCAATGTGCACATGCATAACGCTGATTGTTCTAGTTATATATACGTTTTACAAAGAGAAAATACCTTGAATGTGTAACCTTATTTGTACATTCTTCCAGAACTCATGTAAACCCACCAACTTAAGTCAATAGCTATACTATACTATACTATACTATACTATACTATACTATACTATACTATACTATACTATACTATACGCTGCTGGAGGTCAGAACTAAAATCAAACATTTCTAATATTTTATTCTTGTGAGATACCGCACATTTTCCCTGTAAGGGATCGCAGCTAAAGTCAGCGTAACAAGAATTTTGGTATGCGCACTAAAATTGCTAATCATTCAAACTGTAATGAACTATTTACAAGTAATTTCATTCTCACCCCAAAATTCAGAACCTTTTAAAGTATTATAGGACAACTCTGTACTAAATGAGTGGTCTGCTGTCCTCCTGTCTTTGATCTTGAAAACAGAAACTATAAGCAGAAGCAGTGCCCTTCATGATGTATAACAACCAACAGATTCTGTATATCCATCAAGTTTCAACTTTAGCCTATTTATCATCTTTATCGTCTTTAGCCTATTTTACTCACTTCACCGTTTCGAATACTGCAGTGGAATTACTGTTAGATTAGCGAGTGTTTTTATTCAGGTATGATAAACACAAGAAAAGAGATAATTTAAGAAAATTACTTAACCTATGTAACAATAATATGTCCTTCAATAAACCACGTTTTATAAAAGAACATATAACACGTTTGACAACTTTTGCTATTACTAAACTGTGATGCTATTTTACAATAGTTTCTGTCATTACATTTATTCAAATAATGATGTGTTCCTGAATAAATTCGATCGACATAGCAAGCTGTATTTAAATCACGTGTATCTGAAAAAATAATGTTTCATTATTCGGCCCATGCTCCTAATTTATCTTAAATAAATATCACGAGGCGTTACAAAGCTATCTATATTCGTGCAGGATTTCTATTAGATGTGTACTTTGCATGTGGCTGAAATTAAAATAGCAACTTGGTTCTTTTCTTGTCCTTCTGATTATGTGCTTAAACTACATTTGCTGATATAACCATTTCGAGTTGAATTAAATGCTTTTAAAGAAACGATGATGGTAATTTCTCATGTCAACACACTTGTCGGCCAGACATTGAGCTCCGCAATAGGGCAGCAAGGGCAGAAGCATTTCGAGGACTGGAGGATGAGGTGACAATGGAACAACTGCGGAATGAATGGCGGAGAAAACCTACACAGACAGGTTCGTTCGCCACAAATCCCACTTAAGGCCCCTGGAATCGAATCCGAGGAGGCGTGGTGAGAGGCAAACAGTCAAGCCACTAATCCACTGCGCCACCTCTTAAAGAAAGTGTTATATAATTAATATACTGTAGGAGTTTTCAGGAAATATTTCGTCAGGTTTTTAGTATATTTTAGTGTAATTCTCCACTACTATTAGTAGATTTTTTTGCAAAATATTTATAGATTAAATAAAAGTGTGTGCATGAAAAGTGAAAGAAAAATGTTCTGTGTTAGTAAAGGCATTTTATATCAACTTTATTTAGGGGAGGGCGCTGAATTCAAAAAATGTTGTATATGCTCATTCTACAGGTCTCGCTGCAAACACTTGCCAGACTACCGAAAGAAAAACAAGAGGCACATAATCCCTTAGGCAAGATCACGTAACCCCAAACGTGTCAGATGATGGCTTTCAAACAGTGAATAGTCCCACTCCCTGTGCTATTGTCATGTTTGTAAACTTTTGAGGCTTTGATGATGAAAACACACTCCATTAAAATTCCTATATACTGTTTTGTATGTTCTTTAACTTGTGACTGCTCTTAGCACGACATTAAACCTGGCCTAAGTCTCCCCTGCAATTTCATTCCTGCGTTTACACTTGAGTGAGTAGTACGAGCACAGTGGCGGATTTCACATTTCATGGCAGTAGTGGAAAGCGTATGTTCTTCTACCTCTGTGCGTAATATTTGTAATATAATAATAATAATAATAATAATAATAATAATAATAATAATAATAATAATATATCTGTAAGTAATCATGATAAAATATTAACCTTCAACTCCAAAAAACTAATGCATATGAAGGAGAAGCATGCTGCAGGCTGCGTCCCATTATGTTGTAATCTCCGCTCCATTGTGTTCCAGTTATTGTACATGTACAATAAATAATTGAGCAGAAAGCATTTATATTTTACGTAATAAAATAAATTGGGAAATATATAATTAAAAAGAGCTTAAAGGAAGTATTAAAGAGAAGAGGGGTCAAAAATTAATATTTGTAATTTTCTGTTTCTTTCTTTCTTTTTTTTGACATGACTTTCATTAATATTGCTTGGTTATAAGTAATTTTAATAAAAATTAAATTATGTCACTGCATTTTTTTTTAACTTCACGAGAACTTGTTTACTTGAAGTTCTTTATCTCAGACTATTTGCTCTAGAAGGCTAGATATAGTTATATAGTTGTAGTTCATACTTTGGCAACGTTTGTTTCCGTGACATCATCCCTTGTTGTTTTACAATGTTGAAGGATTTTAACTGGGTTTCCCTCAAAAGTTAGTTTTCCTGTAAAAATAATGTTTTGGCTGCAATTATTGAAAAACTGCAATTTTGGGCATGTAACCATTTTTAAATATCTGTATAAGCTATCACTTTGAAACGTTTACCACTTAACCGTGATATTATTGTGATGATGTGGATCTATTATGATAGAGCTAGGAAAAAATGTGGCAATGTAAAAAAATAAAATGCGGGAAAAAAATAGAAGAAAGCAAACAATTTAAAATAATTTATAATTTACTTCAGAGTCATCGTTTAGTAGTATAGATATAGATAGATCAGCAAATTTCAATTGTGTGCATATGTATCTACAAAAGTTTCGTTTTATTAGCTATAATAGTCCTTGAAAAAATGGGAACTGATGTTGGTAAATTTATCATTACAAGCATACGCCTTTCATACTCCCCTTAAATTCTGTACAAGTTTCTGGTTTTACAATGGATAGTTAGTGAGATATTCGCTTCACATTCAGCAGTGAAATAAATACAAGCTACGCAGAGAGGTTGTGCAATGCGTTTTAAGATGTATAAGTAAACAAAACATTTCTGTATTACGACGGAATTATGTACGTGTGTGTTTGTCTGTATCTGTGTTCGCTTGAGCTAAAATGTCACAAGGAACTACTAGAAATAGTTTGTCTGCAAATAAATACCAAGAGTTGTGTAGTTGAAATATGAAAATGTGTATAATGTGTGAAAAAAAATTGTTACGTGTATAGAACAAATGTCCATTTTTTAAAAACTCAAGAATTGGTTATTGAGGCTTACTCTGAAGTGTTGAGTTCCTGTTAGCACACGCCATACATAAGGGAAGTTTCTAAAAACGCAACTTGCAGATTGGAAATATCTGTATAAGATATGAATACTTCGTTTACATCTTAGCTGCCCACAGCCACGACAAGTGAAACATGAGGAGGAAGATGTGTGCAGTCACAGGAAGGTACATCAGCTCAGCGACAACATGCAGGAAGTTATTTTGTGCATTGGAGGAGTTAAGGTCAGGAGTTTGTTATATTTCGTTATTAATGATATAGTGTTAAACAGAGTTCTCGTTTTGACCCGTGGCCGGCTTAACGATTTCTTGGCACGGAAAGCATACTGTTTGCCGATGGAGTCGGATATTCATAGCCCCTTAAATTCAAGTGCATAGAGTTCTACAGCATACAAAACAACAAATTTTTGGCTACACGATGTCATTTTGTGCTCAAGATCCGGTTTCTCTGCATTCCAATAACTATTGTTCTGTGTCGCTACATGGTCATGTAAATACAACTATGCTTCTCCGTTAAATAAAAAAAAATAAATAAAAAATAAAAACGCATGGTTGCAATTCTTGAACTACAATTATCGTATAGGATTTTAATTTTAAAAGTTTTAGGGGCGTGTGTTTCATACATGAAGATTCTGTGTCTAAAGTATATGGATTTTTTGGTATTATAACAACACTAACATATATATAACACTGAAACGCGTGGTCTCGCAACATTTAACTTCTGTACAGCACAAAGACCTCGCGTCAGCACACGGAGAGGCGAGAAAATGCAGAGGGAGGGGAGGAATAAAACAGGTTAAAACAGGACAGGAAAATCCCTGTCGTCTGAACGCGGCCGCGCGTTTAAGTAAAGGTTCTTTAGTTGTACGTGTTTGTTTCTTCTATTTCAGAAATGAATACAAAAATTGTTATTCCGTTACTGGTATAGGAATTTGGTACTTCCATCGGGTGCCGAAGAGCGGGAAGTTCTCAATTTCCAAACAAGATAAAAAAAACGAACTCCGAAAGGGTGATGTCATTCTGGAAAAAGACCTGTCTCTTGTTTGTCTTGGTACTGATAATTTCAATGATTGTGAGTTTGTGGGGCTTTTAAAGATGACAGAGATGATTATCCTTATACCAAAAACCGCTTAAGTTGTCCCTCAGAAAGTAGCAGCATTTCTTCTTGTGAACCTTCTGCAACAAAATTTGGTCGTGTAACAAGTGACATGAAGCCTGATCCTGCCATTTAGAAGGAAACACCTTATTTGTTTTTACTGCTACAGTAATCAGATCGAAAAAAGACGAAGACATTGAAAAGTGTGATGCATAATACAGCTTTATCATATGAACATAAGATCTCACAACGATTACGTCTCTCTCTCGCTCTCTCTCTCTTAATTATGTTTAAAACCCGTTTTTACTACTGAGGCATCACAGGCGGTGGACACTGATGATACATGAGATGAAATTATATAATGGGAAAGGATTTTTTTAAGGAAGGAAGCGTTCCAGGCCTAAGTTTAGGGTCCCTCCCTGGCATTTGCCATTTATGAGGACTGAGGAAAACCTGGAAATAGCCTCAGTCATGGAGGACGGTTCTGGCGGGATTGGAACCCCAAACCTCCCGCTCACGAGTCCACGCCTTAACGACCTCGGTCACTCGTGGCGGTGATTACGTCTCGCAGAAGTATTTCTCTCCTTCTGTGACTATCGTCAATATTATTACAGAATTTTCCACTATTTCAAGGATCAAGAAGAATCGGCTGCCAGGATACAAAGGATAAGACATAGACCATTCCAGCCGACACCTGATTCTGTGCTATTTTTAACGAACTTCCGAGCATTTTCAGTTAAAGAGAATACAAAATACCAATTGTTTCCACCTACATACACTTGTCTTTATTAGCTTTGTGACAATAGGAAGGCTTATTGCTCAGGGATAAAAAGGTAAGTGTCCAGGTAGCCTACAACATTTTCCTGATACATGAAATTTTCTTACTCGTTACAGCAGGCTATATTGAATAATCATTACCGTTAAATTATATACTTAATTACATTCACTTTCAGGCATGCGTAGTAGTGTCAATATCTCACGATTGCACTACACTACATAGTGAAATCTCACTCTCAACTGCACAACACAACAGCCCTGCTGTGTCGAAATCCCTTTCACCATTGATCGGAAAAGGAAATGGGCCCTCGCGTGTAACGTGGGGAATCTCAGTGACTGGAGGGAGTACTTTGCTGGTCGACAATCTAAGTTGCATGAATTTTAAACCTGTGTATGTACATAAAGCGTCTCCAAATTCATTTTATTTCAAAACAACTATAACTTAATGATAAATCCGTTATAATGCATACAACAGCAATTTCTGACCCTAATAAATAATGCATTATCCACCTACAATTCATATCCAAATCTCTTCTTAGATGTTTGCACGTCATGTCTAATAGTTTCTGACAAATCCGTCTCTGCCGTAGCGCTGTTGTTTTTTCTTTGTTGAAACAAAATACGGCGACAGCAGCCATAGCTAAGCCCGAACTTCGCGCCATGAAAGGAAGCTCCCGGCAGTATTTTTTTTTTTTTTTTTATTAATGAAAGGGCAGGAAACCTTTCAAATTTGTCTCACAAAACCGCCCTGCCGTTCCACGGGGGGAGAAAATAACAGGAAACAAGTGCAATTACGTGCTCGCTAGACAGTAACAGACTTCACCTGTGTAGCAACCCAAGTCTTGAGTAAAAACCTGAGACTATTATAAGCATTTTAATCAAAGGCGTGTACATCCTAATGATCATTACATACAGAAATGAGAACAGCGGGAATTTAGAGTTGCTAAGGGTGCTAATGAATTTCACTTTGCAGGTTCACTTTAACACGCTATGCCTCTCGAAGGGAAGCAAATAGTACTTTAAAAACTTTTATTATATTTGATTATTTCAATCACTTTTATAGTCGTGAATCAGTAAATAGTAACTGGTGTGTACATAATTTCTATATATGTGGCACCAAAGTCTTCCTACTGGACGTAAAAACGCAATGGAGCAGAAATTCCTGGATGTAGAACGAGCAATTCGGAGTAAAAACATTTATTCATTATATTTATGTAATAGCATAATAACGAAATCAATTAAAACAGCATTTAAGCACAGAGTAGCACTCGAAATCACAACCACTCGTTGACAAATCCTTCCTCAAACGATTATCAAGTAGCTACCTGCACATGCATTATAGCCCCAGTACGGAGCGGGTGCCCTTTCGGCTTGTAACTCAAATAGTATATGCTATCCTCAGTCTTATTTGATTCTATTGGCATTGTAAACCTGGCTGCGAATTATCTGTCTTTTCGAAACACCTTCTCCACTAATTTCTGCTTATGACCCAGAACTTTCGCCATATAAGGTTTAGTGTATACCGAATGCATTTGACAGAGTGGGCTGGGTAATTTTGTGGGTCACTTCGAACCCTCTTGCATAACAAAAAAGTGCATTTGTTATTTTTATTTACAGTCCTTGACAATTGGAATATTTGGCCTTGACCCATTAGAAACGTGTAACAATGCCACATCCTACTCTCTCTATTGGAACTCGTAGAATTAATCCTCCATTTTCTCGTAATTTATATTAAATCACAATATTACAGTTTCGGGTAATGAAGATAGCTAATGTTGTAGCACGTTCATCAAAATTGTATATTTTTTAGTCCAAGTACTTTTCGTTATAGAGGTTGAATAATTGCACCTGGAGTATGTCTAGGAAACTAAAAAATATACCTGCCAGCTTTGGATTCATTTCTAGTTGCGTTGGAGTCCAATCGTTCCTTTCTTTTCCTCTTCAATACGATGGCGCTGTCTGGAAGTGGTCGTGAACAAAATAAAAAGTCAGAGCTTGATCGGTGAAATACACGAAACGCTTTCCCTGAACAATTTCGAAACCATAAACAAAAACAAGAAATGGGACCGATGACGGATGTAACAAGAAGTTTCAGGTAAATCATGTAAGCTTTCTTTGACACAGAACGGATGAGTTTTGTGCAGTGGCATTGCTAGGACTATTAATTATATATGTATAGTAACTGTTTATATATAATATAGGGTTGCCAAAATGTATACACTCTTCAAGCAAAGAAAAAACTGTGTTTAACCCAACAAAACTGAATTCACACAAATAGGAACTGAAGAGCACTAATCATCTTAGACTTTTACAGTTACAACAGTTGCTCAAAATGCTCACCATCGGCGTCGATACACTTCTGAGTACATTGAACTACTGATTGAGCAACGTTTGCGAAAGTGTCCTCAATTTCTTCCCGAAGTGCTGCCAGTGTAGCTGGTTTTCTACAGTATACAACATTTTTAAGAGCTCCCCATAGATAGAAGTCCAACAGAGTTAGACCCGGAGAACGCGGTGGAAACTCAATCCGACCTCTTTGTCCTATCCAGTGTCTTGGAAGATTGTCATTAAGGTACGCACGTACATCTCGGGGGTAATGTGGTGGTGCACCATCCTGTTGGAAGTAAAAATTCCTTATTTCCCTCGATATCTATTTAATATATTTTAAAGTTGGATCGAAAAATAACAGTAATATATGGTATAAAATTCTGTAAACAGATGACTCACATAAATTATGATAGCGTTGTTACGTGACAGGCAAATCAACAATGAACAAACGAAGCCAAGAGTATGCTGTGCTGTAAACAGGCGTGACTCACATTGCGTTATGTTAGCGTTGCTACAACAAAATGGAGCCAAGATCATTGTTTGAACAGCGGAAAGCAGTTTTGAATAGTATTGTTGTTGAAGTTCAAAGACAATGGAGACGTGTGTACAGAGCAGAACGCAAGTAACAATTGCACGCATTCGAGACAAATGGGGGGGGGCTCATGATAGTTACACACTCACACATACACACACACACACACACACACACACACACACATATATATATATATGAAACATAAAAATAAAGAAACACTATTAACAATGTAACAAATTAACACTAATAATAAAAGTAGATAAAGATAAAACACAGAGAAAGATTCACACTTGAAACTGCTATATTTCGAACTACTGCGAGTTCTTCAATGGCAAGAAGCTAGACCATTGAAGAACTCGCAGTAGTTCGAAATATAGCAGTTTCAAGTGTGACTCTTTCTCTGTGTTTTATCTTTATCTACTTTTATTATTAGTGTTAATTTATATATATATATATATATATATATATATATATATATATATAACTATCTGGCCAAATTATAACTTTGGCATGAGCAAACCACTATTAAGACTTTTCATATTAGAAAAAGTTTTCTAAAAAAATACACAGGTTTCATCCATGATTGAAATGTATTTAACGGTAATTTTTTATTAGCTTATGTGAAAACATCTACATAACAGTGACATCCATCCCAGGAGCATTAGTATAGGTTTTGTCCTGTGCAGTTAAATGTTTCAATGTAAGAGTCTGCATATACAATTATAATAAAATTGCGATTTTTCGTTTTTATTACAACATGAAACAGTTCTATCGATTTAACAATGACATCTATGGCTAATAAAGAAGGCCGTAATAAACTGAATTTTTACTATTTTAATGTAACATTCTAATTAATAAAAGTGTATGAATAAGTTAAAACCATTTCTTGTAAGTGTAGTACAAACAATAATTTCACCGCGATGAAATACGAAATTGACTATACTAAAATGCGACATAAATACGAAATGGACAATTTTTTTTAAATAAAACTTTTTTCTTTGATCTTCTTCTGGAAACTTTAGGCGAACAGACTGTACATCGTTGGAATGTTTATGACGTACTGGAATGTAGAAACTAACCCCTCCTGCGAAGTGTAAAACCTTCAAAAATGAGTTTTGTATCTTTCATTCCCTTCACGTACGTCAACAAGTGCTAAGATGGCGAGATCGAAAATATGGATAAAACAGCGGGCAGAAAATTATAAACAGGAAAGTTTTTATATCAATGATGGTGAAATTTTAATGTGAAATTATGTAATTGGCAAAAGACGGATATTTTAGACAAGCAAGTCAAAAGTTGGGTCCATGTCAGTGCAAAAGATAGTTTCAACAATAAATCAGATGAGGAGCAGCGTGGAATAAAGCGGTAAACCACCATCCAAATGGTGCAAGATAAGGTGTTCAAGGCTTATGTTCAAGACACAGTAAAGAAGTTTCTGCAGACTAAAATGCCCTCACAAAGTGAACACCCAACTTTTTTGGGAGTACTTGCCAAAATAGTCCCTTACTTTAAGGTAGTATACCACATATTTAATTTTATCTGATTTTTAAAATAAAAGAGAGAGTCTTAAATTTAGCATCATTTCCACGTTTACACTTTAGCAGAGACATTAGGCAATTAACATAAATAAAATATTAAAGAGAAAATTTCAGTCTTGTAGTGTACTTTATTTTTCGACAGTCCCCTCGTGGAAATAGTTTTCTTCCCGACAAGGGTGTAAACTAACACAAAACTATATTAACTGGTGAATATTAAAATTATTAATTATTGACAATTTTCATTTTGCATTAATGTTGTATCAAGATATAATTATGTATCAGAATTAACTCAAATTATATTTTTTAATCCTATAAAAAGCTAAATTGCAAATGTATAAACGGTACAAAATGCTAAAAAATACAAATCAAACATTTTAAAATGCTAAAACCCCCCCCCACAGATCTATCCTACCGGCAGTGTACATGTTTCTTTGGAAACTTTAATTTATTTCGGTTATGAGTGAGAGATGAAAAAACTCACTATCGCAACTTATCATATTATAAATTCAGGATGTGATGCTCACGGTTAAGTCTTACACAGTGAAATAGTGTTTGCTTAAAGTACTAACTACTTATATTTAAATAAATAAACAAAGTGGAAGACTACAATCTCTGAAAATTAGCTGCTTTGCAATGGGAAACGAGAGAGGCGCTCAGTTATCCTTTTGAACATTGCAGAAAGGCATGTGCGTCTGAACAGCGCGATTTAAGGAGCGTATCATTTCCCAACCAAAAAAGAACAAGTGACATGTCGCTTCAAAAGCCTGCAGCAAGCGAGAGATTTTCAGTGGCGGCTCCATTATTTTCTAGAACCAAACGCATATGTTCTTTCTCAATAGCAAGCTAATCAAAATGTGTTTTATTTATGTTGTTTCTGAGAAAGCTCGAGCGCTAAAACGACTGACTAACTGGTTCACTGCCTTGTTTCACATTCCGTTCAAGCCGACACGGGCCGTGGTAGTTAGGCACCGACTCGTTAACAGTAGACGTTTTAGGGTCGGAGAAGGATATTTGCTCAGGGGGCCGGCCATTTGTGCCTATGCACTGGTGGCCAGGATCTATGGGCTGCGAAGCCGGGATAGGCCGTGTCCTAACAATGTTTGCAGATAGAACACCCCGACTGCGACAGAGCCATCCTCAAGAAATTCGAGCTTCTAAGAATACCACAAAAGCGCAAGCCACCGTCACACCGCACCACCCCATCTTGCCCTGACACTTTCCACCTGTAATAGAACCAATGGAATGATCTGATGTCAAATGGGAGAGCGGAAAAACCCCATAGGGAGCCCCGAGATATTTGAAATGGGGATCTACGCTAACGCTTGAGCCACTCCGCTAGATAGAGGTTTAGATTCCCGCTGGAACACTCCTTCCTGACCCAGGTTTTTTCCATGTTTTTCTCAGTTCTCACGGGGACGTATTAAACTTAGGCTTTAACACTTTATTTCCAAGTAAAATATTTCCCAATTTATAATTTTATCTCATGCACGTTAGTGTCCATCGCCTCTGAGGTCTCAGTAATGAAAGCGGACTAAACACTATTCAAATATGTAATTTCATTCCAATATTCTGTCACTATAGCGGCAGAGCGTTTTTTCCTTCACGCAGACCGATATACTTTTCTCTGCCTGCTTTGCAAATGAGTATCTGAGGAGTTTCTTTTATAAGTTCCCTAGTTAGTATAGGCAGCCGGAGGTAATGTGGCCCCTTTGTTCTCACAGTTTGTTACCGTTTCTTACTGTATTAAAACCGTTGCCTCAAGCCTGTGCGTACGTTAAAGAGCGCACATACGCCTTTATTGAAACTTTTTATTTAAAAGATATGAAATTGTAGCTGTATTCAAAATTAATCTTTTGGAATTTTGAGTAAGACTTTGCAAGTTCTTGCTAAATTCATCTTAAAATTTAATATGGCCTTTTCTATTTAACATTCTTTAAAACTGGCATCGAAAATGTTTTTGAGAATGTATAGTTTCTACATATGCAGCACAATGACTTTATTTATATTGTGCACTAGTTTACTTTTCCTCTCACGTGGCATTTTAATCAACATCAATAACAGCAGCAGCAATGATGGCAGTTGATGGCTGTAGTAAAGTTCGTGATAGTAGTACTAATTTTCCCCCATGTTTAACGTCTCTAATCAAATGCAAAGATCTTCAAAGCTATGAATGGAAAAACCGAATGATGATAGCTCATATCATTAGACCGTATTCGTTTTATTGAGATGAGAGAAAACTGGAAACAATTAAACCCCAACTTGGTAATGTGCAGCCTCCTATTTTGCAGTGGTTTCGTCACAGATACTCTAAGCAAATGAACCTCGAAGAAACAGTGGTTAAGCTCAAATCATGTTTTCTCAAGGTTTTAGCTCTATGTTTTGTTGCTTGTCCTATGTCTTTAATGTTTTTAATTGCGATTTTCTTTAAAGCTTCACATTTTAAAATACTTATTATTGGGTTTGTCATTTAAAAAAGGGGAGCTCGCTTAAGAGCTGGCGATTACGTTTCTGAACTTCTTTAATTTTAAACCCTTATTATTATATACGATGAAATATACTGTAATTTTATGATAGTACACTCTCGTCAATTAGATACGAAAAATTCTTATTCTGAATTTGAACAGCAAAAGTGAAAAAACACAGTTAGTCGTGGAATAGCAGCAGGTTATGGAAAAACAAATGAGCACCACCAGCTATCTAAATGGAAAAATTAAACGACTAAAAAAAGTATTTACCTATGTATGTCTTCTCAAATAAGAAGCACAGCATTTATTCGTCTAAATAACTTGGATCGATAGCTATTTCTTGAAGTGCATTCTAAATTTCTAAATGTGTCGTCAAATATGTAATAAACAATGTAATTTATTACTGAAGTTAGTAGCATTAGTGGACATTATTTCGTAGTTTTTATTGAGGGTACACGACCAATATTTTGTGTGTAAGTGATATAATGCACTGCAATAAAACCGTGTTTAAGCGAATGATCATATTTCTTCCTTTACTTTCAGCCTTTGCTAGGAGATGAACATAAATCAGGAATGTGTGCTGTATCATTTCAGAGAGACAAAGGTCGTTCAGAATCGCTTCGCAGGGGTTTTTTCCGCCCCTAGAGGTAAGCAGCACTCACAGCCGTTATCTTCACGTTGTACGCAGTAGCGAGTACACTCAGTGCTCGTCTACAACTACTTGCATGCTCAGAGGCTCTGAAAACAATGGTTATGCTCTTATAAAATTCTTTGTTGAACACCTCCTTGCATAAAAAAGTAACAGAAAATTTAATTTCATAGCGGTTTAAAGTTTCCAATTTTTCTTCAGATTCACGTTTTATTATGAAAAAAATAGTCTTATTATAACATATTTTAAACATTATTATTTAGAGCGCCGAATAAAATAAAGTACTGCTGTAAGAAGTGAGTCTAGTAATATTTTCCTAGATCCCTAGTGTCGGGTTTAAGAACGCTCTGTAACATCTCTGGTCCATAGAGTAATTTAATTCAGGCCTAAAACGGCCGATAAGTTTTGCTCAGAGGCCTCTTCATTCAGGCTTGAGATTCTATTACATGTCGTAAATCTACGACATGGGACCGACTGCTTTACTTCCCTTCTTAGGCTTTTTACTCTCCTAAACGCCCTTCGACCTTGGCCAAGTTTGAACCCGTGACATTGGATGTGAGACAAGCATGGCTACCACTAGAGCAGAAGAACCGACCTTAGTGCTGATGGAGGATATTTTGGTACTACAGCATTACTCAACGGCTGGCCGTTTGTGCCTATGTTCCGAGTGGGGGGCAAGGAAGAGATCCCTGATGGAGATACAGCGTGGCCAGGACGTAGACGGAGTTCCTAATATTGCTTCCAGAAAGACCATACCGTGCGCTGGAGCATAACCTTTACAAAGCTCTAGCCACTTCAAAAGCACCAGCCCACCTCGTCCTGGAAATTTCAACCAGAGGAATGAAATGATGTGAGATGGTAGAAAGGAAAATCATTGGAAAAGAAAGATCCTCACAGAATTCTCCTAAGGAGAAACCATAAATAAAAAAATAAATAAACAAAAAAATACCCGAGGTCAGGAAGGCTGGCTCTAAGGAATTTGAACCCGATACAGCCCAAATGCGAGTACCAAGAGTTACCGCCTGCGTCACCCCGCTCGGTTAAGTCCCCCATTAGTCAAGCTTAACCACTGCCTATCGGCTCTCTCTTTTCATTCCATTAAGGTCCCTTGGTTACTCTATTTCTTCTTTATATAATATAATTAAACAATGTCCCATGCTAAAGAAAGGATATGGTGGGTTGTAACTAACTCCTTGATCACTAAATTCCTTACATTGTGATTTCTGGAAGCGAATTCTAGGGTTAGGAGGGGCACATCGAACGATGGTGTACTACGAGAGGTGGGACGCTGGAAAGATGCACTCTACAGCAAAATAAACGTAATTAGATACTGGCCAAGAATAAATAAATGGAAACAAACCACCCTGAGGGCAATATGCTACCAGCACCAATTAAACAACAAGTATTATACAAAATGGTGGGCAGCGGTTTGTGCAGCGGGGATGTAAAAAACCGGTTTAAACAATATTGGCAGGAGGGTATTGAAAATAGGTATGGTGTAGGGAAAAAAGCCAAAAGACGCCTGTCTGTCATAAACCGGCACAAAATAGAAGTGCGCCGCATACAGATGTCATCTCTGGACCTGCAGAGCGAAAACTAGATGGGGCAAAGGAACCTATATCATGGAGCTAGGCACAAAAAAAGAGGTTGGGAATAGCTTGGCTTAGACTGGGAAAGTGGAAGGCATGTAAGGTAGTTGACGAGAAAGGCAGGACGATTTATTCATTATGCACGGAACCGGAAGACTGGGTGCATATTTTGACTAAGTGCACACAACAGAAGATGCTAGAATAAATTTTTCCCGGAATCATTTTTGACTTCCAGTAGAGAGAGGCTGGCATATTGGAACTTAATTGTAAATATACAAAACGGACTAAACCTGGGCAGTTTCTTAAATAAAAATCGCAGTTTTAGGGGAAAAATAAAATAAATAGTTTTAGGGACAATAAATTTTAAGTACATTGTACCTAAATCAGACGAAAAGTTATATGGATATCAAAATTATTGTATGTATGTCTGTTTCATGCGCGAGCGCGCGCGTGTGTGTTCTTGTTAATGTTGTCATTTTCTTTTGTTGGAATTAATTTCAGAAATGAAGTATTTTACAAGAGCATGAACGGTCTTGCGACCCTTGCGGCTGCAATATATATATATATATATATATATATATATATACTGGATTAATAAATACTCTTACAACAATAATTACTACTACCACTCCACTACTACTACTACTACCACTACTACTACCACTACTACTACTACTACTACTACTACTACTACTACTACTACTACTACTACTACTACTATTACTACTACTACTACCACTACTACCACTACTACTACTACCAATAACAACAACAACAACAATAATAATAATAATAATAATAATAATAATAATAATAATAATAATAATACAGAATTATCTGCCATGTATGAAGAGTTTTTATGTCCTACATTTTAATTTTCGAGAGTTTTGTGCGCAATCCTGGTCTTATGTGATCAGAAATGTTCATGCAAGACGATAAAGACAAGTACAAACCGTGCTAGTGTTTCTACGTATCGTACAGCTTTGATGGTTACGTTTTTCTTGCAAAATTCGATAAGCAACGGATCTTTATATAGAAGAAAAGCGTAACAACTTGCTGTATTTCTGTGCACAACCTTTGACTTCTTTGGAGGAAGTGAATCGATATGCTCCACTGAAGGTATTTGCGCTTCCATTCACGTTCAAAACAATGGCACCACGTTTCATGCCACGTGATAATGCAGCACAGGAAACTATTGGCTTTTGAAGGAATTCCAGTATTGCATTTCAATACTCCTTTTGTTTCATGGAACGATTGTGGGAAACCCACTAAACACGTGCCATGTTGTTCCTGTTTATTTTGCCTTCATTGTCTTCTGGCCGATGAATGCGTCTTCTCGCCTGACGGAACATGCCGTTAATAAAGTAATCTTGATTAAAATGCATCTACTGTACGGCCATGTGGAAAATGTCACCTTGATATCCCTAAACTTAGTCTACATAGAAGAGCTTAAGCACACCATCACTAAACCTGATGCGGTAATGCTCGAGAAGCGCCCATCTAGCTTTGGAAAGATAACCGTAGCGTTGACACCAACTTGCAGTTTCACAATTAGAACAGACTTTATTACATTATAAAGCTATACAAAAACGCAAGAAGTTTATAACACACATAGTTCCTTTCAGAGTTAAATTATGCAATTAGCAGTCAGATGTTGTTTACCTGCTAAATGCAGTCTATTATTAAGTTCTTTACAAGTGTCAGTGCGGTATTAATACGCATGGTGCATCCGTGGTACGGGGTACTCTAAAAATAAATAACCGAAATACTTTAGTAATATTTTGTACACATCAATTATCATTGTAAAACTGCAAGTTTTTCACATTGTGTCCTAGTGAACAACACACCTCTCCCCTGTTACACTGTGCAGAACTGTTTCGGTGTTTTCGCGAGTACCTTAGACTTATTTAATTTTTGCCTATATACGTAATGCGATTTTAAAAAATATACCATTCTAACAAATGAAAGTGTTTTAATTTATGTGTGCACCGGCGGACGCAAATGACCTCCTGGGAATAGCAGAGTAGTAGATGTAGTTATACTTATCTGTACATCAATGTAACAGATACAGGCTGTGACTTGTGTTTTGGCAATTTAATGTCCACATAACACCGGATATTTTTATAGTTAACAGAACCGTATTGCTCATTTTTCCCTCCTGAGGGAAAGTTAATATCCCTCCAGAAAATACTGATCATATATCTTACTCAATACGTTCTAAAAGCGCATGCCTACATTGAATACATATTTAAAAAACTGAGAAAGTGTTGATTTGGCATTTGATATCATATGAATGTAACACAAGAACCAGTTCAGTTGATCTTGTTATAAATATAATGCTATATTAAAGTAAGTTTCCTATTTGAAATTGCTGTATCTTATGTACGTATTAATGTTTCATATACACACATTTTGCTTTAGAGGGATTAAGAGATTTTTGCACATGCATGTGTTTTAACTTTTGTTGTGCTAATAGTATAAACTTGTTTCTTATTGAATAACATGATAGTGGTCATATTTAACTTTTTCTTATTTATTTTTATAATATTATTGCGTATTCTTGTTATAATAAAATCACATTTCTTTACGAATAATTTGGTGTTTTAGTTTTTGCAGAATCTAAAAATTAACAATGACATGGGTATTTAAAACTGGGAAATGAATTTAGAAGCGCGATGCCCCTATTTCTTATTTGTATCTCTTGTGTATTCCATTGGTGCTTCCAAACATTCATTTATATTAAAGTTTTCACTTTGATATAACCATTTGAAAGCTATTTACAACCCTAAATGTAACGTATTTTATGAATCTTTGATTATAAAACTATGAAAACCGCAAATAAAATTAGGCTATTGTACGAAAGTCATTAAATTTTGCACACTTTTTTTTTTTTTTTGATTTATTCATTTACGGATGCTCTTTAACATCTCATGTCATCAGCGTCACATTCAAATCAGGATGTGAAAGGACTGACAAATATTTCTCTGAGGCCTCGTATTTCAGGATTGAGGGTCTTTTTTCGTGCCGTAAATATACGACATAGGACCCACGGCTTTACTTCCCTTCCGAAGGAAGCCATACTTGGGAATTTTACGCCCGAAAAAATGCATCGATCCTGGTCGGGATTGATCCCGCAATCTTCGGTTTAGGAGGCAAGTATGGTTACCACTACTCCACCAGGACCGACTTTCGCAAAGTAAATGACTAATAATGTATTATATAATAATAATAATAATAATAATAATAATTGTAAGTAAAATTAAAATTGAAATCATTATGCTTTTAACCATTTATTATTATAGGATACATTGTTACCTAATGCTTAAACCTCTAGTTTTTTTTATCGTGCGATCCGGGTTTGGTGCTAACTGCCGTAAGTGAAATTTGTTGCAAACCAAACGGTACCTGGACAATTTCCTCACTCTACTATTCTTAGGAATTTTTTAATATTCATTTAACTGAATAAAGGCTTTATCCTAAATTTTAAAATCTGATCAAGAGTGGCAAATTGTGTAACAATACTTTCTATCACCTATTTTCGGCGATATTATAATTCGTTTAAATTATTATATACAAAATGCATTTTTTTCTTCCTGAAAAATGAGGATTTCGGAATAAGCTACTTTCAAAAACTAATTCACATTTACTGTACCTTAGGTTTAAGAAACAAAGATGCGCCTTAGAGAGGGCTGACCCGCAACGCTCGTGTGATAAAGAAGTTGCCTCGTGGGGAGCATCACGGCGAGTTTTAGCGATACTGCTTGACATCAGTTGTTTGCTGACACCACCTCCTGCTTATACCGTCTTCAAACGGACTGGATTGGAATATTACTTACCTTTGGGTTCTCCGTTCAACAAGCGCATTGCGGAGCTAACGTTAAATGTGAGGAACAGAACACAGACAATGAATCCACAGCGCCATACCAGGATATTCCGGAGAGAAGGTGTAACCGATTAATTTGACATAATAGGAATAGAAGCAGAGAAATCCTTGTGTTCTCAGTTCTGGTCATACCCTCATGGATGCCCGAGCAAGAGATTATTTGTACAAAATGGACATAAATTATACAAATACGAGTTATATCTACATAAAAAGCTGTTACATTGAAACATTCTCAGAGATATTGGAATGACACTTTTTGCAGGGTTTTATTATACAACAATCATATAAAAACTTATATATCGAACAACTGTATTTTATTTTGTTTTTCTTGCATAACTTTACTTGACTTGTCTTCGTTTAGCAGTCTTAGATGTTTCTTCGTCCCTATAATCAACCATGAGTGACGGAACTCTATGATACACCAAAAGTATTGTTTATTGACTTAATAAATGATTTATGTATACATAATAAAAATAAAAATAAAATATTTTATTATTATTATTATTATTATTATTATTATTATTAGAACAGTTTGTTTTCTTTTTCAAAGGCAAAAGACAGACGATATTTGGATTTTTAGGCACGCGGAAATAACTGGTAACTAAATAGAAATACTGTTGGTAGCACGATATTATATCATCTTACAAATTAACACATTTTATCATCAGTTTATTATGAAGCTATTAAAACAAACTAATTGAACTCAAGAAAAGGGTGCTGAAATTTAGGCAGGCTTAAACTAAGGTAGTGTCAGTGAGTCATTCGATATATCAGTAATCTGAGCTTAAGAATTGTGCTTCTTAAGAAACGTTTTATGCTGTTTTAAAAAGATATAAATGTAGTTTGAATTACGTAAACAGTCTTTGGGATTTAAACATTATCTGTGACTAAATGTTTTGAATCTTATAAATGGCGTCATTATTTAACCTATTTAAAGCTTTTACATACTTAGATATGCCTAAACATGTACTTATTTGCAGATTAATTAATTATATCAAGTAAAATCAATTTGTGACAGTTTCTGTTCATTACTAACTACAGGTTCTAACTTTACATCTAGTATACGTATATCCTTAAACTTTTGACAAGGTCTGTGTAATTGTTCATGTGTAGCAGTATTGAATCGAAATATGTCTGTTTTATTTATTAAAAACTAAAACATCTACATAGATGGAAGTACGAGATATTGAAAATAGCATAACATTTACTGTTGCATTTTATAACATAGCCACGACACATACAGATGACATCCAAATTTCAGAATACGAAACTCTTTACTAGGAATTGTCAGTTTGTTTCACGTTACGTTTATATATAAAGTAGGAGAGTAAGATAACAATATTGTGCGAATGCTCTAATAAAAACTTATTTATTCGACATATTCCCTGAGGTGACTTGTAACACCTTTACAATTAAAGTGTGAACGTTTCAAGTAGACTGCGTACAAAATTTACATAGTAACAGAAGTTTTTCTTGGTTGTTGAATAAAGTAAAAGGTAAACCTTACAACATGAACGCAAGTGTAGAACGGAGAAAAAGAAGTGTATGTTTCTGCAAATATTATTATGTTTTTGTGTGTTTTCCTCCCGAGCTTATTAAATTCGCTCTGCACTCGACTAAAGCAGAGGTGCACTGGGGCGCGAATAAACAGCCCTAGGTGCTTGAAGTGCAAGTAAATGTACTTGTGGGAATATGTAGATAAGGCGTGCAGGTCTTGTTCAAGCCTCCATCTTGTGAGTACAATAAGGAACGTGAAAATAAGCGCCAGTTTAACTGCAGGGGTGGAATTTTTATCCTCTCTCAGTGGTGGAGAAGATTATGAGGGAGCTGAAAAAGCTTAAAGACATACAGTGGCCGATACGTCAGTGCATAACAGCATTAGCGTAATATTATTAAAAATATGATTTCATTTAAATGTATGCTCCAACATCACGTGCTAATCTGTTCAGCTCTATGAACGCCCGAGCTTCAAGTAGCCACCAAAACGCCCGTTAGCGGCCAATTGACCTACTCGCTTATGCATTTTAATAATTTTTCTCACTGAAAACTATGGAACTTTTTCCTTGTCGCCTTTTAGCCTTCTCTGTTGGAATAGAGGAAACGATTTTTCTTGTAAATTGCGAGCCAGGTTCGAATCCAGTTTGCATTTATCTTCCGGGGTGAGTTTGTATATACTTGGAGTCTGCTCAGTGTCACATATTTAAGTGCTGTTCTGACTCAGGCCGATGAAAATTCTCATTTACCAGACGACTGTAGTGAGGTAAAGGGAACACTATGGCTTCTGATCTGCGAACCAAGTTCGAATCCAGCTTGAATCGAGCTTCTGGTTTCAGATATTTTTATATTCAAGGTTTTTGCACATATATCACGTATGTTTAGCGCTTTATGTCCCCAGGCTCCTGTGCCTATCCATTTAATTTGTTGGTAATTGAATGATTCCATTCATTCACAAAATTTTTGATTCATTCTTTTTTTTTTCATCTTTTATAGGTCATTTCAGACTAAATGGGTTTTAGTAAAAAATAAGAAGAAGAAAAAAAAAAAGAAAAAGAAAATAAAAAGAAAGAAATCCTTTATTTTTTATTTCAAGTAAAGATCGTGTTTTCTCGAAAATAAGAAATGTTTTATTATATGAATTGGGTTGTTACTACATAGCATAGAGCATAAAGACATAAGTTATAGAAACAGGGGTTAAATCTATACAGAAAGCTGTTACATTGAAACACTCTTAAAGATATTGGTATGCCACTTTTTGCAGAGTTTTTTATTACAAGAAGCACGTACAATTTTTTTACATGTCGTACAAGTGTATTTGAGTTTGTTTCTCTCACATAACCTTATTTGAGACTTCTTGCGTTTAGCGGTCTTGGATGTTCCTTTTTCCCTATAATGAGTCATGAGTGATGGTGACAGTAGTCGATGAAAGCTACGTGAAAATGAAAAGCTAAGTGAAATTTTAGACACGGATACATGAGCTGATAAAAATGACTCACGCACTACGCTACGTCTGAAACATGTTTGATGTTCAGTGATGATTATTGTCGGTTACATCTAAGCAATAAACCACGTAAGAAACATGGGTAAAGAAGCGGTCTATTGACCATTTCCGATAGCAAATTTGCTATTATTTTAAAAAGTTACGCCTGAAATGTAATATATATATATATATATATATATATATATATATATATATATATATATATAGGTGAGCTAAACATCATTGAAAGGGATTAAAAGTCACAAAATCATAGAAAAAATCAGAGAAAATATGAGCTTCGATAATCAAAAGCGGTCAATTGACCGCTATTGGGCTTGCTAGTATTAAACGTACAGCATAATTGCAATTTGAAAGGTTACTAGGTAAATACTTATGAGAGTCGTTCTGAATATTTGGAGAATGGACAACAAGGAATTGTGACAATACAGTTCAGGTGTTTCTAGATTATACTGAAGTGTTATTAGCAACATGTGCAAGTCAGAGCGTCTTCAACAATATATAGTGTCAGCAACTTGTCCATATAGAACGTTGCGTCCTCGGGGAAAATCACGCCAGCTTTTCACGATCGGCAGCGGAGAAAATCAAACGCCTCTTAAACTTACATTGCGCCTCCTTAGTGTTGGAGGTATAAATGTTATCGTGTCGGGCCGCTGTTTTGTTTATTCCTTTGTATTGTTCTGTGGCGTGCATTTAAAGAGTGCTGTATGAGTTCATTTTATTATTAGTGTGGTGTCTTATTTTTTGTTAATAGTGACTGCATCAAGAAATTCGTATGCCTGGAATGTGGGAGGGAATATGAGTACAATAAATATCTGAGAAAGCATGATTCTAAAGTACACCCGGAAAAGTAGGATATTTCCCGCTCCTTATAAAAAAACAGAAACCGCACGCCTATCACTGTGAAATGAGCAATAAGGTTTTTTTTTTTTTTATTTGATTTACTTACGGACGCTCTTTAACATCATAGGTCATCAGCGTCCCATTCGGCCGTGAAACGACCGACAAATTTTGCTCAGAGTCCTCTTCTTTCAGGCTTGAGGTTCTTTAATGTACGACATAGGACTCAAGGCTTTACTTTCCTTCCGAAGGAAGCCATACTTAGGATTTTTACGCCCGAAAAAAATCCATCGATCCTGGCCGGGTTTGAACCCGCGATCTTGGGTTTAGAATATAAGAATTTCAATAATACATACCACTTCAAACGACATCAGCGAGATTATCATGGTGCGGTATCAACAAGAAAGCAAACAATGACGTGCAGCTCATGTAGCCATGAAGCAACAACGGAACTTCTTTTATTTCAGCGTTTGGAATCAGTACATGAAATAAAAGTAAAATGAGAACAACTACATTTCTCATCCTTTGATGATTTTAAAAACTGGAAGCAAGAAATTGAGGAGAAAATGGGGTCGAAGTTTGTAATAAACATGGTTCTCTTATACTTCTGATAATAATGTAATGCGTGCCATTCTTCAGGCAATTTTCTTTCTAAAGGTAAAGGTCAGGCACTTAAAGTTGCAAGGAAGCAATAGGTGGCATATGTCCACAAAGATACGAATCAGAGCCCCAGCTCATATTAAGAAATATTCCGCTTACACAGCTCGGAATGCATGCAAAGCTTATACAGTTAAAAGCATTTAATTATCATTTGCTTTACGTGTTAGATTGCTACTTTACAGTTCCTCATTTCCTTTCGTGTGATGAACTACGAACTTGCTTCCTACTGAGTTACTTTTGCGTAAGGCTGCTTGCTTACACTTTACATCCGCTCCGCATTGATACAGTCAATACTTGAATTGCACTGGATTTTCTCCAAGGCCCTCCGCTACCGCTCGTGAAAAGGAGGAGTGACTTTCTTCAGGGCGCAAAGTTCTTTATGGGCAAAAAGGTTAGCTCTTTAGTGTATGTGCATACTGCGCCAGACGCTAGGATGGATCTCAAGCATGAGCATTTCCGCCCCATGCTTTCTACGACTTAAGTCAATTTAGACGGGGAAGAGAGAGAGCGCGCCTCGAGAGCTTGCATCGTGCATTTGAGGATATTTTCCCTTTGCAATACACTATTTTTCATGCCAGCATGATCCAGAAACTGAGCGACAATTATCAGTCTGGATCTTCCCAGAAGATCTCCCAACAAAAACGAGGCTAGCGAGAACCATTGACATGATCTGCATGGTCTTATTCCACTTGAGGGACAAAAAACTGTTAGATGGTAACCACAAAATGCCTGACCAAATTGTAAATGTGCTGGGAACAAAGTGTCCTAAGGCTGGTCTGCGTAGAATTCTGTTGTACCACGACAACATCTCTGCCAACAAAGTACCGGAAACAACTCAATTTCTATAGCAGTGAGCAGTCAAATGTTTCTCCGTGTTCTCTACTGTCTGGATCTGACCTCATACAATATTTTCTGTTCACCAAAATAACAAGAAAAAAGCATGATTAACAATTTGAATCACTTGAAGCGGCAGTGACTGCATATGAAAAACGTATTTGTACCCTACCCAAAGAAGCATTGCGTTCAACATTTAAAGAATGGTTTGAACGGATGAGACATTGTACAGAATGTAATGGAGAGTACTTTAAAAAGATGCAGTTACAAGATCCCATTTTTTAAAAAGTTATTGCTTTCATTACCTCTTGCTGTCATTGCCTCATTTAAGATATTCAAATCTCGGGAAAACCTTTTTTATATATATTTTTAACTCGTCTCCGGTCGCCACGGTGTAACATTCGGACTATGTGACGGCCGCCCGTATGTTCCTCTCTTTCCTATCCAGCTGCAGGAAAGTGCTATGCACCCACGTCTATTATTTATACCAAAATTTGGAGGACCTGCATTTTGCACTAATATTATCGTATTCTTAAATTACCAGCCATACGCAATTTTGCAACTTCTTAATCTATCTTGCTGTTTTCATAGAGTCGGTCCTGGTGGTGTAGTGGTTACCATACTTACCTCCTACACCCAAGATCGCGGGTTCGAACCCGGCCAGGATCGATGGATTTTTTCGAGGCGTAAAAATCCTAAGTATAACTTCCTTCGGAAGGGAAGTAGGGTGGGTCCCGTGGGTTCCGTGTCGTACATTTACGGCACGAAAAAGAACCTCAAGCCTGAAAAAGAGGCCTCTGAGCAAAATTTGTCGGCCGTTTCACGCCATGAGATGCATGGGAGCTGATGAGCTGAAATGTTAAAGAGCGTCTATAAATAAATCAATCAAAAACAAATGTTTTCACAGTGTATCTTAAAATAAAGGGTCCAGCACTTTCAAGCCTTCATGTATTACAAAAATGATTGTTTGTTTTCAGATGCCACTTGAATTTTCCTTGTGCATTTAATGCGAGTTATGTATGTCGATTTTTAATTGTTGTTTTTTTTACACTTTAAAAAAATAGCACTCTCCTTCCTACAAAATTCTCGTTGCTAATACATTTTTGCTACTGACAATTTCACAGATGTATAATAATAAAAAATAGAGTTCATTTTAAGTAGCCTTTAAGATTTAAAAAAAAATATTTCAATAATTATAAATATTTCAACTAAAAGTATGGCATCACTTGGAAAAACTTAGATAACTTATATGTTAATATTAAAATTCAAAACAATTTAAGAATGTACATACATGGTAAGCTTGTTGACAAAAAATAGAACAAAAAAGTTTTAGTTACGCGAGCAAAAGAAATTCACGTTGGGCTATAGATTCTAAACCATAAAGCATGCAACAGCTGTGTTTGGAGTATTGCTTATCTGTAACTCCGCAAATTTTTAATATAAATTCGAAAACTTAACATTTTTACATTAAGTTTTTAAAATATTACCCCTGAATATGACTAACAAAATCACGATGTGTAAAACATGTTCATATATGGTAGTTATGTTCTCTTCAGTTGTGACAGTCGCATACTCTATCTGTTATTATCACTAACTTCTGATAGTAATCTCTAATGACTTGATCATTCTATGTAGCGTGTGTCTCTCGCTGTCTTCTACATCTGAATTCTATATGGGCAACGAAATTTATACACTTTTAATGCTTCTGTATTGTCATAGCATTTTTACAAATAATAACATAGCATAATGGGGTCCAATGTCTCCTATACACACAATCTATATAATATTAAAGATAATTTTTAATAAAAGTGCCGGGAAATTCCTTTCAGCTGTTTTCTCATTGCAAAACTGTTTCCATTGTTGCCCTATTTTACTTGTTATATACTAAGAGTTTAACATTTAAAGGGAACGAAATTATTTAAAATCATATATTGCTTTGTTAACAATTCTGTATATATCCATATATCTGTCGTATACAAGGTTACTCAGAAGTTAAAATGGGCGTTAAATATTATTTAAAACGTATAGAATATATACGAAGAATTAACCAAGGGGATTAAAAAGAAGCACCTCGAAAATAAGAACAAATTACCTCTGACTTTAATTTAGCTTCAGCCAGTTGCAATAAACGAACTCCACATGGGATGGTGTCGAATGGCAGATTACCTACAGCTGATTGGGGGGGGGGGTTAACCAAAGTTACTATTGAGCCTTTCTTTGAACTGCCGATAGTTAACGAGGATATCGTGATAGTAATACGCTTAGTGACTGTGAGTGACTTGTAATTAGATTGAGATGCAGTCTCCGCCAATGTATTGGTTTACCTTTGACTAACTTTGAACATATGTTATATCGCAACATAGCTTCGTCTTTGATTCATATCGATGCTTGGAGCTCCACACTGAAGTGACTGAGACCATTCGTTCCCACTCTCAATATATTTAATGTCAAGCTCACTTATATTCGTAGTTCTTATATATACTTGTCTTCTTGCTTTTGAAGAATACTAGCTGTCCGATGTATAGCGAGCGATTCTCTATCAATATTTAAGTGTTTTATTCTATTTATGTTTCTTTAGCTATTGTTATTTTAGTTACATTGTTCAAAGTGTTACTTTATTTTTCATTTATATATAACCCAGACATTGGATTAAAATACCGTTATACAAAGACATATGCAATATATACAATAATAAGTTAAAATAATCAACTTCATAAGAATAAATTACAGAAGTATTAAATTATTTACAATAACTAAAACTACCCTTTATTTAAAAATGTTGCAAAGGCATAGATAATTAACCTTAAGTAAACAAACAACTATTCACTGTATGAAGCTAACAGACGATAACTTTCTAACTTAAAGCATTCGTTTTCTTTTTTCTTCTGCTAGCTTAGTTTAATATGACGGCGCACAGCTGCTTCAATTTACCGTTTACCAGTTACTATATAATCAAAAATGTAGGAAGATTATAAGGTTATAAATGTCTTTATAAAGCACTTATGCTGTAATCTATCTATAGCCATACGATTTAATTATTTCGAAGCCTAGAAGCTTTTGTCAGGTTTAGAGCATAAAATTACGTTTAAAATATAAATTCCTCATATTCATATAGGGAATTTAAACAGCTTTTATAGCATATTACTTTTATAGTGTTTTCCTTTTAAGTATTTGCGCCTGTAACTGTTAAAACAAATGCAACGGAGATATTTTATATAATTAAGGTTAGAGTTATACCCGAGCTATTTGTAGATAACGAAGGAGGTTAAATTATTAAAATGTATAAAAAGTTGTTTCATCTAGGTTTGGTTCTTCAAGTACAGAGAGTTATTTTTGGTCTGCATTCTCAGCTGAGCGTTACACGAGGTGGCCCAAGACCACACCAGTCCCTGTACAGTTCCCGCACTGGGCAACGAATGGACAGACATTCGTATTTTGCTATTTCGAGAAAATGTTTTGTGTTGTTATAGCTCAGTTTTCTATAACTGAAATTCTTCCCCAGATCTTCACATAACTTCTCTCCCATCTGGACACCAGATCGCGGAACAGAATTTGTCCTGATTCCTCCTCAGTTCAGTATTGGCATCTCCTGATAGACCGAAGGGAACTATAGAGTTGTGACAGGTTTTCGTGAAGTGCATTTTATTCCCCATAGTAACATGGCTCATTTCCTCTAAGCAATTTCGTGACTTCACCACCGCCGATACATACATCGCTTCCGCAGTATCTAGTCAACCTTGACTGCAGTGCACCTCCAATCGCAACACGAAAAGCATCGCGAGGTTATATATCCAGGTAATCCCAAATAAATGTAACGAACTTATAGTCTTCAGTAGTTCATATTCAGCATCCACAACTCTTAAAATCTGAAATGCAAACATTTAAAGCATAGCGACATTTTTCAAACTAAGCATTGCTGGGTGCTGACGTCAACTTATTTTCACATATATGCATTCTCTAAAATAAAGGCAAGCAATATCCATTTATAAAATTAAAGTGTATCAGAAACACTGTTGGGTTTTTATTTGATCAACTGACCATTTCCCTCGGCGTTGCGATATGACGGTATGTATTTGAAAACAAAAATATGGATTTCAGAATGAAGACAAATAAATTTAGTACAAAAATTTAAGTAAATCAAGATTTTTGACAGAAATATAGTCTATTCCGAATTTATTTAATATTTAAACGATGTCCCAGAATCGAGTTTTTCAAGTTTCACTCTCACGGCACGCATGCCATATCGGTTGCCTGTTTCAAGAGTTTTAGGGATGGTCAAAATTTGATTTTATATAAGTGGTAAGTATCTATAGAACGTTCTCAGTAGTCAAGTATTGAGGGCACCTTTCATATTTTTATTATTCATTATTTTATGAAATATATATAATAATATTAGAATTTATATATGTTAATTAATGGGGGTGTATAGCAGCTATAATATAGCGTCGAAAATGGCATAGAGTCATTCTTAATGTAACGGGTGCGATTTTTGTACAATTAGACAAGATGTTTCCCCTTAAGAAATAAAAAAAAATTAACTTTATTGTATAATAGCTCACAAGTGTCTCTCTCTCTCTCTCTCTCTCTCTCTCTCTTCTTGTGAAAACCATTTAGACGTCATTAGCAAATAGTATAGACAATATATATATACACATAACTTAATGCCTTAACGGGTGAAACAAATTTGCAGCCTGTTCAATAAACTCTGCTAAGACTTACCTTTTTTAATGCAGAGTATTTTTTGTTTCTTTAAGTATCAATAAAAACAGTACTGGCTAGATTTTAAAAAGTTAGTTCTTACATATCCAAAAATATTTTAATCTAAAGCAACGTGTGGAACAAGTGAATTGTAGCAAGTGGAATAAATACAATTAAATGAGCAATTTCACCATTATTTTTAGAGCAAATTAGCTAAAATAAAATGAGAAATAAATATGACAAGCCATACAATAAAGCTTAAAAAATTTAAATTACTAAAAATGTGAATTAAAACTTTTCAAACTTATGAACAAGTGAATTTCGAGTTTGATTAACTTACAATCTATTGGTAAAACGCCTAAAACTTTAACCTACTAATAAAAATTGCAATTATGATCAATATTACCATTAAAGAGAAAAACAGCTATGGCTGGATGTTGTAACTGGGCCTAAATGTTGCAATAATTAAAAGTACAAAAAAACTCTATTTCCTACATTTTTATTATTGGGGCTCTTAAAATTTAAATAATTTGTTATGAGGAAATCCAAGCATATCATTATCATTAATTATGAAAATGAAAGACTCTTCTTCTTTTGGATGTTTCAGAGCCTTTTGTACTTGTTAATAACTGTCTTACAACATCCTTTCTTTTACGCGGACTCTCAAGGTAATTCTTTGACTGCTCTATTGTAAGCTTTGTCAAAAGTTTGACGCATGCATATGTTCTGATCGGTGACTCTATTGTACTTTTATTATTTAAAGTTGCCTGCATTTTATTCTTTCTTTGTTTCCTTTCTCTCTCTATTTTATATCACATCATATTTTTCAATTCTATTACGATCTTTCTCCTTTTAGCTTCACATTCTCGCTTCTTTTCTAAATGAGCCTCCCATAAATGCATGTTATGCCTCTTTTTAGTCCTACACTTGGCCATTCTGTTGGGATACGTTTCAGTTGCCTTTGTACTTAATATCCCTGGGAAAAAAAAAACGTTTCATTGTGTTACTGAGGTAAACTGAAGCTGTGTAGCCCATTAAGAACGCACCATGTCCTACCCATTACACATAAAAACTACATTTAAAATCATAAAGTAACAGTTTTCATAAGTAAATCCAATAAGTTCAAATATAAGCTCACACTGTGAAAGCTTCTTGTTGCAATATGTCAACTGATTAAACTGCAACAAAAGCTTTTCTACCTTTTTCAGTAACAGATGGGACATATAAGCATGAAACTGAAAACATTAAACAATATTACATAGTTACTAAAAACAAGGGCACTACCAAAAACAGTTCATTTTACCTCTTTGTAATCAAAAGGCATTTGATTTTTATACAGTGGAGATAAAGGTGAACATCAATGTAACCAAGTAAACAAACTTTTAGCAGTGAAACAAGCAGTAGCATATATGAAGTTCATTTTTCAAAATTGGTGAAGACAAATTTAATTTAAAATGTTATAATATTTATTTATTTTTTACCCTCGGAATGACTGTATCAGAATTAAACAATGCGCATATTATGAACCTAATTATTGCTTTTTTGCATATAACGTGACAGTTATACATGAGAAATAGCAGAACACGTGTATTTTCAATAGTTTTGTAAATATTTTAATTTAAAAGACCCGATACTCGTAAAAAGCTGGGATATGTACAAAGGAATATATGAATAATTTTCTTAAAAAGTATCCAATAGATTTTACTCACATTTTTGTTTATTACTTATAGAACGTAATTCTTTATGGTGCAAAGTGTCATTACCGCAGCTTAAAGCAGTTAAAAACATAAGTCTTATACTAAGAATAAAGAAAACCATGAAACATATAGGAGCTTATTTTACAGACACTGTGTGATTTAAAAAGTTAACATCTAGGCTATATACATGATGGATACAAAGTTTCGAACTATTTTCATGAAATAATAGTTTGTTGCAGATGAAATGTATACTGTAGGTACATATGTATTTTTTATTTTAATTCAATATGACCAACATCCATTTCAAAGATCGTGTCCAACGTTCAAATGCAGCACGAAAGACATTTGTAAATCGTTGCACGTTCTTCTCGAATATGATTTTTCAGGTCAAAGAAACATCTTACTTTGGTTTTGTACACTTGTGACTTGATAAACACCCTAGCAAAAAAAAGATTAAGGGCGTCAAAGCCTGAGAACGTGACGGCCATATTTTTCTCCTATCAACTGTGGGGAAATCGTCGGTTGTGGTATTCTCTCACATACAATGCAAAACGTACCAGAAACTAGAATAGGATATAAGTTTGCAAAGAACATAGAACAGGTGTTGATGACCAACAGTTTGTAATAATTCCTGTATATGCAATAAAAATAATACAACGTTTTGGATGAAAACACAGGGGCGATTTAATTAATAGAAATGATTATACATTTCAGGAGCTGTTCAATAAAGATCGATCATAAATTTTCTAGCACTTACCATTACGTAGTCTGATAATTTTGATATCTCAAAGTAATCCTGTTGGATGCAATGCACCTGTCCCAGTGTTTCTTCCAGTCTTCAAAGACATGTTGGAAACCATCACTGCTTCTGATGAAGGAAAATGCCTTCTATGAAGTTTTTCTTCAATTTGGGAAAAAGGTAAAAGCCACATGGAACTAAATCTGAACTATATGAAGGGTGTGGGACATTCAACAAGAATATTTGCGATATGCGACCGTGCATTATCTTGGTGCAGCATCCACCTTGTTGCACCGAACATGTTATATAGCCTTGCAGAATTTTCAGCACATCTCTGTAGTATTGTCCAATTACAGTTGTGTGTGCAAGTACGGCATGCTGGTAAACCGTGCCTTACAGTGTGAAAAATAATATGCAGATAACTTTCGCAAAAGTAGCAGCCGCTTCTGACTTTTGTGGTGTTGGTGATGATGGAAACTTCCACACAGAGATTTGCTGTTTTATATCAGGATAGAAACTGTATAGACAAGTTTCATTCACAACGATTATCTGCTCTTCCTCTAACAGTCTTCAACTGCATGGAAGCCTGCACGCGAGCGTCCTTTTGTTTGGAACCCACATGTAGAAACACATCTCATGTGTAACGTTTCAATTTTTATCAGTATTAGTAATAGTAAAAAAAATATGATACTTCATTATTTAACAACCCTTGTAATATTGATGTAGCTGTAGATGCAGATGCAGATGACAGAAATAAAAGATGAGAGTTCCACTAGTTGGGCAGCATCTTCACATAAACCCATAAAAATCCATATGTTTTATAGATCAATAAACAAATCCTTAAGAAACCATCATTTTAATACTCCTATATTGTTTATAATGAAAGTGGGTTATCCTGCTTAGATGCAGACGTGTTATAAATAAAATATTTTAATCGGATTCCTGTTTATTTTCTCTTATACGTGTTGTAACTCCAGGAGTATAACGTCCTAGCGATCGGGCCATGCCGAACCTACAGCTGGTAACAGACAAAGTTGTATTAAAATAGATTGCAAATAAATCTCACTTATTATTATGTATGTGTTATTCGGTGGCAAAATGATCATTTAAGTTAAATTAAAAAAGCTAATTGATCATTATACCATACAGCTTCGTCCAAACGAAACAACTACTAATAAATGCAAAATAAAAAGAAAGCAGATTTATATGGATGAAATGGAGTAGTCAGATTTCTTAGAATACAAAACAAGTGTTAGTAGACATCTGCGGCGGTGGACTCTGATGCCGAAACAGACCATTAAAACCATTCTTGATTATGTGTTATGTATGTTTGTCCTTAACCATTGCAGGCTATGGGGAAAAACTAAATTTAATCGCAATCCTTTTGCGAGTGACTTTAAACAATTAGCTTTTGGTTGGCATAGAAAAGCTACAAATTCTTTGTTCTGCATGTACAGTGCTAATGCTAATGAACCCTCGGGTCGGGCCAAGATCGCATTAGGATATTAGCTTTAAAGGGAGCCGTTCTTTCTCGTTCCGCCGTTATCTCTGAAATAAAAGAGACATTTCAGTGTGCGACAGGAAGATAACTGCCTGCCGGTCCTCAACCTCTTTGCCATCTTCAATTATTCAACGCTCTCGTCAGCAGGAGTGCTGGATGTGGGTGCCCTTAAACTCGAGACACTTCACTGAAACACAATGTGAGTACAGTGCCGCTGTTCGACTGCAACGCTTCTTGAGCAATTGTACTGCAGCTCTTTGTCACAAGGTTTGGTGTGTACAGCTAAGAAGAAATAATAATAATAAAATAATAGTTTTGTTGTGTTGCTCTTAAGTATTGGCATCTCTCTAGCCCCGAAACACTGAAGCTGTTGTGGTAAAGTTTGTCGTTTCTTCCTAAGTCTCCTTCAAATTCCTCCTGACTCCTGAAAGCTGCTACCCGCTTCGGGTCATTCTATTTTCTGGTTCTCCACAATTAGCCCAAAGTTCTTTAAACATTTTGAAAGTTAAGACCGTCTGGTGCGCCATCAATGCACATGCAGCTCCAGCTCACTTCAGCAAGAACATTTGTGACGACGAATTCATGTACCCTACTGAAGTTTGCTGTTGGCCTTCATATACGTGATCAAAGGCAGGCTTCCTTTTACAATTAATCATACCGAATTGGGTGACTTAGGTGTGACAGTCACATTCGCAAGGGCAGGATTCAAATTCCTTGAGGCCGGCCATCTTGCTCTTGGGCTTTTCGTAGTTCCTCTAGTCTCTTAGGCAAATGTTGGCATGGATGTTTCCTTTCCACAAATTTTCCGTTTTTTCATTTCATGTCATTTCATTTCATTAAAACAGTAACTTTATAAGGATGAAGATGCAGCATCTGAATGGCTTTATACGCACTGTCGACAGATACACCAACTTGCTGGACTAATCTAGTTAAAGACTTCCAAGGAGAATTTTCTAATCGCTAGCTTATTTCATGAAGATTCTCCTTTGATCACATTCGGATTTCTGGTCTGGACTTCTTGTTAACAAAAAACGCATTGGTTCGAACTTATTCCACCAATCTGAAAATTGTACTTTCTGATGGAGATGTTACTCCTGGAAGTTAAGCGTAAAATTCTCTCCTGCACTATTTGTATTATTCCTTTTACACATAACAATGATAATTACGAGGGATAAGCCATAAGTGATAGGAAGTTTTCTTTCTTTTTCTTCCCCCCTCTTTTTTCTCGCGAACAAGGGACGATATGAAAAATATGAGATTTACGATTGAAAGTGCATTACTTTCGAATGGAGCCACCAGAATGTGCATGTGAGCAGGGCTAAGTGTCTCAGCATGCCCCGAAGTTCAGTTGATGAGCGACAGTGTTCAGAGATGGTCAGGAATGGAGGTCACGTGCATATTTGAAATAGCATTTCCCCGCGACAGGAATGCACAATGCGTCACATAGAGATACAGGAAGCACTGGGTGCGTGTACCCCGCCCTATTGAACAGTAGTTAGGTTGACAGAGCCCTTCTCATTGCTGGAAACGAAAAATCGATGTACTTGGAGACCAAATACTGTGGATTACCTGGATGACCCGTTCTGTGACGGATTTGCAACCTGTGTAAGTAATTGTTGTGTGTAACTTTTGTTCATGGCATAACAAACCAATGTTGTAAAGTTGCTTGTATTTTGCTTCTTCCGTAGGGCTGCCTACATCCAGCCTTTTGTTGATAACACCACTCGGCAGTAAATGCCATACTCTTTCAATTGTATATCTTAGATGTTTCGTTTTGCCCCTTGTTCGCGAGAATAAAAATGGTTGCCATAACTAATAACTTATTCCCGTAAATATTCTTTGGCCTATCATTTATCTCACTCTCGGCATAATCTACAAAATACAAATACACAATAGACGGGCTAACGCACACTTCCTATGGAGATGCAACTGAAACAGCTGTCGTGATAAAAACGACTAAGCAAGTTCAATTGCCTGTGTAAGTGTTACCAGGAATCACGTGTGAATATCAACCGTCTTACACTAGTGTACACATACTCCGGACGGTATATTCACTCTTTTCCTCCCTTAACATACTCCTATTTTAAATATGGCTGAAAGCACATAACGTAACCTAATGGCGCCTCTTCAATGTGTGCTCCATTTCGCATGTACAAGGGTATCAGACAGGAGGTTCTGCCGCGAACTGTCAACCTAAAAGGTAGATAAAAATATGTGATAAATTGTAATACAGCTTTCTAGATTAGAGTTCTTTGTTTTTTATTGATTTATTTATGGACGCTCTTTGACATCTCAGGTCATCAGCGTCCCATTCAAATCAGGGCGTGAAACGGTCGACAAATTTTGCTCAGAGGCCTCTCTTTCAGGCTTGAGGTTCTTTTTCGTGCCGTAAATGAACGACACGGGACCCACGGCTTTACTTCCCTTCCGAAGGAAGTCATACTTAGGATTTTTACGCCCGAAAAAATCCATCGATCCTGGCCGGGTTCGAACCCGCGTAGGGTTTGGGCGTAGGAGGCAAGTATGGTTACCACTACACCACCAGGACCGACTAGATTAGAGTTCGTAAGGTATATATTTATTATGAAGATTATTTCACTTATGTGACGTCATCTTAAAATTGACCAATGAAAGGAAACAAAATTTTGAATTTTGACCAATCACAGCTGAATATCGCACTGAAATTATGGGGGAAAAAAAATTATCAAATCCGTTTTATCACGCGAGGTGCATTTGTCTTGTGGTAAGTGTAGTCAACTCTATACCTCCACTATAATGCCTGAGCACGCATCACGGACCACTTTAATGTGTTTTTAATAGCTGTATATTTAACTTACTTTACGTGTATTCACTCCAATAATTGTTTTTGCGTATTCAGCCAAACAGTCTGAAATCATTTTATAAAGTATGTAACAATATCCGCATAAGCAACCAACCATAAATCTTAAAACAAACCAAAAAAAAAAATGTTCAGAATGGTAAAATGTTTTCTCTTTTTTTGTTTTTCTATGTTGGTATTAGTAAATTGAACTGTAGCGATTGTAACGATCGACTTTTGTCCATTTCATTCTCACGGTTTTTGAACAGCTAGGCAGCATTTTACACACTTGTTAACAATCCGTGAGCGAATTTCAAATATATATTATTTTTATTCTTATTCTACTCATGAAATAGTCCTAAACCCGTATTTGGGTTTTCTCTATTGGCATTACTGACAATCGGCATTCATCTGTTGCAGATGACTTGAAAAGGTTAAGTATTCAGAATACAAATGTACTATTATTACAATATTTTAAATCATGTTTACTGGAATTATTCGTGAAATATTCCTAATAATAATCTCTCGAAAGTCTTACTTAGCTTTTAAGATAAATTCACTCACAATCTCAGACCCTCTTGTGATATTACTTGCGATTGTTTCATAAGTTACGACAAGTGCATTGTTTCTTTCAAACATGCAGAAACGCAGCTCTCTGCGCTTCACAAAATATATCTGTATTGAGGAGTTCGTGTGAAGTAAAGAATTCCAAAGAACGATTTTAACAAGCTGTAGTAAATATAATGGAATATTTAGTTTAATGATGTACGATATATCCTTTAGTTAATTATGAGAACGTTTCTTAACGAAGCAATTTCAGTGAGTGAACACTGCAGCAAAAGTTTTCATACGGACGTGGCTTGAAAAGTGAAATATTATTAGCACAAACATAGGGTTTGCTCATGGGAAATCATGGCCGCAGAAATGGCTTCATAAAAGAGAGCACTAGTAGCAATTTTTCGGTTGTAGAAAAGGGCAGTATTTGTTAATGTCCTTTCGAAATATAACAATGTAAGTGAAAGCTGATATATCAATTGAGCAACTTCAAAGTAAAGAAGGCATCATGGAGAAAACTGGTTTATGAATATTATGATAGCCAAACGTTGTAGAGGAGTTAAAATCATTTATGATTGTTTTTAACGAAAATCAAATAAAAAGAAGATTGGCCGCCTCCGGATCCCAGAAACATATTTCATTGACTTTGTTGAAGATAATTTTAAACTAAATGTTATTCGAATACACGATACTAACAAGCTAACACATTATTTATTTATTTAGAAAACATATTTTACTTAGTGTATTTACCTCCATTTACATGCAAAATTTTGCATATTCATTACGCACCACATAGTTATTTAGATTGAATAGTTTAGAAAGGAAGGTTATACTTTGGTGCTTTAGTCTTGCTCACGGCTGACCGTTTGTGCCAACACCTCCGGGAGGAGAGAAAGTCACCGCGAGATCAGAATTTACGCATCCGCAAACGTTTCCCAATAAAATTTTATCACACTATCCTCTAAAACTTCATTTCTATAAGCGGAAACAGTAATTTTAAATACTCGTACATCAGCAATGTCACCTACAATAATTTGGAAACTTCTATAGAATAGAATTGTAAAGTCATAAATAACTGCTTATGCAAAAATGGATTATTTCTACCTGTACTATGAGAGACAGTTATATGAAAACGGCTTAAGGCATAGAAATCAAGGTGCACAGAAGTTTAATAACGTGCTGTTTATTAACGAAATGGGGAAGTAAGGTTATCCAACATCAGAAACGTAAAAGAGAAAGAAGTACAGAAAGGTATGCTGAGGGTGTTGGAGAATAAACAATTCATCTTCGCATGTCTACTGTGTACATGCCACTTGTGCTGAAGTGACGGAAATTCCGATATGGACGCTTATCATTGAAAGACGGTCCGCAGATGTTGCATGATAGGACAGTCTTTCCTGGGAAAAAAACTATGAGTCGCATTAGAGGAAATTCATGTTTTGGTAGGATTAAGCCATGCCATTATAAAGACTTGCAGAAAATGTGCGCGCAGCAGGTTCCACATCAACTAACGGAGTAACAAAGACTCACAAAGGGCTGGCTGTATCTTTGGACCATTTGCAATGTTGCATTGAGGAAGAGTAAGCCGTTTCCGTCTCTTATCGTCACCAAGGACAAACCATGGTGACATCATTGTGAGCCCGAGAGCAAGTAGCAAAACTCACAGTAGAAATACCTCGCCCAAGCTGTCCGTAGTCACACATACAACATCCGAAAAATTCATAAAGAGTTTTCAGCTACTGCAAGGGTCTTTTAGTTGATTTTCTAGAGCAAGGGACCATATTAATGCGAAGGGCGTGAAGACACTTTGCAGAAATTGAGGCAAGCTATAAAGTCAAAAAATTCGGGATTAATTTTCCAACTGGTGAGGAATACGCTTCAGAAATTTGGCTGGGGAACAGTCCAATCCTTCTTACAGACAAGATCTTTTCCCGTGCAAATTTTGCACTTTTGGCTACCAAAAGAGTGACATCTATAGACATCCTTTTTTAAACGAATGGGGACATATGCTCCTGGGTAAAGTTGTGGATCTGTTAGCACTCTAATATCTTCTATAAAAAAGGGATTGAACATTTTATCATCTAGTGGGGAGATGGCACTAACAGTTATAGAGAAAACTTTTGAGATAATACATAAATGTGCAATGACTATTTTGGCGTCCGTTTTTATTTCACTGTCTCTCATATAATATTCTAATCTGCCTTCATTTTACCGTGGAACATCCCACTACTTATATACTGAAGGATACCTTGGGTGCAAAAAGTTTAATGAAAAAGCTCAATATTTTTTTTAACATAATTGAGATATTCAGTATTATGAAAGCGCAAAGCTAGAAGATATTATTAGGCAGGAAATCAAAGCAGAATGGAACGCGAAAGTCTCCTTGATTCCATCGAATGATATTAAATTAACCTGGGATCTGGTTTAGACAGGGAATGGAAGGCTCAAAAAATGAACGATATTTCTGGTAGGAGAATCTGCCAATTTGCTCGAGGGGATGAAGAATACATATACAGAATACATATTCTGGCCTAAAGTACCCACTGGGAACACCTGAGAAAAACTCTGTCTCCTGAAAACTTTTTACGGCAATTGGAGGTCGCTTAGCATGCTGGGACCTGTTTGTGAACTACACTAATTGGTTGAATAAGGACGTTTTCCTACCCAAATTGCGCGAAGCTAGAAGCAATTTATTTTCTGGTTAGAACGCAATAACCGTGTCATTATAAATAACATGTAACATTTTTTCATGCATGTTTCTGTAAATATCGTTCTTTTCGTCTTTAATTTTTAGTTCTTTATTATTAATGTTGTTTTATTTGTATTATTAATTCTTATTCTTTCTAATTGCGTATCATACTTAAGCATGCACGGTCTACGACCCATGCATAAAATATACTTCTAATGTGTACAGAATTTTATTAAAATTTATTACTAGTACTACTACCACTACTATTACTACTACTATTACTACTACTACTACTACTACTACTACTACTACTATTACTACTAATACTACTACTATTACTACTACTACTACTACTACTACTACTACTACTACTATTACTACTACTACTACTACTACTAATACTACTACTACTACTACTACTACTACTACTACTACTACTACTACTACTACTCCTATTACTACAAACATGTATAGTTCGTTTCTGCCTGGCATTTTTAATCTCCTATGCCATGTGTAAATGTTCCTTTCAAAATTTCCATGAGGTTGTTTCCTCGCTCTTTAAAATTGTAGTACAGTGAAAGTATTTGATCGACGGGTCTGCAGATAGCGAATGCATGCTGGAAGAAGCCAATCATTATGCTTGTTGTGCTTGTAGTTCGTTTCAGGGAGGCTTTGTCAAAAAGTGGGTGTGCGTTTAATGTGTCACTCTGTGCTTTCACAGTGCGTAAATCGTGTGCTACTTTTTTATTTATTGGACTGAATTTTGTTTAACGCCCGTTTTAACTTCTGAGGTACCACAGGCGGTGGACACTGAAGACACATGAAATGAAATGATAAATTAGGGAAGTTTTTTTTTTTTTAAGGAAGGAAATGTTCAAGGCCTAAGTTTAGAGTACCTCACAGGCATTTGCCATTCATGAGGACTGAGGAAAACTTGGAAAAGCTTCAGTCAGGGATAGTGATCCTGATGGTCCTGGTAGGAGTCGAACCCCATTCCTCCCGCTCACGAGTCCGGGCATTAACGACCTCGGCCATCCTGGCGGTCTAATCGTTTTTGATTAGTATGCCCCTACACATAGTCTTGAAGAGCGGATTTAATGTACGATTAACACATGAAAACGGGTTCTTGCGGAGAATTGGTAGGGCGATCCAAAAGAAACTGGTATAGAAGCTGTTCGCCAACACATTAAAAGTTACGAGAATCAGAATCTATCAATGACAAAAAGCGTGTTCCAAACAGCCGTGTTCTTATGGAACAAATTTTGAACTAAATACAGGAATTACGTAAGCATGTGATAGTAATGTGCTGCCACTGAGAGGCATTATTTTCTACATATATTATAATACAGACCTCTGCTTAATATTATCAGTTTTAAACGAAGTATCGTTTTATCTTTTCAGTAAAAAAATAAATACTAAAATAACTATATGCCCAGCGACTCTACCCCTCTCCATCTCCCTTTCTCCGGTTGTGGCAAATGCACTTCTCCGGTAAAAAGCTGCGCTCCTACGGCTTCTAACTCAATAATAACCTCGTCGTATTTTCCTTGCAACAAAATGCCATTTGCATAGATGTTCTTGTGATTAAGTGATGGCATTTATACACTTATTATAGATATAGAATCAGCAATTATTGCTCTGGATTTTATTTTCAGTACTTTTAAGGATTTTTAAAGTGTTAACTGCAATATTTTCAGACATTTTAAGTGAAAAAGTATTATTTTTCCAGAAAGTTAACCAATTTAAAGAAGTGCATGCATGGTGAGCTAGTTGAGAAAATATGGTACCAAAAATTTTAATTCTGTGTCAAAAGGGACAATTTTAGTGATTCTTATTACCGATAAGGGTAAAAGAAATATTTTCAAAAATTCCATGAGTAAAATTAAAAATAATTTATATAAAACTTAAATATAGAGAATTTTGTACGGAATGTACAGAATTCTTGAAAGTTATTTAATTTCCTTAATCCGTATCATTCATAAAACTTTGATTTTAAATTCTTTAAAATAGTGATTACCCAAAACTATGGTAAACATATCGTTTTTCTGTTGTTCAAAATACAGAATTTCACCTTTGAGAATTTTTGCCATGTTTTTACTAGCAACTAATGACTATAATGCCTACAAATACATTAACGGTCAATTTACATATGCGTTATCAATAACAACGCTTGGCGAAACGCTAAATTGGACAAACGTGCCAAGTTTATTTAACGCGCCGTTATGACTGTAACAAAGTTTGGTGATGCTGGACTTTTTCCGTTTTTATGTCGTGACTGCATTAGATATATCAGTGCTGTGGGGAAAAAACTGAATAACATGTTGGGAAATATGTGTATTATGCATTAGATGTCTTTTTGCATACAAGCATTGCAATCCGGAAATAGGTTGGATATATACACTCAACGATAATACCTCTAATTTCATTGCTTAATAGTTACTCCATTAATGAAATATTGTTCCGACATCAAGGACATCTTTAGGCAATATTAACCAGAATGATTACATTATATGAGTGGTAATTTAGAACAACTCTTTGTAATAAAATACAAAAAGAAACAATGCATGTATATTTTATAACTTAATATCTATCCCGTGTATTTTGTATACAAGTAAAACATAGGTCATGAGACAAAAGATAAAGATTACAAGCAATTTCAATGAAATTACATTTCTCAGGCATATTGGAGGTTACATACAATTAGGTCACAAAATAAACGGAGGTATCAGCTTAGAGTTTAAAAAGACATAAAAATAAAAAAATGATACATTCAGGAACAAGCATAACTTACATTTGGAAAGAATGGACACCAGCAGACTTCAACGTAGTCTTTAGAAAAAATGTGGCATATGTATTTTTATATCATTGTAATGTATGTTTGTTGTCTTAGCATTTTGTGGGGAGGGGATGAGGAGGTAGTTAAGTAAAGACTCCGTTGTTAGCGTGGCATAGAAATTTCTGAAAATAAACGGTCTTACGCTTTAACCTGATCGGTGGTTTGGAGTCCATGAGGAACGCACAAGGACAGGACAGTTCAAGCAGACTCGCAGGCAGATCTGACCTATTTCTGCCAAATCTTCTCTTCAAGTGTAAGATTTTACATCAGGTATGTAGTAATTGTAACTAGCTTTGGTAAATGCGATAATGTAATAAATTCATAATGACATTTGGTGAATTGCAGATGTCTAATTTAACAAATTTTCTCTCGTCTTCCTAGCCAAGCGAGTGTGATAATAACCTGTAATTACTCTTTCAGTTAGTTAAACCCCGCAGTGTTATGTTCTCATGGATGTCGTAGGTCGTGACAATACCGCCCTGTGAGCAAGAGAGATACTGGGGGACTTTCTATACGCTGGGTCATCAAGTGGTTTCAGGCAGAAATCTAACTGATGAAGGCTGCTGCTGTTGATGATGCTGATGGATTTAATAAAATATGAATATTGTTTCCTTACATTCTCCATAGCGATTCTCAAAGGAACTGAAAACATCTAATAGAGATCTTCTGTTTCTGTCTCCATGTTGATTATTGTGATATTCCACACGATATGCTCCAATCCAGCAATTAACTTCTTTGTTAAAGCAGTAGACTGTTCCGTCGTTCTGATTCTGACCAATGAAAACAGGCATCTGCTAAGTGAGCAAGCGCAGATTCGGAGCCCTTGCGACAGAAACAAACACATGTGTGAATAATTCAATATGGCACATATGCTCTCCTAGTCTGTTTAGCCAATTCCGTACAAACCACTTAACACAGTAACACTTGAGTAGAGCGGTGAGCTGCTATGGTTGCGTGTTCAAATTCAAATCTCCATGCTGTGGAGTGTGTAAAGGAAAAGTCGAATTTTTTCGGGTTTTCTCAAGTTTTTTCCTCCAATTTCTTGAATTTATTCCATCAACAGTATTTACTTCTTCTTCTCTTAATATGTACATTTTATTCATTGATCATAATGGCTGGATCTGATTCCCCCATTGCAGCACTAAGAGTTCTGATATTTGAACTCGGGGAGTGCTACCCAAGTCCGGAATAAAGCAAGAGCAGGTTACTCCTACAGGGCTGGACCATTGGCCAAGTCTCGAAGCTATATGATTTCATTAGAGGTTCCTGTGGCGCGTATCTGTAGATTCAAATGGTGTTTAACGCCTGTTTTTGCTGCTGAGGCGCCACAGGCGGTAAACACTGATGATATACGAAATGAAATTATATATTGGAAAGGGTTTTTTTAAGGAAGGAAGAGCTCCAAGTCTAAGTTTGGGATACCTCCCCGGCATTTGCCTTTTATGAGGACTGAGGAAAACCTGGAAAAAACCTCAATCAGGGAGGACGGTTCTGGTGGGAATCGAATCCCAGACCTCCCGCTCACGAGACCTCAGCCACCTGTGGCGGTATATGGTGTCTATAGATGGTTGGCAGATGGGGCTTGTGGAGCCATAGGGATTCTTCTTAATATACAATGACATAATAAGCACACAAAATGATGATATCATTCAAGAATTACTGCTAAATTTCCACTCCGTATTCTTGTCGTAACGTACGCTGGGTTTCTTTACATGGGATCACGGTTTCAAACCTCTATCTGGAAGACATTCTTTATATTATTTACATCTATCTGGATTTAGTACAATAAATATTTACAAAAACACTCTTCTTTGTCAGAACTGTAATGATGGAAACTTTTCGAAGTCTAATTTTCCGCTTAGAGCATGGTTCTGAAACGGTGTGAGCGAAGAGATATAACTAAAACGAAAAAATATGAGCATATGAAAACGATCTATAGTTCCAAATTCCGGAAAGTGAATGAGGTTGAGTAAAAATGTGTTCGGTGACGAGTGATAGGCAGCCCTGGTCCGAGGTAGAAGCAGATATACGAAACGAGAGGCGAAATGCTGCGGGGTAGAGGTGCGGAGGATTTTGAACAGGAGCGTAAGGAAATGGAAAGACTTACGTTGTTTTAGAGGTATTGTTTAGCAGCGTCACATGATCAAATTACGGGTCTTAAAGAAGAGACGGACACAGGATCTGTGCAATATTAACATTAGAATAGAATACATTATAATAATAAAAATAAGGCATAACAAGCTTTTGATTGAGATTCCTTTTGAGATTGAGAGGTAGATATTTTGCTACATGTTTAAATCTGTGAATTCAAGAAAATGCTTTATTGCAAGTGCGGGTTACCCGGCCCCGTGCCTCTAGACCAGAGTGTACATAAACACCTTGGTCTTTTACCGTACTGGTATGATTAATGTATTGTTGTTTATCATGATGTGCAGCACATCGTTTGGATTTGTTTTACGTAGTGCAATGTCTCACGACTATAACCTGTGATTTAAGTGGATTAAGTTATAGTCCCATTGTTTGTGCCTAAAGGAGAATAGAGGTTGGGTCTTCATTTACGAGTACTACAGTACGGCGTCATTGTCAGAAAGCAAGTTTCAGCATATGGATGGTAAATGGAATGTTTTATTCCTTTAGCAACGTCGGCGATAAACAATTGTAGTCGGATTACCCGACCTTGGGAAACTCCTGTCTTAGTGAGGTGTCATGAGAAAAAACAATTATCACCTAATACACAGTGCTGACGCTCACTAAGGTAGTAACACTGTTAGAGAGATTAAAGTTTTTAGCAGTTCATAGTTTCTAGTATCAGTAGTTTCTAGTAAAAAAGTACAGTTATTATGCCGCAGTGGTGCTATGACCTAACAAATTTTAAAAACCATGTTTCGTCTTTAAGGCCAAATTCATATTACTCTGTGACAAACGTTTGTATGGATGAATTTATTTCTCTAATATTTTACATAAACAAATTTACCGGTTCTTTAAGCTTACTGAACTACAATTTTCCACAATTTTCATCAAAGTATATTTGAAGGTTCTCTTCATAGATGAATTTTTATAATTTATTTAGTTTTCTTAACAAATTGTTGTCGTACCCTTGCCTTTGGCTCATCAATAGTTTTCTACTGAAATTCAGAAGACTTAGGTCAGTATTCCTACAATATCTAGCATTTAATGCAAAGAATATTTGGAAATTAAACCAATCAGCTATTTCTTTCATTATGTTGAACTTCAAAATTCATCTGCACAACTTAATTTACTCTTATCTTAAAGTTACCTGCACAAAATAACGGATTTCTCTCAATATACCGGTTGTTGTTGATTGTAGATGTATTGGTAACCTACCCATATATATAGCTACCTACCCCATATAAATCGCCACGGGTGGCATAAATGGTTACCTAAACCTAAGATCGCGGGTTCAGGATCGATGAATTTTTTCGGGCATAAAACTCCTAAGTATGGCTTCCTTCGGAAGGGAAGTAAAGCCGTGGTCCCGTGTCGTAGATTTACGGCAGTTCAAGTCTGAAAGAAGAGGCCTCTGAGCAAAATGTGTCCACCGTTTCACGCCCTGAATTGAATGGGACGCTGATGACCTGAGATGTTAAAGAGTGTCCATACATAAATCAATCAACAAGCCACGGGCGGCCGAGGTGGTTAAGGCACGGACTCGTAAGCAAATAAGTCTTGTCCATGGGTTATTTTGTTTCTTTAGAATTGAAAGATTTGGGCAAATTTCTCATGGGACAGGGTTCCTCCGGCACTTTACTTATTTTAACTTCTTGTTTTAAATTAATTAGATAACTGAGTTATGTTAAAGTGTTTTATTTATTTCTGTTTATTTTAGGTTAGTTTGCAATTGGGGATTTGTGGGGTTCAATTTCCACCGTCCGCCCTGACTGAGGTATTTTCCAGGCTCTCCTCAGTCCTCATAAATGGCAAATGCCGGGAAAGTAACCTAAACTTAGGTTTAGAACGTTTCCTTCCTTAAAAATATCCTTTGCCAAATTATCATTTCATGTATCTTCAGTGTCCATCGCCTGTGGTGCCTCACGGCCGTTAAAAAAACAAATATATATTTTCATTAAGATTTCTATTCCTTTGTATTAAAATTCCCTTCTTAATTACACGCTCTAATCTTCCTTCAACATTTCTCTTTGACCTTAAAATATGTTTTATTGGTTTCATATTGTATCTATTTTTATTCCCAGAATCTTCACAATTAATATTTTCCGTTATATATTTTCCCCAATTTTCCTTGCCACACTGCTGCCTTCACTTTTTGTTTTCTCATAATTTAATATATAATTGAAGTCATTGTCCAATTCACCACCCATTAGACAGTGATCAGCTTTACCTGCACCCCTTAATCATCTTAATTTTCCGACTCCTGTCCTAGATCAAACAAACCCTTTCCTACCTAATTTATCAAAAAGCTGAATGTGTCTTTCCCTTCATCAAACTTTATTTTATCTCTCTATAAATTTTCATCAAGCTCGCAAAAATGTCTTATCTCTCAATATCTTCGATTATAAATCTTATTTCTTTCCAAAAATGTATATTTTCATAATATTATTAGCCAAAAAAAGCCCATACCTATATTCTTCAAATTAGGGCTTTAATTCTACAAATCATAGTGGGCGTGCTATCATTTCTGAATAAAAGACAATTTTTCTAATGCAGCTGAATTTTTTATGTCAATCGATTCATTCTGTTAGAGTGAAAAAAATACCTATTAATAATTTTCGTCTTACTTGTCTCTGATTGTCAGAAGATATATCTTTTGTGCTGGAGAAATGATTAATGCTTGATATCTCTATCTTGGCAGCCCTTTCTAATGTTCCTGCACATTTACTAGCAGTTTCATAGCTCGTCACTTGCGCTTTTCTAGATTTATAGTTATTTTATCCATTAACTTGACTTCCTTTACTTGAAAAGATAGCAAACTACTGAAATGGGCCCTATCTTTACCTATTAAATTATTATGTTTGGTATTAAAGTGTCTCTTTAGCTTGCTTGAAACGATACTATCATTTGTTAATTTTTCGCTGCATACAACACACTCAGGAAGTGGGTGATTTATTGTTACAGTGTATGTTACTCCATAACTCAAAAACCTTGACACTTGCGCATAGCGGCACGCAATGAATTGAAATGGGAAGGTATACTGGCACCAGTTTTTCGGTAAATGGCTCTTTGTTATTTCACTTTGTTCTTTAATCTGTCACGTTTAATGTATCCATATTAAACAAAAATATAAATCATGGACACTAAATATTGGGACTTAATAAAAACAAACTGCAAAGTACAATCAAAACAAGCATTTTCGAATTTGTAGCGCTGAAATGTAGATGTGTTTTCGTTTATAAAGGATAAACTCAAAAACATATTCCGTTTTAATAATAATTTACTCAAATTTAACTCAATACAGGTAAACAAAATTATTGTTGATAAAGAAAACTTGAAAAGTTTTATTAATACATTACATAATTCAATGCTCACATCAGCCCTAGGAATTAAACTTTCCATGAAATATTGATTCTGGGGATAATCAAGTTCGTTTCTGAGCTTGAGATTTTCATGTCCCTAAATTTTCACACTGTTTGTTTCCACTTCTGAATGTTGTTTCGTCATTAAAACCGTACAGAAAGACACTAGCAAGCTAAGTCATTATTTTTCAGAACTTGCAGCAAATGTACGAGCTGGTAGAGTTAAGAATCCGCCATACAGTTTCCTCTGGGGTACAATTGTAGTCCTACTTTCTTGCTCGATGGATTTCTGAGGATCGTTGCAAAAGGATGTCTATCCGGTTTTTGCCAGCAAACGCAGCCCTTGTCTTGAAATTGTGAATACCATATTCCAATTTATTTTGGGAGAGTAAGCCCTAAATGTTTCCCCAGAATGCCGGTTTTTTGCTCATCCATTTATACAGATCAATATTTTAGCTCTGTCTCCACCTAATTGTCCCTTCCTTACATGCTACACGGACATAGGCTTACGTTTTAAGCGTTCGCCTATTGTCTGATCAGCCTTGGATGTTAACTTAAATGAAAAATGGCTATGTTACGCTTCGAACAGACACTTTACGACTTCATTTCAGAGTAGACATTTACTAGCCTTCTTTCTGAGTTATTGCATTCAATACGCTCCTGGGGTTGGGGTAATTTTCGTTTTTTCAATTAAAATTTCTATCTTCTTGCGTATTTCCAGTGACCCAGGTATTTAAATATTAGAAGAATATTGCATTTATAATGTTATTAGAGCTTCCTTGTAAATGCTTCTCTTTTAGGTTATATTTTGTAGTTTTTTGTCAGGTGTTTTTATGGGTAATGCATTTGCCTTGATAATGAAATTCCAGTTATAACATTTTACAGATTTTATTATCTTGTTTATTTATATTAGGTAATTACGAGGGTGGATCATTAAGTTACGCACAATAATTTTTCTCGCAATGTTGTTATAGCTGGGACGGTGAAATTTTGCAATTATATAGTTTGAAGTTCGCGCTAGAGACGTAATATATTCGAAGACCCTGACAGTGGTCCATAAGGCGAGCAAATGATGACATACTTAACCACTTACGGCGATATGCTGCAGAAGGGCAGCCGTGACTGGTGAGGAGTCTAGGCGCACCAGTACTACACGCCTGAAACAAAAGTCCTCAAGCGGGATGGAGTGCAAACATCCACATCCCTCAACAAAGAACAAATAAGATTTGCGAAAAAAGTTCTAGTGACCGTGTTCTGGAATACCCTGGTGTTCCGTTGGTGTAAATTTCTTACTCGTGCACAAGGGACTGCTGTGAATGCTGCATCGTATGAAAAAACATTGGTGAATTTGCGCCGTGCCTTTCATGACATAACGCAACGTCGCAAATGTCAGACTACTCCATAACCCATGTTGCGACTTCTGTCCGTACCAAAATCATGAAATTTGGTTGGGAGGTGCTCTGGCACCCTCCATACAGTCCAGACCTTGCACCCTCGGACTTTCATCTGTTTGATCCAATGAAGAAATTCCTAGATAGCCAAAACTTCAGTTCCGAAGAAGAAGTGTGATTGGCTATACTCACAAAAAAACGGAGTTCTACGAACATGGTTTATTGAAACTAGTGTCACGATGGAAGAAAAGCGTTGAGTGCTTTGGCTCCTTTGTTGAAGTGTAGCTAAGTGTTGTGGCTTCATTGTATATGAATGGTTTTGCTTTGCTATTAAACGTTTTTAAAACAACTATTTGTGTTACTTAATGACCCACCGTCGTATTATTACATTACCCATTAGTTAATATGCCCTGATGGTTAAATGAGCTACTTCTTTATCACTTTTAGTAAAGGCCCTTTTTTAAACTTTTGTGAAATTAATTAGTGAGTTTCGCTAATCATTTATGTTCGTAATAAACTTAATTTAAATAGTTGTTATTTAATTTTGTCAAGTTATTCTTCTCCCGTACTATTAAGTAATATTTCCAGGGGATGTATTACCACTGCATTTACTGAAATAATGTGCCAAGTGCGGCACTTACATGCTTATATAAATAAAGAATATAAAATGATTAAACGATTGAGTGGATTGACTCGAGACTCATATTCAGAAGGTTCCAGGTTCAAATCCTTCCGTCGACTAACCTGACCGAGGCTTTCCGTGACTCCCCTCGATTCGTTTTCTGTTGTATTAGAATTTCTCTGCCACGAATCACACTCCACTTCGTAATTCATCTTCTCTGTACGTGTCTGAATCTTCGTGTTTGTGATGCCTAACATTAGACTGGCCCTAACAGGGAGTCCGTCAGTGTGTTTGAACTCTATGTGTACCCAGAGATATTACCTCTCCGACAGACGACTAACCAGGTCATAGGTTTGTAAGTTCAAAGGAGAAAGGTAAACAGTAAAAAAAGAAGAAATAATGCCTTCTGCTGTCATTTTCTAAAGTTACTTGAACCGAATCCTATCGGATACCACAGAGAACCAACGAAAAGCCGAGTTTAAACTTTTTGAAACACTATTCATTCATTATAGTGTACAAAAATACAAGATGGGCATTATTCTATATTACTTCACTGCGGTTCAGGGGCGATGGAAGATTATCTTGAACGCTCGTAACATTTCTCCAGCCTTCAATAAAGTTATCCTACATCAGGTCTCAACCTTGGTAAGTGTAACCTCACGTGGTATGTCTAATTAATACACTTTATCTATGATATACACACCTGTAGGGCATTTGTACGGATGCGCCGCAAAACAGTGTGCGGCAAGTCTTTTTTATTACTTTTTATATTGTTTGGAACGACAGCCTTAGAGGCTTAATGACTGAAATGATGTATTCTAACATACACGCTAATATGCCATAGTAATATTTATTCATTAAAGTAAAATGTTGTTTCTCGGGGCACTTACAAAACAAGAGAATAAGAAAAAATGTACAGAGTCAAAAGTGTGTTTTGTTTCATATTTGTGGCATTTTTCATACATATTCATGATAGCACGTACTGCATTGAGGTAGGTAGTATTAGGTTAGAATAGCATTACTTCTCTTTTAATTTAATTAAAGTTGAATGCATGTTTTTAAAGATTAAATTTACTGAAAGTATTCTTATGTGGCTTATGCTGCTTGCAAGCTTTGTGAAACTGAGAGAAATAGTATGACTGCAACACAGAATGTTTAAAAAAATACAGGGCATGACTTTAAGGACGAGATTCTACATACAGAAAAGAAAAATAGTTTATATCAACAGGAGTATGAAAGTTGTTAACTTTGGGAGTTTAACATCTGTTCAAAGGTTCAAAATGTCACCTCCTGCTTGAATACTGACCTCGTTTTATATCTCATTTTCCCACGAAGGCAATTCCAAGAGATTTCATAAAAAACATTCTTGATTCTCTGTCCATGTGGTCAGGAAGAGCACTAATACATTCATGATGGCGCCTTTCAATATTGAAGCCCGCAGGTACTTAGTAGGTGGAGAGCAGAGGTGGATAAATTGCCTGGCATCGCTTTAAACCCACTGGATGGCATTAAAATTTTTGCGATATTCGCTTTCTGTTGATGGTGTGGAAACTCTTCGCAAGCGAATTGTGACACGCTGTCAGACAAAATATGCCCCAGGAATTTAAAACTTCTTCGCAGTTCAATGAGATGTCGCAATGAGGGCAATATTCAGATAGAAGGTGGTTAATTTTTAGGTAATGAGAAAAGATGGGTGTCATTGCGTCTGCATAGCGTCCCCGAAGTTATACCACACATTTTGAAACATCCTGTAGAAGCTTCCAATCATAAAGAACCACTGTGAAAGACTAAGCGAATGTCGAGAACAAATTAGAACATGTTTATGCAATGATCTGCGACTTCACAATTGAGCTCAGCTCAGCTTCCACCATTTAACAACAAAATAAACGTACAGTTTGGCGTTTATTTTGTCACATTAATGATAACATGATAACTCGTTTCTTTTAAGTTTAACATTTTAATGTTTTTTATTTGCAATTTTTCGACTCAAATATATTGTGAAAAATTTAAGCTTGAAAATGTTCAGATATGAAGAATATATTCAACACGAGTACCGTTGTACTACTTCTTTGGAAACTTCTGTGCTGTTTCCTGTCATTGCAACATTCAATTTACAAACCAGGCTTTGGTTCTAAAACCGTTCTTCACATCTCTTGTGCATGCATCTGAAAGGTGCGCACTTTTTTTAACAATTAAACATTTTAAGAGATATGCTCAGATGGCTTTACAGAGCTTAACTTCAAAATATGCATTCGGCTTAAAAACTATATATTTTGTGTTTCACACTTTTTACAGTTCCCTTCATCTTCAAGCTTTATCAGACTTAGAGTACTTAATCTACTTAAGAATTTCTGTAAGAAAACACAACTTCTGACCTGAATTTGGTTATTTAATAAAATAAAAGCATAATACAAGGACTACTAATTTACTGTTCTTGTTTAAAAATACGTCAGAACAGAAGTATTTACTTACATATTTTGGCAGAGTTGGTCACTAATTTGGACTGTGCTACACTAGGCATCATCTGACTCACCTGCAAGGAGTAAAATGTTAACAAAGTTAAACATTTATTACTTTAAAAGTCTGAACACGGTTGTTAACTCTGCTCTAATGGAAAATATTAAAAATATAACAAAATACTTTTCTAATTACAACATTATTATTTTCGTGATAGTCGTTCTTCGTTTTGTGTGATATGAAGATAATAATTGCCAATGCTCATTTATTTTACTAAATTTGAACAGTGTATATTAGAATATACTACAAAAAAGTGGTTATTAACTCCTGAAACCATATTATGAATAAATTAATAAATAGATACATACATTTTATTTTATTTGTACCTACAGAGTACAATGTTTAAAATTAAATCATTAACTACAGTAATTATTATTTTTATTTCACCTGAGTTCTGTGCCTTCAGTTAATCAGTAGACACAAAGCCCACACCTACTTGCTACGATTTCTAATGTTTGGAGTCAGTTTATATGGTGAGTTATTTGAGTTTATCTCTGAAGAGCGTGGTTACGTGCTGGAAGAAGCGTTCAGATGGCCTTAACTCTGTAACTTCACTATAGAAAGCTCTAACATCCTGGTTACTGGCATGCTGGAATTCTATCTGTGTACACATGGTGTCCCAGAATCACCATATAATTTAGAAGCCTATTTCCAAACTCGATAGATGCAAAATTTGACAAAATTGAGTTTTATATACCATCCGCATAATATACATCGCCCGCTTCATGCTGTGAAACTAGATTTTGCGTAACTCCATCCATGTCGTGTAGAGAGTAAAAAATGTTAGCAGGTTTTTCAAAACTCGATAAATGTGCTCGCTCGCTTAAGGTAAAAATCAATAGATGCTATTATTGTCTTACATAGTATACAACAAAACGTTTAATCAGTGAAATATATTGTGTACAGTGTGCATTCATTAGTTGCTGATTCTTTGTTGTGGTGGCTTGCTGGCTTTCCCATCCATTTCTGCGAGCATTGATAACCCTCATTTTATCTTATTGTATTCAAGAGTAGTGCTGGGCAAAACAGTTGTTCTTACACAAAGGTTGTTGCCGAAATAGTTGTGCGCAGACAACCGTCTTATAAAACGAGCGCGAAGGAATTTGTTACTTCCCGTACTTCCTGAACAGCTCTGGTGCAGGTGTCACACCTCCTTTCACGAACGGCAGCGAAGAAAACCAACTCAATTCAACTAATCTACAAATTACAAATTAGGCTAGGAAGTTTAGGCAATTTAATTGCCATATTTTTGCATTCGACCTGGTGGCTCAGGTGGTTAGAACGTCATGCCACTAACGAGAAGGTAATGGGTTCATTTCCTCTATGGGCCAACTTTGTTTTTATTTTCATAATTTGTCCACACTTTTCTTACCATAACCTTTTCTAAGGAGGACAATGCGTAGGTTGCAATTTTACTTTTATTTCATGTATGTTGCAAATTTAGGTTCGGTTACGTTAGCCTAGGTTTAAAAAAATTGCAATAGTTTTCTTAGGTTCGAAAATATTACAAAGGTAGCGCATAGGTTGCAAATTTTGATTAGGTTAGGTTAAGTAAAAAAGAAATGTTTCACAATTTATACTATTAAAAGCGTATGCTTTTGCCGTATCAATTATTTCCTTTACATTTTACATTGCTGCATAACAATTTCCCATTTAATTTCGCTATATATTGAATGTGATTGACTATTCTAAACTTGCAATCTAAAGAGTTCATTTTTTGCATTCCATTACTTGTTTATATACGTTACGACAATTATATCCGCCTGTATTTGTTGAAGTCACACTACACTTTTAGGCATCGGTGGTCATTCCTCGGTTTTTTCCGCTGCCCTCTGCTGCCGTTTGTGAAAGGAGGGCATGGGACCGCTTTTCATTCCCATCCATAGTCATCAATAAAAGAAATTCAAAGCGCAGAAGTTTTGGAAGAGTTGCTAGATGTCTCTCAATGAAAATGAGGGCCAATGAGAGCACAGACACATCACAACAAATAATTAACGGACAATTTTAAAGCAATGTTGCCTAACTTTTTTAAAATAATAAACTTTGCGACGTTTATTAAATTAAAAGCATTTTATAGACATCTGTTAACACCAGGAAGTTCGAAAACGATGTGCAGCGAGCAAGCTTTCTTGTGTTCAAAATCATTATTTGTAATATATAGAAATTTGCTATTATTGTGCATTGCGTTCGCAGATAACTGTTTTCCTAAATGGTGACGAAGATTCACGAGCTCGGAAGAGAAATATTTCAATATTTAATACGTTATAAGTATTTCGATGAGCTGTGCAAGGGAAACGAAACTGTTTTACTTCCCGCAAAATCTATTCGGTTACATTTCAACATCTTTATTGGTAGCAATTGAGATAGAAGAGTATATTTCATGAGTTTCGTTGACGACAGTTCCCACATCATTGCATATTAATTCAGTTACCATTTTTTTAAAAGACAATGTGCGTATTTTATGCTTGATATTGGTCAATAACATTGGTACGTTAAATAATTAATTTCCATAGCCTACCGATAAGCTTTTTGATTTTCAATTTCATGACTTTTTGTTCACTAAAAGATACACGTTGTAGTTTTTACATCAATTAATTAATTAGCTGATTATAAATTCAGGCGAAGTTCATAGCTCAATACTCCATTTCTTCTGTTTTCCCCTTTTTTGTTTAATTGCTGTAATTAATGCAAGCTACTAATGCCTAATGGTGAATTGGTAAACTCTGATGCAGAATAACCATTACTATAAAAAACCTATATGCCAACACCGATAGCAGCTAATTACTAATGAAGCACTACGCTTACAAATTAGGCTAGGAAGTTTAGGCAATTTAATTTCAATGTCCAGGGTCTTAAAACGTTAGGGTATTAAGCCCGTGTAGCTAATCTCCACTGACGAGAAGTGTCCAGCATGCACCAGGGCAACAAATGCAGGCTACGGTTTTGTGTGTGCACAAGTAGTGAAATGTCATTTATTCAGTTACGCAACAATGGAGCGGTCCTGCCGACTACAGCTGTTATGTTCATGCAGCGGTTTCGATATATTTGTTCCAGACCTATTCAAGAAGACCTTAATGTGTCTGTAGAAGTTCAAAATACTTTTCATGTCCATGAAATGGTGGGACATTTTGTTAAGCGGCACCATTGTTGGTAAGAGTGTTTTGTGTATTACTGTCAGTATCAAAAGAAGCGGTAAACTTTTAATATGTTTGCCGCGTTCATTGTGTACCCAACCGATTTACTTTCAGTAAGTGACAATTGGGTCGCCACATTTTTTCAGAGCCGTTGATAATTAAGTGATTCTCTGTCTTCCGCACCAGCTTCAGCCAGTAGCAGTCTAGGATTTAACTACAAACAAACTCCATGTGGAGTGGTGTTGAAAGGCAGCCTATAGTCGCCATGTTTCCCTGGGAGCCTTTGAGAACATTGCTCAAGATAGAGTGTCTCTTGCTCATTGCACCAATAAATTTTGACTTCAGCCAATATCAGCCTAGGATTCATTTTCTATTTTCTTTTTGGAGTCCTGCATCTGCGTTGATGTATTTGAGTAGGTAAATAAATGTACAAATACAGAGAGTGTACATTTCATGATAACTTCCAAATCACGCATTTAATGCATGATCCATTATGTGAAATTCAAATACATTTTATTCACAAGTACGTGTTGTGACTCATAACTTTCCAGCCTGACATACAACGCCATAATTCACTGTTGCAATGTTCATGTTATCTAACATGTCTCAGGAATGCAAAATCTACATTTCCTTTCCGGCCACGTCATTCGTTTGCTTGGAGAGCTTATTTATGTCGCATCATAATACAAATAACACAGAGCAGTGATTAAATGTTGATGTAAATAAAGACTTTAACCTAGAGATATGGGATAACGTCTTGATGGTGTGTATAGGCTAGTTCCCCCTCCATACTCCACTGTGAAAGAGTGGTTGAAATTATTTCGTGGAGTGGTGTAATAGCTTAACACAATAGCAATCTAAGATAACGACAGACAAAATCATGTTATTTTTGGGTTATCGAGTAACGGTCATTATCAAAAATTTGGCGCCTCTTTTGATACCGGCTGAGTATACAATACGATGAGTGGCAATGATATGACCCTTACTCGATATCCCAACAATAACACTCATAAACTCTTCCCCAGGTGTATTCATTGGCCGAAGCTATTACACCACTCCACGTGGAGATAAATCCTAGGCAGTTATTGACTGAAGTTAAATATTGTTGGTGCAGTAGAGCGAGAAGCTCTGTCGTTGAACAATTGCTCTCAAAGGCTCTGAGAAAAACGTGGCATCTATAGGCTGCTATTTAACATCGCTCCACGTCTGTTGTTAAATCTTAGACTACTTTTGACTGAAACTGAATTATTGATGCGGTCAGGCAGAGAACCTCTATCTCTTAATTATCAACGGCTGTGGTGACTAAAAGTTGGATACTCAAACGCGGCAATTAAAAGATTTAGACAAAGTTTCAGCAAGATGTGATGCTCAGTTAATTGTTGACATTTATCTGGAGTGATCAATGCCACGTACCCAGAAAATTAGGGGAAAAAAAAAACGTTTCCTGCTGTTATTAAACATTTCTATTTAAAGGGTTGGGCTACAAAGGAAATGCAGTGTTTACACTCTTAAAAATGTATCAGGTAGCATGAACATCGCAACATAATCATTGCCTTCTATGTCAAGCCGGAAATTTATGAACTGCACCTCATAAGAATGAGCTCCCAACTGTTCATGAGCTTTTTGCCATTTAACTGAAAAATACATCAGCCAAGCAAGAAGTGATAAACCCAAACGACATTTATATTTAATTTTTCCGGATAGTACAATGTCCCGTGTGTGCATCAGTTACATACCCGTATCAACATTTAATGTTGAATATGTATTACATATCGACCAGTGAATTAGCATACAGAGCGTAAATTCAAAATGTTAAATGCACAAATTGTAATCCGAAGTGCATTCCTGTAGTAGCTGCGAAATGGTGGAATAATGACATTAGTGAATATGCATATCATCCCATTAGGGATGCAACTTCAAGTTTCTAGACCCACACACGTGTTATGCGCGAGGTCCACCAAGAGCGTTGTAAAATGGAAAGCCTGGCAATAAATTCCAGGAGAAGTTATTGCGCGGTCTTTAACGTTGGTTTATTTTACTAGACCCTCTTGTGTTACAGCAACTCTCATTTTGAGACCTAAACATGTAATAAGCAGACATAACTTCTTCACTCTATAGCATTTTAAAAGACTGCATGTATTTTATTTTAAATGCTAACAAAAGTACAAATGGCCTGCATCAGTCTGGCATAGGCCATTCGTAGGTGTGACCTACTTTTACAATTAAGGCCTTACAATAAATTTCTTTAATAAATTTAATAGTTAACGCCTATTACCAAATGCTGTCGGTCCTGGTGGTCTACTGGTAACCACACTTGCCTTCTAAACCCAAGATCGCGGGTTCAATCCCCGCTAGGACCGATGGATTTTTTCGGGAGTAAAAATCCTGTATGGCTTCCTTCGGAAGGGAAGTAAAGCCGTGGGTCCCGTGTCGTACATTTAGGTACGAAAAAGAACCTCAAGCCTGAAAGAAGAGGCCTCTGAGCAAAATTTACCGCCCGTTTCACACCCTGAATTGAATGGGACGCTGATGACCTGAGCTATTAAAGAGCGTCCAAGAATAAAACAAATACCATGTGCTAAACTCTCTTCAGTGCGTCAGTAGCCTCCTACTTGGAATCCAGAAGACAGGTTCAGTCATCACTTCAGATTCTATACATTTGGTGTACATGTTCTGCCCTTTGTTAGGTAACATTAATCATTTTGGCTTTCTCGTTTTTTGTATGCATGGTATAGGGTGTAAAATTTGCAGAATGATATCATTAATTTTTAAATATTTGTATTTATACTTAAGTCGGTCCTGTTGTCTAGTTTAACCATATTTGTCTTCTAGACCCAAAATCGCGGATTCAATCCCGGCTAGGGTCGATAAAATTTTTGGGCGTAAAAATTCTTAGTATGGCTTCCTTCGGAAGGGTAGTAAAGCCGTGGGTACCGTGTCGTACATTTACGGCATGTAAAACAACCTCATAACGGAGAGAAGAGGCCTCTGAGTAAAATGTCACGTTCTGAATTGAATGGAACGCTGATATCTGAGATGTTAAAGATTAAATCAAATTAACCTTTTATACTGAAACCTTTTATATTTATCGTCTGAAACCACAACAAGTTCCAATGTTCCAGTACTGTGGCAACATATTTTTGTATTTGAAACATTTCAATTTATTTTTCTAAAATATAAAATCTTTAATTTTGTTCCAGGTATAAAAATTGCTCTCCAATTTTGCTCTCTATTAACACACCAAAACATACCCTGGGCTCTCCATTAATTTCACTGTAATTGTAGAAATGCTAAATAAAGAGCAGATTCATCAGGACTACAAAACTCTAAATGTCTGCATTTCATGTCACAGAAGCTATAATATACATTTCTACAAAACTGTTATGCGTTTCACTTTATAGAATTGCGTTGGCAACATTGAGAAATGTTATTTCAAGAGCTTAATCTATTGTAATTGATGTATCAATTGAATAATTACCGGCTTTATATTTAATAAACAAATCTCATATATAAACACGTTGCTATTTACATTAATAATAAATGTACCGCAATAAGTTTCAATATTTGATGGGCCTAAAATGTATTAACTGTCTGTATTTCAGGATAAGCCATTCAATTATTTATATATTTTTAAATTAATTATATTTATCTATTTACTTGTTGTACACAAGTATAAACGTTAAAATAACACAAGCGTTACGGAAAACATTGTAGACCATTTTAGAACTTGGAATACGTGAATAAAGAGTGAAGTTATAGCCTCCATAGAAAATATGTGATCACTGGATCACAAGTTTCCACTGCGGGTAGTAACAGAAATTCATCAACTTTCATTAAATTTGACAGTGACCAGGAATTATGAGGCGATGCAGCCTGCAATTGTGTGAACAGAAACCTACAACACCATTAGCCGGAAATAAAACTGCTCCACTATAACAAATCAATGGTAGAAGCGCAACAATAGGATTACTACACCATTCTTTTCTTTGAAATCTATCATCAGAATTCCTCTGCAGTTCCAAAAAAACGATCACCAGTATTTAATTAAGATAACTGGTTTTTTCAAGTGCTTTGCTGTAAATAATCATTGTTATTTCCACTATTTCACTGCCACCGGGTGTAAGCCGAATCGCGGCTAAATGCATAGTGTGATCTTGACCTTTTAAGGGCCTTCATCCTTCCGCCACTCCATTGATTTTCTTTTTGAAAGAGGTTCATGGTAGAGAGCTATAGTTTCGTTCCCTATGACAATAGATTTCAATACTGCCCTTTCGTTACTATGGCAAAGGTTCTAAAACTACTGACAACATTCCATTCAGTAGCATTTTAACTGCTGAAAGAATTCGGGGCACCCATCTTTTACTGACTTCATGCATATACAAATGTTGATGAAGGATGCAGAGCCAGTTATTTTAGAAAACTCATCCTACATCTATTTTTGTCTTCAGACTGCCTATCACTCAGAATTCCTTATTCGACAAGGCAGATGTTTTCTTTTGTCAACACATCCATCGGACTAACCTCACGTGGGTAATCTTCAAGTCTGACTTTGCCCAAACGATATATTTTCAACCACTCTTTCACAGTGGGGTATAGAAGGGAAACTTACCCATACACACCATCAAGACGTTGTTCCATATAATTCGGTTAAAGTCCTTCTTTACATAAACATTTAATCACTGCTCTGTATCACGCTGTATTATGTGCGACATGAATGAGCTCTTCAAGCGAATGCCTGAGGTGCCCGGAGAGGGAACTCCTGAAATAAGTTAGATAACATGACTATCGTAACATGATTTATGGCCTTGTATGTCAGGCTGGAAATTTATGGACCACACCTCGTATTTGTAAATAAAATCAATTTTAATTTCATATATTGGATCATGCATTAAATGCATATTTTGGAAGTTAGCATTTGTTTACTCAAATACAACAGCACAGATGTAGAGTTCCAAGGGGAAAATGAAAGTAAATAGAAAATGAATTGTGTCCAGATATTGCCTTAAGTGCCACTTATGAAGGTATTCTGAATAAAGTCTAAAATCGACAGCGCTAGCAGCCGCAAAGAGGGAGGTCTAAGAGCGCTTCTTTCCATTTGGATTAATCTGATGGTAATTCGGTTTGTGGAACACAAGTAAACCCCTTGTAAGAGTATGAATACCACCTCGTGAAGTGGAATGTTAATTAACAAGAGGGAGTGTCTGATATTCCCCTAGTTAATGAAAAAGTTTCTCTTCTCTTAGTTCTTCTGGAAATGCATTACCTTTGCCCTGTCATAAAAACGTTCTCTTGATGTAAAAATTCGACAGCTATTGCATAGTAGAGCATCTTTTTACATTTTCCCCAAGCATATTAAAAGTAGCTCCTGTGAAATGCAGCTAAGTCTGAGATAAAACTAGAAAAGGAAAATATCACCTTGACTGCAATAAAAACTATTATAAATAAAATTCGGGTTTTCCATTTATAAATAACCTATGAAAAACAAACAAAAAAAAAACAGAACATATAAATGATCAGTTTGGTACGCAACAACTGCAAAATATTTAAGCTTTAGGTAGGCGCACCACAGTCACATTCGCGAAGTAATTAAAGATATTAAACATAAAATATACACTTACCCCAACTAAACATATAGCTACTTTACTCTTCTTTTCCAATCATCTACTCATAAAATTAAGTATTATCGTTTCTTCGAAGGAATAGATGCTAATCTTTTGATGAATGAGTATTTGTAACACATAAGGGGTTTGAATTTGTTATATATAAAATAACTTCTAGCCCGAATATTTATATTTTAGGTTTCTAGTATCAAGATAAATATAGGAATATGAAAAATGTATAAAAAAAGCGATACAAAGTGTTGCATATTATCACAACAGGTAGAGCTGAACAGAACTACCATAAACGTTCGTATGAACATATGTTTGGTAATATATACATGAACCATGTTGTATCTTAGACTATTGCCCTCAACCTTTCGTTGAGTAGTTGCTATATAGAGTTTTCTTTATTTTTATTTTTGTTCATTTAGTTTATTTATGGACGCTCCTTAACATCTCAGGTCATCAGCATCCCATTCAATTTAGCCGACAAATTTTGCTCAGAGGCCTCTTCTTTCAGGCTTGAGGCTGTTTTACGTGCCGTACGACATGGGACCCACGGCTTTTACTTTCCTTTCTAAGGAGATAATACTTAGGACTTCAATATCTCAGCCGATATTGAACCCGCGATCTTGTGTTTAGAAGGCAAGTATGGTTACCACTACACCACCAGGACCGACTCACTATATGGTTACCATTCATTGTCACCCATCCTCCATCTCTATGCTTCAGAGTATCACATACATACACATCTGGCTGCTCTTGGATATTAGGACAATCAAAAACATGACCTACATGGTAGGCTGGGACAATGGATGCCGAAAATTAATCGACAATCTAATCTATGCTAAACATACGACGAAAATTGTTCTGTAATCTTATAAAATATTTTCATATTTAAAGTGTAAGTGATAAATTAAGCACATTAAATATTTCTACAAACTCATGTTAAATGACTCGACTTAAATCTCTTTATATAGTAGTAGTAGTAGAAGTAGGGGGAGGAGAACGAGAGGAGGAAGATCAATGTATTTATTACAGTGGCACCAATGCAATGCAAAACAATTTCAACAGGCACAAGATATTACATTAGATATTCACAATAAGATATAAAACATTATATATATACATACATATATTCAACAATAAAACAAACATATAAACTAATAAATAAAACAAAGAAATAAAAAGAAAAAGAAATACCAGATGAATATAAAATATAAAGAAATCCCATTGTGGATGATACATAGTTGTATTCAGTCAATTTGCTTCCTACCAACTTCCTTCCCCGTTATCAGACTTTTCAGACTTGAGCTGTCTCACTTTCATCAGATATTTACCTAACCTCTCCTCTCCTTCTTTGTCTGCCATCAAAGCCCAACATGATCATTTCCCTCTGTTCAATCCTGTAAAGGAGCGCGGTAGATAATTCCCCCCCATTCTTCCGTATCTTTACATTCAGTCAGAATATGTGCCCTGATTCCCCCTTCTCACAGATGAGACAAATTCTCCGCTCATATTCGTCAGTATTCTTAATCATCCGCCATGTCCCTTGTCTGAGCCACGCGAGCCTCTGTTTAATGAGTTTAGTGACTTTTTGATGTCCTGTCCCATTCCATTGCGACTTTAGCCACGGCTTTACTTCCAGCGAAATCATCTCTCTGCATTACGCATTTGTCTGCTGCCTATCCTTATCCCTCAAGCGGTTCCTTACCTTCCTCCATGAGCTATTTCTATTCCTCCGGCCCGAAATGGAGTTCATCTTTATTGTAGACCAATCATTCGGTCCTTTTACATAGCATATACATAAATTACTCTTGAAATAAATTCTTGAACATTCGCTGAACTTTTTACAGTCTTTAATTCAATAGTCCTAGTAAAATATCATGCTGCAGTTGACAATTACGCAGAAATAGAGGGGAAATAATTATAAATTAAGAATTGAATCCTATTATATGATCCGCGATAGCGCGTGAACTAAGATACAATTAATGGAGTTTAAGAATAATTTTAAATAGATATAATATAAATGCCATTAATTATTAACACACAACAATTATATCGCTCCATATTATCACAATACAGCTATAAGAGATTATTTGCGTTATGGGCCGCCTGAGCTAGGCTGCCTACTGGGGAAGTGTAAACGTCGCAACCGATAGAATCGAGGAGTGGCATTTATATTTTACCGAAAGCAAAAATATACTGTATTTAAAATAGATAACCATAATTACTAACCTGAGTCTTAAGATATTTTGATAATTATGCTCCTAAGCAGCAATATATTGTCAGCATCTGTATAGAAAATGTCTGTGTTTCATGCAATTTTTTTTCTGTAAGGACACGGCGGTTCGGAACACGTTTCTGGTTCTGTAATTTTCTGTTGGCGAAAACTTTTCATACTTGAAACACGATTTCCTCTACCTGAAACAACTTTCCCACACGATTTCATATTTGTAGCTTACCATAAAAGTCCGCTCTTCATAACAACATTTATGTAGTGGCATAACCAACAAAGAATGATTACCACACAATTTAAACAAGTAAATACAAGCTGCTACTTGCACATGCATTACATGCCATGTCGACTGACTGCTCGCAGTACATAGCCGCGCTCTTTCAGCTCGTAACTCAAATAATCTTACTGTAAAAACGTTAAATGCTACATTTAAAATCGAACTCGTTTGCATATCAACCTTTCTGTAGAGCTTAGCAGTGTAAATTTCGCTACCGCGGACGCAAAGTTGCCTTAGTATCTGCAATACAATGAAGCTGACCCCGAACTCTTCCTAGCGTTCCAATATTAACAGCAGCAAGTTTCTGGCATGCAGCCACAAACTCTAACCCCCTTTCTCTGACGTCATGTATTCTAACTCCTGTCAGGTTGATGCTAATATCTTGTTTCTGAAGGAATTGTTTCATCTCTAGTTAGGCTTCAATTTCCACAAAGTCCCAGTAAAGGAGATACATAATCAAACACGCTGATATCAAGGCTGATGAAAATTTCGCGAAGGATTCCCTTTACCTCTCCCGGATTGTGACTTGGAAAATCAAATCACTGGTACGGAAGTTGAGCTTCAACTGAGCCTTACAACCTTAATGGGGTCTTCGCCCCTGATTTTGTGTCCATATGCTCTTGCAATGATATCAAGTTGTCTGTGGTTTAAGTTCTTTAGGTATGTCCACAGATAAAACTTTGAAGGAATTGGGTCAAGTGAACACAGACTATGCTATTGGACCTCTTCAACCAATTCTCCACTGTTTTCTTAAACTGGTTTAGGTGTTATGTCATTATATACAGAAAATGTAGTGGTACTCCATCGTGCATAAACCACATAAGCTACCTATACTAATACAGACAATTTTGGCTGACTGACATATGAATGATTTATGCATAGCTATTGGTGCACTGCAGAGGTAAATACAACCAATAAGAAAAGAACAATGGGATCAAACTTTACAAGAAAGAACAAATTCTATTATATTGCACCCGTGCTTACTATATTATTTGGCTGCAATAAATAAAAGGTCATATCTCAATAGATATTTGTTTTCGTCATTCTGGGATGAATCACTAAGTCCAAAATTGTGATTTTGAGACTCATTGATCTCTAAGTTTAACGTTAATCTAAAATTACATTATGCAATGTTGACAAACTTAACTTACTCTATCTGTAATATCATACGTATAACAAGTTGAAGTTATTGAGTCCATTTGGTAATATCTGCTTGAATAAAAGATGTAAAATGTGAATATAAAGTATCTGTTACATAGAAACATGCAGGCATGAGTTCTACCCGTCTATAAATATCCCTTTCCTTAATATGATAATGTTAATATCTCTAAACAGTCAATAGACTTGGTGACTTCTGTCTGAAAAAAGCCGATTTGACGTTTTCTCTAGGTTTATCTTGAAACCTGCTCCGAAAATACATCACATTTTTATTTAAGCTTCTTTTTCTTTTCAAGGATTTGAGCTGATCCTGTACCGCGCAAAAGGTATTTTATTCCTTAAATTGATTCTACCTAGCTCTCGGCCTTCCTGTATCGCGTCTTCCATTTGGTTTGTAAAGAAAAGTTTGTGGTAGCCTGTCAGGGACATCTGATTGATATGCTCTTTCCAGTTCTTTTAGTAGTGAATTACATCTTGTACCAGTTCCTAGATCTTTTTAATTTATCTCTTAGAAATACTCCTAATTATTTTATCATAAATCTCATTTCTTAGCTTTTGACTTTATTTTTGTCTTTTTTCTTCGTCGCCCTAGTTTCACTACTAAAAGCAGCATTGGAGTCGATATAACATTATGTAATCTGAGTTTGACCTCCTTCCTCATTGAATTTTGCAAATGTTTATTGATGCATCCATTTATTGAGTTACATTTTATTACATTATTGTTTTGGTTCAAATTATGGATTGATAGGTCGCATCCCAGACATTTAAAATTATTCACTAGTTCTGTTATCTGATCCTTTATTACTATTTTAGCTGTTCAATTTACTTTTCTTCCATAGCCATTATTTTAATTTTATTAATAGGGTTTTCGTATTGAAGATTTCTAAGGCTTGATTTGAATTTATTACATTCGACCAGCAATTCTCAGCAGTAATCAGCAAATGTTGTTTAAAAAGCCTGCATAAAAGCGAAGAGTTTTCGAATGACTAACTTTATATTGGAGAAGAATTCTTATGCTGAAGTGTTTCTTCGGCATCTCTCGGATCTAGCACCGTTTGCTTATAACTTTCGTTAAGGCACAAGGCGACAGTAGAACGGAATACTTGACGGGGATAACGCTCGAGTGTTTAAAACTTTCTTGTTCCATTATGTACAAAGTGAGCGGACTCGGTTTCGGCACTCCATTCCAACATTCGAGTGAGTCAATAGAATCGACACGTCAAGATCAGAGACGGTATAAACTTCCTTTATATTACGATTCCAGATCATTCCAGAAAACAATGGTAACTGGGGGAAAAAACAGCGGATTAAATATCTGAACTGAAGCAAAAAGTTGAAGTCGAGGAAGTCTTACTGTAATCCATGCCACTTCCAAAAACTGCGTTCTTCTGAATCTAGATTACATTAAATACATATTTAATTCTGAACAAATTCAAGTAAAAGTACCTAACAATAATGTAAGTCGCCAGGAAACTATAGAAAAAAGACGATATAACCGTTAAACCAACTCTTTATATCTTAACTCTACATCCTGGGATAGTTTTGTGATTAGCCATTAGTCGATTTTGGTGCTCTAGTGGTTACCATACAGACCCAAGGTTGTCGGTTCAAACCCAGCCAGTATCAGAGTCTCCCTAGGCCGTAAAAATCCAAAGTGTGACTTTCCTCGGGAAGGGAAATAAAGTCGTTGGTCCCTTTTCGAAGATTTACGGAACGTAAACGAATCTGAAGTCGGAAAGAAGGGAGCTCTGAGCAAAATTTATCGGCCGTTTCACGCCCTGAATTGAATGGGATACTAATGACCAAATATATTAAATAGCTTCTTTAAAACAAACCTAACTAATTAATGTCATTCATTCGTCATAAATACATGTCTTTTTATTTATGTGAATGGGACAATCATAGTGCAATTCTAAATTATATGTGTTGGACATCACGTTCTTCTACTATATTTCAATTTGCATTCCTAAAAAAGGAGTGTAATCCCCCATTCCAGTTAAAAAGTTTGAAGATTTATAATTTTCTTCTGCCATGTTCATCCCAGTTTGGTTGTAAATTCTCGAAACCGATGAGCTCGGAGCACAGACGAGCTAGTGTCTATCTACTACTAGCTCTTGTGTGCAACAGGCGCACCTTCTCTTGCTATTGTTGTAGACATATTTAATAAGTAAACCAAAGTACGTATCAATAACATCTATGTAGAATGTGCAAAGTCTAAAGCCTTCCTGTTTATCATACAAGAGGACAATGGCCTACAAGTATCTGATTTATCCATGTTGTGTGTGTTTTTAATACATTTAACAAATTAATATCCGTGCAACTGTCGGATTCTAATTTATCACCTTTCTTGACTGTGTGCGTAACGGCACATGTTTTCCGGCCATCCTCAGAATTTCTCTCGTCTTAATTTGCAACATCAACGTAACGACTTAAGCATGCATACAACTTACCGACAACTCGGTTACGCATCTCGCAACGCAACACGGTTTGTAGCAATTATTTATTAACGGTTTTATAAGGTCGTTTCTTTCAGAAAAAGCTTTGCGTCAGTTGGCAGCAGGAGAGAAAGAGGGGAATAAGAGAGAGAGCACAATTAGGGATAATTCTTTAATGTTGCGCCACACCCGCGCACTCGACTAGCAAAGTGTTGGTGTTTCAAAGAAAAGAAACTTGTTTGGGGCGCTCTGCTATTGATTTTGTTCATCAGCGGCCCCCTACCAGCTCTGCGGCTCCTGAGAGCGTGGATCCTGTCCAATTTCTGAGCTCTAGGCAAAGAAGTGTTTGCCACTTCGCCAATGGCTAGTGAAAGCGGAGTTGCAGGAATTGCTTTCAGCACCTCCTCTTTTTTATATAACGGTGGAGAAGCCTTGGTGTAACACAAGACTCTTCAATTTTTCCATAGAGCATTTAAAGGGCAAATTATTGCATAACTATGGCATTATGAAACTACTTTTAATGCAAAATAATAATAAAGATTAAAACACACAAACTAACATTTAAAAATAAGCTGGAATGTTGAAATAATATTGGGAATACAAGCCTACCTCTTGCAAAGGGACGATTGCAAACATGAAATTTATACAGAGACTAACAGACGAAGGCCATAAAAGTATTCATATGTTTGGCTTATAAAAGTAAATACACTTCTTTAAAAATACACATAAAATAACATGGAGTAGAGAATAGCCACAACACGCAAAACCATCATCTTCTGAATTATATATGAAAAAGCAAATACTATCTGGGTTACATTTTTGAAATCGGGGATTTGTACAGGATTCGTGTAACCAGATAACTGCAGAAATATTGAATTACAGGCCGTCATTCCCCTACGCAATCCGTATTTGTATACAGTACTGGAAGATGGTGGTTGACCTTCAATGGGCGCGCGATATCTGGTAAAACTGGACATAGGTAATTGAGCTTGCTCTGCTTGTCATGCCAACTGTAGAGAGTGAGCATTAGACTTTGAGCTAAGTATTTGCGCATTATGAAGCATGGTGAGAGTGATATATAAGCTAGAACAAAGAATATTTATTGATAATGTTATGGGCAAAAGAAATTCTGAAGGAGAGAATTTTGTGCCAAAGTTCCGGGAATAAAAGCTCCATTGGAACTCCAAACCCAAGGCGTTTTCATGAACAAAAAGTCGAGTACAAAAAGCCGGTTTAAATAGAGGAGAAGCTTGATCAAATAAGTAATCGATTAGGAACTTCTCGAAATTCTTCAACACCATTAGTCCAAGTGTATCTGCTCGGGACATGAACTTTGAGCATATATGAGAGCTTAAAAATACTGTAATCATACAGTGGAGATACAGTAGCGAAACAATTTTCATGAGACTATCACATTTTACATGATTGACGGAAAAATTTTGTGAAAGAGTTTACGCGCCTGCGTTTTACTATAGGACGCCAGCCAGCAAAGGACGAGTGTTTGACGTCGGCTGCATAAAATGGAGTCGCTTTTTGACGAGCAGTACGCTGCTCTGAAATTTTGCTTCTGTCTACAGAAATCCGAGATGTAGGCGTACACGATGTTATAGCGAGTATATGACGATGATATTCTACCACAATCAACCTCACTTCGGCGGTTCAAAGAGTTTTAAGGATGGCCGTGTTTCAAGTTCTGCAGTGAACGAGACAATAAATCGGAAAGATCGATGGATAACAATGAATAAACATACTGACAGACATGTTACAGATTTCCCACAGTAGTGCGTTCATCGTTCTGTACGATCTCTTACACATGAGACGCGTCTGTAACAGGTGCCGATATTGCTGATTCTTGAGTAGAAGATGGTGCGAGTGGACATGTGTCGTTACAGGTCATTAGACTTCGCGTCATCATTACGATCCCGAAAGCAAACAAGCGAATTTGGGCAGGAAATCAGCTAGTCCTCCGATACCAAAGAAGATCCTGGTTGTTCGGTCGGCAGGAAAGGTTGTAGTGATTTCGTTCTTCGCCTGTCGTAGAGAGGTCTATCAACATGACACGGTTAACGGAATATTACAAAACTGTTTCGAGCGCCCTGGCCGAACACATCTGACGAAAACGCTTTGAAGTTTTCACTGTGATAATGCACGACCTCACTAAAAATTTGCCAGAAAACAAAAACATAGATGTGCGCCCCATCCTCCATATAGCCCGAACTTAGCTCCGCGCGACTTTTTCTGTTTCTTCGTTTCAAAAAGAGCTACGTTTGTTTATCAACCGCTGTCGTGAAGAAGGCAGAGATTTTACTGTACACGATGTCAGAATTTCCAGTACGTCTTGCATGACTGCATACAACTTAACGAGAACTATTTCTAAAAAGACCGCATCCACCTTGTCCCTGCCTAGAGTACTTCGTAAGTAAAACATCAATTCTCAATCTTTATTGACTAGCCCTCGAACAAAGGTGGGGAGTATAATATCAATCACTATTTCTACTAATTTTAGGGGGAAAAAACAAAAAAAAAAAAAAAAATGCGCGCTATAAATTTCGACCGGAAGACATGATTCCCAATGTAAGGTGGTAAGTGATTTACCCAGGAAACTCCCGTCCGCAAAATCAATTTCTGATTGCTCAGCCGAATGAGGACCCTGTATAATGCGATAAACTGGAACAGAAAACTGATTATGAATACCAGAATGTATGTTCATTGACATTTCATTTCCGAATTTAAATTGGGTGGGGAATATCAAAGAAACTTTAGGTACCTAATCGGTTATTTTTCTCGCATATATTTTGTACTGTTTAAAGAAATACATATCCAGAGATTGGATATATTAAATTTTCCCAGGGAATCTTCATGTGTATTTTTGACAAATGAAATGTTACGCAGATGAATATTTTTATGGCCTTCATCTAAGTGTCTGTACAGTTTTTTAACCTGCTTGAGCCTAAATATTTTCCTTGTTAGTTAATGTATATATGAAGAAAAACAATTCATTCCTTTTCACTGTAGAACACTCTCGTGTTTTTAGACCTTCAAAATATTGAATTTAAATGGTTCAGTGCATTGAAAATTAATATAAAATAACACGAACCTATGCTGGAAACGCAGTGCTTTCGTAAACTACTGTTTATCGACGTGTTAATTCTTTTACTTTATCAATGTATGGTGTTTATTTTTAAATTATATCCCATTTTTAATTTCAATATAAAGGAGCCACTCACATTTATAGTTTTATAAAATATAATAACTGGACAAGTATAAAAATTATCACCTAAGTTCCTAGTATGCAATCCACGCGATATAGTTAAAAACTACAATTTTTCAATAATTATAGGGAAGAGTTAGAAGAATGTTAAAGGCAATAATAAAAGTAATCGAGAAGTCGCTCCGCAGTCACTGTGTAGCCGAGATTTCACTAGAGAAGCGAATTTGGGGTAGTACTGACCGCGCCGAGTTATTGTGTTTACTTAACCACCAAGGCAAGTACTCATAATAATTGTTGAAAAAAGATTCCTTTCTGCTCAGTAGAAAATTAGTGGTTTAGAAATTACTTTGTTCTTTGACATAGCTCTCATAAATTTAATATATTATTTTGTTTGCTTAAAATCAATTTCTTGTATGTGTTAACTTCCATTATTTTACTTTTCCCTTTATATGTTTTAACCCCTACCATTTATACGCGAATCTTCTTTCTGTAATCCTCTTATTTTTGTTCTAGCCCCCATTTGCATGTTGGCAACAGCCTATTCGTTGCTTTTTTACGAAGTTCCGCTGATCTTTGTTATAGTAAACGCGTCAAAAAACACCAAGGAGCCTATAAAGCACATCAGCCCCTAATTTTTTTAAAGAAAAATTCCTGTAAAATCAAAATAAACAAGTTAAGTATTTGAAGTTAAGTATTTAAGTCATATAGGATTATTTCGAAATCACAGCCGGGAATGAAACCAGGCCTACCTGTCGGTGCGCTGGCCACTGAGATACTGTGGCCTTCCGATCCCCACCGTGCACTTTCTTCCAAATATAATGAGAGACTGTTGATTCTTTCTACCCCACAGCTCTCAGCAGACGTGTGTTGCATATTTGCCGAGAAAGCGTGGTTAAACTCATACAGTTTTAATTTAAAGTCTTGCGCTAACTCATAATAACTGTTAAAAAGTTGCCTTTCTGCTCAAATACGCTCCTATTAATAGTTTCCAATGTCCCTTCTATAAACACACGTCGAATGTAATTCTTTTTTCCTCTAGCAATGTTCATGTTCATGTATACCCTGCACGTATCTCGGGTATCTTGCCGAATTCTATTAAACACATTCTGTTCCACTGGATAAACCACCATAAGTTAACTTGAAACCACATGCCCATGGCAAGTGAAAGGCAGGAAACTGAACCTTCATTAAGTAGGATAATCATGTGATCTAGCTACAGTGTATATAATCGATCTCATGGCGAAGCAACTGCGGTAAAGGGAATCGACGAATTCCCTGTAATTCCCCGGAGATCTGGAAGGTTATCCCGTGGCCTAAGAGGAAACTCGAATAGTCAAGTGCCTTTAATTAACCTCTTATTAAGGGGTCATTTATATTTGGAAGTGTGTGTGGGCAAGATTTGTGTTGTGAGTTTCATCCATCACCTCGAATTTTGCTGATTTTTCTTCTTAACTCCAAAAGTGTTTGCTACTGAAACAATACTGAAGTATAATCAACAAACAAATTTTCTTCAATTTTTCATAAAATAAATAATCTATAAAGTTTGAGAAAACCTTTAAAATGTGATAGAATTATGATTGGAAGTGAAAAAATAAATAAACAGAATACACGATCTAAAGATAAACTTTTGAGATGTTTAAAAATTGAACACATTAGATAAATTTGTGCCCCAAAACGGAGAAACAATCAAAAATAATAAAAATTTTAGACAACTACCTCCGTCTTGTTGGCAGATGTTGTGTACATTGCCAAATTTAGTCCTGGAGTCTTTCAGCATCATATCCTAAAGAGTCGACTTCGTTCAATAAAATTATTAGGTTGAATCCAAAACTTATGACGATTATTTAAAAAATTGGACAGAAAGGCAAGCATAACATTTTTGGAGCATATCAATTTTATTTCTCATCACAGTATTCTACACTTGGTTCAGCGAATTTCCAATATGAAAATGTCTTCCCCTGAGCAAACTACAAGGAGTGTTCAATAGTTTAAGGTATATCATTGTTGGAGACTGAGCTTGCAAGAGCAGGTTGGGATATATCTGGCTTGAAATGGACAACAACTACGTTTACAGTAAACGCTGGGATTGCCGTATGGGTCTACAACAAAATTGAATGTTTCGAAGCTTCCTTCGGTGATTAGATTCCTCACAAAGGAAAGAAAGAAGGTAAAGAATCAAAGGAAAGATGAATGCTGGCTGTACGTATTAATTATGCACCTTCCAATTACCAAGTAAACTTGTAGATCAAGGAACTTAAAGAGGGTTGGGAGTCCATTGAAGATTGCTTCCATATAAGACAGCTGTGAAAGCATCTTCATAGGAAGCTAAGATTATGCAAGATAGTCGTGTCAGGGATAATGTCATAATAGTTCATGAACTAGGTATTTCAACTGGCACAATTTTACAAATAAATATTCATACCCATGTGATGATGTCAAAGGTCAGTACTTTAATAGAGCAAAAAGCATATTATAAAGAATTCAGTTATGGAGAATTTGGATCTCCTCCAAGAAATTCCTGATTACTTTTTCTCACAGGTTTTTACTGAAGACAAAACATGGGTTCAACACTATGACCCAAAAAGTAAACAGGAGTTTGTGCAATGGAAGCATAAGGATTCCGCACTAACAAATAATTCAGCGTTCTTTATCAGTCAGTTCATATTTTTGTGATATTGAGATCGCTCTGCTGTTGAAATTTATGCAAAACAAATCTACGGTCACTAGAGAAACCCCTGCTTCTGCAGTGATGAAGTTATATTGGCGTTTTTATTAATTTTGGTTGCAATATTTAAATAAGCAGGTAGAAGAATGATTTACATGATGTATGTTAACATTCTAAGAAATCATTAAGTCATAACAAGCTGTTTCTGAAAATCAACCAGCGCTTTATTATTTCTTATTTACCTTAACCTAACACAATGGTCTCCTGGGCTTCACAAGTATATAACATAGTGCTTTTCAAATTTCAAAACAGTATGGAAAGTCTTCCTTTAGCGTCATCATCAGCTGCCTTGTGTTATTATCCATTATCTCGTCCACAGCCTGAAACTTCTCCCTTTCAACAGCGAAAAGCTGTAAGTATGTAGGAAGCCAAATCTGAGCTGTAGGGGACTTAATATATCTATGTAATGTGACGTCCTCTCTCCCCTCACAAGAAGTGAAGAATGGGCAGGCATGGTCATTATGAATATGACAGTGACACAATTCACAACGGCTTCTCACTGCTGAGTAAGGGCTACCTTTGACTGCCAAGTTACACAAAGACTAAGATATTCAAACTGATTGGATAGCTTCCGAATTCGATCGTTTGTTTTTAAAATAAAATATCCATTGCTACAAAGTATACTTTGTAAGAATTTATAAATAATTGTATTTTTCTGTAAACGCTTTGAACTGAAGATATACAGTTTCTAATAAGGCATAAGATTCTTAAACAATGTTCAATCACAATCCTTATATCCAACAATAAAAACGCTAACTATTTAACCTACCATTTATTCGCCAATGCAGAAAAACCCAGAATTTCAGCATCTCAAATACTTCCGAAAACAGAAAACTGTACGAACACACAATCTAGTACTTTCCTTTACGATGTACTCTTTCCTTGTAACATCCCCACTCCATATTCGAGTAGGGTGGCTAAGGATACAGAGCTTGGGACTTGCATGAAAGTTCCGGGTTCAAATCCATCTGGGGATATTCGATGTTTTATACGATTTTACGGTGTAGGCACAAAAAACCGTGTACTGAAAAAATGCAAAATAGTTGCAGAGTTGAAGTCATTTGAAGATAGGTGATATTTTGGAAAAACAAATAGTTCAGCAAGACAAAGAAAGCACTAGAACATTTTACGTGCTTTGAGTGTGTAATCAATTTCATTTTGTGTGAAGAGAATCAACCAGCTACAAGAAGTCACGTTCTTTCACTTTTGTGTGGAACCGCCACGGGGGGCCGAGGTCCTTAAGGCGCGAACTCGTGAGCGGGAGGTCTGGGGTTCGAATCCCTCCAGGACCGTCCTCCCTTACTGAGGTTTTTTCCAGGTTTCCCTCAGTCCTCATAAATGGCAAATGACGGGGAGGTACCCTAAACATAGGCTTGGAACGTTTCTTTCCTATAAAATATATCATTTCATCTCATGTATCCCGCCTGTGGTGCCTCAGTAGTAAAAACGGGCGTTAAACACCATTAAAAAAACTGTTGTATGGCAGCATTATTTCGGGGTGAACACTTTTACTGTCGCTACAGCTAAATATAGACAGCCAGATTCTACAATCTTAATAAACTGAATTAACATTCATATGCAAAATACACAGCAAGAGAGATCTAGAGAGAGAAGAAAAACTGTTTTAAATGACATATTGCTAAGATAAGTTTACATACAAAGCATATTTAAAGTATGATTTGTTTAACCTCAGTTAGCTCTTATCCTAAATTGAAATCTATTATATATTTATTTGTATTACTGTTCAGTAAATTACATTCATTTTCTCGCTGTTAGAAACCACAGGTAGAAAATATTTTTCTTATCCCGTATGGTGAAGATATCTTTCCATGGTCTTATTCCTGGGAATTTTCCTTCCACCATACTCCCAAAGTTAAAACTTGTCTTGGCATCAATGGGAGAGTGTCAGATATCGGTTATTAATGAGACTTTGTGCAGTAGGAAGCGCAACCACAGCACCATATCAATGAGCATCCCTCTTCCAGCCTCGAATATCTGTATGCTACTATAAAAAAATAATTCTTTTCATTGAGCCTGCTCACTCGTACCCTATAGAATTTTAATATCATTAAACACTAGTGCAAGTTGCATCATCATCTTTAATAAATTTATTTCATTTGAAGTACTACTGCGATAGACTATAAAAATATACACACGACAAAACATTCTTTGCATACTTTACACTTCCCAACACCAGAGTAAGGGAGAAACCGAAGGGACAGTTGGTTTGCGGTTTGCATCTGCCACCGGAACCTAAACACCGGGCTGTATAGAAAACAAAAGCCTTACAAGCTACCCTGCTTCACCCTTCCCTCGATGCCGGATGAATTTCAAGTGCTGTAATCACGACGCAGTCTCAAGAACATTCTAAATATTAACCACGCGTGATGTAATCCCTCTAATTGTGTTCCTTGTCTACCAAAACAAAAGTGCCTTGCTGCTTTATAGTCTGTTAAAGGTCTTCTTCGCCTTCTGTCACCTCTGCTTCAGGCAAGAGCCAAATGTGCATGTTTCTCTGTCATAACTGCGCTACAGATAGTATGCTAGGTAAAATGCACTTTAAAAGTAATTACATGATCAGTGTAAGTTAGAACAAAACGTTTAAATGTAGCATAATTGCTGTTTTAGGGCTTTACTATATAAAAGTAGCATAAATATTTAAGTTTAAATATTTAGGTACTGTAAATTTTAGCTCTGTACCCTATACATTTGCGAGAGGGTATTTATAATACAAGAGTCATTTGAAAAGTGCAGTCAATTTCCATGAAATGGTTAAAAAATTCGTTAATAAAACACTGGAGTAAAATTTGGAAATTGTGAATGGTTAAAACTACAGATTTTAGGTTTTCATATATATATATATATATATATATATATATATATATATATGTTGCTCAGATTTTTATTATTCATTAACTGTACAATCTTTCAGCTTTGATTGCAAAATTTTCACTTAATGTCTAAGTTTGATTCGGGGGGGGGTAGAATTTAATGGTTTACTGAAAAAGTATCCCCTCTTATAAAAGTTGAAAGTCGAAAGTCTCATGCAAAAATGTGTACATGCATTTTAAATACTGTGTAACAATAAAATTGACATGGGGTTTTAATTGTGGTTGTTGTTTATTTATTTGAAAATTAAAATATACACTTAAATGAAAAGTGTAATTAAATGTACCACAGTTTTTAAAGGCGTAATTCACAGAAAAATGTATGCTAACTTTTATACAGGCATCTCGAAAAAGTTTCATGCAGGTACCATAAAAACTGTGATGGGGGATACGAGTAGGCAAACGTACTAAAAAGTAAAACCTAGGAAACGAGTATGAAGTTATGAATGCATAAAAGTTATAGTTAGGGAAACAAGGATTTAAGATTTAACAAAGGTGTCTAAAACATCTCAATGAGGTGCTTTGCGGTTTAAATTAACTTTTAGTGGCAAAAATTAAAAGAATATGCCATTTTTTTTAAATTTTAGTGTCACCTTAAGTGGCGTCATTGTTAGCAAGCATCATTCTTATAACAATCTATGACAGCGTTTCACTCTAGTGCATAGTATAACTACGAGTTGACAGCTATCTGAGTATCATTGGCGCACTTGATATAAAAACAATCAAATAAAAAACTTTACCATGAAACAAATTATATTTTAGCATGAAATAAATCATTTAGATCATCTCTATGCCAGCGGTCAAAGCTATTTATGGATAAATGAGTTTAAAAGTGGCCGTACTTGCACCGAAAATGAAGAGCCCCCCCCCCCCGGGCAGTCAATTGAGATCTACATGAGAGTCTGGTTTCTTCTCACGCACGCCTCAGCGTGTACGCAGTGATGTTTAGAACGGCAGCTCTGATGCTCCCATAGAGAACCGGAATAGACATACAATAGAGGAGGAACAAACACTTGATTCTCAAAATAACCCACCGAAATAAAACAGCCCATAGTGTTCAGTACTATTGCTTTTATAAATTTTCAATTGAATTACAATTTCTTGTTATTCTAAATTGAAATATATTTTAAGATTGTATTACATATTTACTTTTATTGGTCAGTAAATGGTACTCGTATTCTCACTATTAGAAACTGAAATTTCTTCTTATACACTTGCCTTTCCTAGGCTTTCATGGGTGTTTTTCTTCCAGTATATTTCCAAAGTTGAAACTTGTCTTGACATCAACGGGAGGGTTTCAAAAACATGGCATTAACTTTACCTCTGCCATACTCTCGCTTATAATTACTTCAGCTAAATAAACATAGAACGTGCGTCGGTAGACCTAAGGAATCATTTGAGCACTTTTTCAACTTCATTCATTGGAACATTGGACCAATGTTATATTTTACAGAGGTAACAAAACGGACAACGAAGGTAATAGCTTCAGAATCTCCTTTTCCCATGTTCATATTAGAGGCCTTGAAACTCCCATTGAGAGCTAAAATTGATTGTAAAAAACGTAGTTATATTTTAAAATACCTATTTTTCGAAATTATTTTTGTGCAATTTTTTGCATTCAAAATATACCGCACTATGCACCTATTCTCTATTTTTTTCAGATTTTCGGAATTTAATAAAAAATTATTAACAAAAATTGACATATAGGCTTTAGATCACTTTTATGTTATTCTTGATATCAATAATTAACTTGATCAACTACAAAAAACTATGGAAAATTTAACATTAAAAATTTCAGGAATTTATTCCGAGGCAACTAAAGTAATGAAAAAGGAAATTATATGCATTTTTTGGTCAGAATTATAAGTTGTGCACAGTGTTATAGAAATGTCAATTTGGTTCTGTTGATAGAATAGTCTGCGATAAAAAATTCAAGAAATATACCTGAAAGTTTCACAAGATTTTATACATTTCAGTTGCGGGTACCCTTAAATACATATCTCTAAAAATAATATTTTATTGCTTTCAATCATTGGTTCTAATAGATTGAGTCAACAAGGAAAAAAAAAAACATCTGAATCGAATTTCGGATTAGCCTGGTTTGAACACTAACAAAGAGGTGACGGCGTTACAAACGCCCTAAACAAGAACTACTGAGAGATCTGGGACCCTTTAATTAACACAGTGATGTCTACCCCTGGCATTCTCGTGGGAACGAATGTGTCATATGGTGACAAAGAGGAAAGTCTGGGCAGTATCAAAGCACTTACTCCAGAGGAATGTCAAGGGCCCTCGAGGGAACTGGCTCAACAAACACCAGCTTGGATGGCTGTTCTCATTGGCTCAAGCACCTCTTGCACGCATATGGAATGTAAATGATGCGACGAAAGACAACTTTAAGATCATGATAGAACAATCCTCTTCAACTTCGTTCATGATGTAAGATTTGCATCAGGGAGAGAGAAGCTGTTCAAACTGGGTTATTTAGAAAGTTCGTCTTCTTTGACCTCCTTTTAAGAAATAGGCCATGTGACCCGTTTCGACCTCAAAGACATCCTTTCCTGGGCATTCCCACCTCCCTCGTTCCTATTGGTTGATATTTCAAAGATATATGTCGAATTCTTGAATGTGTCATTCTTTCTAACTGGTCTTTCCAATTCTGTTTTTGTTATCTATCTTTAGTTGCAATTTGACTAGTTCTCCTTCAATTCGTTTATTATGTTATCTTGTTTATCACTCTCTAACATTTCATCTCAAACTCTTCTACTGTTTCCTATCTCTATGCCTCATTATTTATGTCCACTCCCTTATACTGATGCGGTACAGCCGTTCGAGTACATAACTTTAGTTCCTTTCCTTTCTTGTACTTTTCAAAGTTCTCCATATAGTTCTACACATTATTTATACAGTGAGGTTTGAGTTACCGCCGGCAGAGCGCAGCTGCGTACTGGGAGAAGTCATTCGTCAAGGCCGTACAATGCATGTGCAGGTAGAAGCTTGAAATTAGTTTGAGGGTTGTGTTCGGTGCTTGCATTTTGTGTAAATTGTGTGCTAATTTCTCTACGTTAGTTATGCTGCTACATATAGTTGGAAGATGACTAAAATGCAGATCAGGCTGGGCAGAGAATACGCGCTTTTTTGGAGACAGAGAAAATGGGCAACATATTCTAATAGACTGCCCAGGCACTGGACTGTAGAGATTCACTGCGCTTGGAATTAAGTTTTTTTCTAAATTTAATAGGGATAGGTTAGCATGTAGCGATCTATTTGCACAGAAAGACAACTGATCAAATGTGTTTTTTTTTCCTCCCCCTATGTAAAGTGCTTGGAATTAGAAGCGCTTTGCTGGAATAGATGGGCTCTTTAAGTTGTGCGTGCTGAAAATAATTGTAAATATGTTTGATTTGATGTGCATATTCTTTTTTCTATAAGTGTCAGTATAGCAAATTACATATACGCTAAAAGACCCAGTTAATAAATAAGCAAAATATAAACATAAATAAAACAATGTAACAGACAAAACGATGTAATAGCGTAATATTTAGAAGATTTTTTTTAATTGAAGATCATAAGCAAATACTGAAATTCGAAGGTAATATAATTCATAATGTGTGCAAACAGTCAAAATAAACCACCAGGGTGAACGGTTGAGGAGCAAAATCAGTAAGAGTATTACAATAACACAAAAGACATAAAGGGGAGAGTAATACGTAAGATTTAAACTTTAAGAAAAAAATGTTGCTCTCACTCTGTCTCTAAACCAACTTTCAGGGAAAAGAATTGGTAAAAGCGTTAAGTTAAACACGTCATCAAAAGCCTTACAGTGGGATGGGGCATGGTATAGCAGACTTGGCATTAACAGAACATATGGAAGGAAGCAATAATAGACGTTAGACCAATACAAAATGTTTTAAAAAAGAGCACAAACTGTTCAAAATATTGCTCTATTAGTGTGAGTTAGTGTTTTTTATTTATCTTTGCTTCTCTATTTCTTATAAAGCTATGTAATATAATTTTATTTTAAATCATTACAACCCAAGTAATTTTCAATTATGTATTTATTATCTTAGAACTTAAGGCAATCTTCTCTAATAAACAGTTTTAGCCAGTGCTGCAGTTGGAAAAAAATTATTAAAGGAGATTCCAGATGGGCTACACTACTTTTGCAGCATGCGGCAGATCTCTTTCCAAATCGCAGCCAAGATCGTTCATAAGGCAAGGGGTTAAATGCTGTTACTGGTGTCTATTGGGTTACAATTGTTTCTATCAGAAGACTTTCCCTTCTTTGTGCAGAAGTAGAAACTGAACAGAATCTATAATCTGCACCAAATTACAAAGTGCTGGTGCTTTCAATATTTTTCCTGAAGGACTGAATGTACTTTGCTTGTCATTAAAACGGTAATTTCAGTTTCAGGAGGCCAATTTATGCATTTACGACAGCCAGATCATTCAGTATTCTCTCTTCCATTTCTATGACTTATAAGTTTAGAGTGAACTTGCTAATAAGAGGACAAGCTGCCGAAATTACAACAACTTTTGAGGCGGCTACCCGTAGCAAACAACGTACAAGTGTTTCAACAAAGGAATAAAATGCATCAAAATAGTAGTTATAATAACTTGTAGCTTAGTTATAAAGCTTTCAAACAGCTAACAGATAATTCATTTTTAATAAAGATGGAAGGAATATTTTCAATTCTATTTTGCTCGTATCCTATTCGCGTGTTTTTATTTATGCCAAAAGGGCGTCTTGGTTCTTATCGGCCAAAATACAGCACTAATTTTACTTTCATTAATGCAGATTTTCAAATAATATCTTACCCATATACTTGTTTCAGGAGATATACTGAATATTGCAGTTCGTTTCGTGAATTCTCAATAATGAGATCAATAAGTTATTAATGAGTTTATCTTTATTTACGATATTCACTTTGAGGAAGGAATGGAATGAACTAAAATGTGTATTTGGAGGAAGCAGAACATTAACTAAAAGTGTACACAACAATGTTAAGTGAATAATATGTATGAACAGCGAGAGTACTAATAGACTAAATAGATTGTAAGCCGATATCTAAGTAGTTAAGTACACGTGCTTATCCACCGAGTAAGCACAGCAGAGTAACCAGCTCTAATGGTCCATTCATTGTTTCATCCACTCATGGCTTCGCTTGTATGTTGCATATATGCGCACTTAATAGACGACGCTATTTGTGTATTTTGCTGTATAGCTCAATTTAAGGGAAATCTTGTAGTTTTGAATTTGGTTGTTGATTTTAAATATTTGAGTTTCTAAGGGGACAGACCTGATAAAACAAAAAATTCAACATTTCTTGACAATTCACTTTGTTTAATATTTTTGCACACAATTCACTTTGTTTAATATTTTTGCACCATACATTAATGGCATGTATTAAAATTACTCATTACTATTTGAAACAAATTCAAAAATTATTTTCTGAGAAAAAAATTACATTTTGCCATTTTATGCGCCCTCTATAAAAAACGATCTTTGCAGAGCAGTATTCAAAAATTTGAAAAAAAGATACACTTTTTTATTCCAAATATATAATATAGAAAAACTATCTACATAATTTTTATTTGAATAATGTATTATTTTAGAAAACATTACTCTTACTTTGTTGCATTTTTTGCAATTTTAAATATAAATTGAGTGTTACAAGAGCAATTATATTTTTTCTTAATCTATTTCATTTTTTTTGGTATTATTATTCATCTATATTCTAAGAGCTTGTCGTGAAAATTTCAAGTTGAAGGGTGAAATTTAGCACTATAAGGAGCAATTTGAAGTTCCATATGCGTAAGAAAAGGCAATTTTGGGCAAATTGACTTATAATATTTAAGAGATTTTTACCAGTGCACAGGGGTATATAAACGATCATGTGATAAAGCTTTAAAATGAAAATACGACAGAATATATTCGCTATATGAATTTAAATGAAGTGAATGTAGCTATTCATTTGTTAAACTATTGTTAAAAAATGCTCTAACGAGGCACCATCATTTAACGAGTTTTATCATAACAAGAATGTCTGTATATGTAAAGAACATATCACTCTAATATCATAAGAATCCAAGCCATACTTGTTATTTTATTATGTAACTGTTGTTTACTGTACGGCATGCTGTTATGCCATGACATTCTCTTCAATAGATTACATGAAATGTTATTACAGTGTTCTACCTTACTTCTTTCATCTTCTCCCCTCAGGAGTTGGCTGTTTCATGTTCCCAGAGTTCTCGGTTTATTGTTATGGCTTGGGTAATTTAAATGTTAAAGTATATTTTCTTATGCATTAATAACTTAGATTAACTAACTTTAATTTACATTTTGAAAGGTCGTGTTTTCCTACGACCTCATCGCAGCTGTTGAATGCCGTGTTACTAGAGAAACGCAAAAAAGTATAATGATTTTATAGCTATTCCGTATTCACTGTCTTGTGCTATATTGGCTTTATTTAATAAAATTAAGCCTACGTGTACAGTTCATAGAGTTAAAAACGTTACTTAGAATACAACTATCCGTTTTTAACCATGCTATGATTGAGAAAGATTCAAGCCTCTCTTACAGAATATCCATACAACAAGACCTACAGTTCTGTTAAAGAATTCACAGATAAATAATGTATAACGTTAAAATAGAATGACCGTAACGGGTGACCGAGGTCGTTAAGGCGCGAACTGGTGAGCGGGAGGTCTGGTGATTCGAATCCCACCAGGACCGGCCTCCCTGACTGGGATTTTTTTTCCAGGTTTTCCTCAGTCCTCATAACTGGCAAATGCCGGGAAGGTACCGCAAACTTTGGCCTGGAACACTTCCTTCCTTAAAAATAAATCCTTTCCCAATATATCATTTCATCTCATGTATCATCAGTGTCCATCGCCTGTGGTGCCTCAGTAGTAAAAACAGGCGTTAAACACTACTCAAAAAAAAAAAAAAAAAAAACAGAATGCAATCATAAAACTACAGGTACCTGGTTTACTATTTGCAGATGATTGACAGTTGGGCGTATTAATGTAAATGGTTTGAATTTGTCTTTATAAGAAATAGATGATTACCGTACAGAAAAAAAAACACAAAGTGTAGTGTTTAAGAAATGAAGTAAATTGAGTAAGAATGAGGTTTTTTTTTTTTTTTTTTTTTGACTGGTGTCCCGTTTTTACTACTGAGGCACCATAGGCGGTGGACACTGGTGGTGATACATGAGATCAAATGATATATTTGGAAAGTTTTTTTTTAAGGCAGGAAACGTTCCAGGCTTAAAGTTTAGGGTACCTCCCCAGCATTTTCCAGTTATGAGGACTGAAGAAAACCTGGATAAAACCTCAGTCAGGGAGTACGGCACTGGCGGGATTCGAACCCCAGGCCTCCCGCTCACGAGCCTGCGCCTTAATGACCTCGGCCACCCGTGGCGGTTAGTATGAGAAATGTAAGAAAGGAAGTAATGAGAACAAAGTGGTGCATGATACCACTTACTTAGGAATTAAAATGAATTCAGGAGAATAACATGTACAAAGTGGAGAGTAAAGCAGCCATCAGAGGATGTCTAAATAAAATGCGAGATGGGTGTGAAATAGAAAAAATATATAATGCACCTAAAAATTAATCTTAGGCCTGATGGGACTGGCAGACAGTTTATTTGTGTCCTCTCTCAAGAAACGGTAAAGTCTTTCACAGCAAGCATGAAAATGGTACTCATATCAATAATTCACAAATAGTGGTGATTTCTGAGAAAATGCTCTCCATTTTTGACACGTACTTATCATAAGTTTTGCACTGCTTTTCTTTATCTCATCTCGTTCAAATATGTGAATCTCAATTCTTGGAAAGTCTGTAAGCCAGAGCAAAGTCCGAACGGTTGGTAACACTATAATATTAAAAAGAGTTTGAAAAGTGGCTACGAATAAAACTCGCCATAGTTACTGAATGTTTCAAAATGTATCTTGTCGCCCTCGCAAATCTCCCTGTGTTATATGCAGATCACAAGTACAACCAATAACTTTAGTATTTTAGATGTAGTTTTTGATAACAGAAACCTTTTGTAGAAGTAAGTAACAATTTTAATTAAATATCTGTGTCTGAACGAATACGAATACGCAGTACGAAGCGTAAACGGCAGACTCGCGCATTCATTAATGAAATAAGCCTTTAAAGAAGAGAGGAACATCATCCGTGATGCTTTAGAACATCGAGGGACAAAGGCATCCGTGCTAATCGGCGCGTCAATGTGTGGGACACTGCCTCAATGTTGAATACAAGCATTAAACACCAGTTACAATTTCGGAGGGTGTATGTGTTGGATTCCTAACGGGCCAGAACAAATCCCTGCTACAGATTGTTCACACGTCCGCGTCCGCGTCATGAGGAGAACTTTCAAGGATTAGCGTCTGCTTTATTTCTCAAAGCTTCCAACGAGATATGAGCATTTGATCCAACGAATTGCGTTTTTTTCCAGTTTGGAAAAATTTACTTTGTAAAACTGTACTTATCGGCGTGTAGGATATCCTCATTAAACGAAAAAATTTCCATAAACCAACGTTTGGAAACAGAAAAAAGTCATTGGGGGCTAAATCCAGGGAATACGCAAATGAGGAATGAAGAATTTCTGCATTTTTTACATTGTCAAATGTGGGACGGCTGGTTGTTCTGGTAAAAGAACGATTTTTGTGCGCCAATGTTGCTCGTTGTTCTTTTAATTCATCTTTCAAACGGTCCAAATAAGCTGCACAACAGAGTCCTGTTACTGTTTTATCCTTTTCCAAGTAATATATAGCAATCTGGGGAAATTCCTCCTCTTAAAAAAAATGACTCAACCTGCAAGCAGTCCTGCGCCTTGCAATTCATCATTGTCGATGGCGAAAAGTTTTTTCATAAGTAAATGCTCTTGCAGGAAGATGCATACTCATACAGCTGAGATGAATACATTCTCAGTTATTTTGTGCATTTTCACTCTGCGGTTTGTTTTATTACGATACCATGTCCTCGTGTTGGTCTCAATTGAGCAGCGTGCTGCGTGCTGTTGGTCTCAATTGAGCGTTCCTGCAATGTAACACTCGATATTTGTAATATAAAAATTAGGCCGCCCCTACCGAATATGACATAACTTATGAATAAAATATGCTTCAGCAATTGCTGTACTTATTAGCAAAGTACAACAGACATGTGCACAGTTCTGCTTCGTTGAAAAGACAACACACTTTGGCAACTAATGTACTGTCTGTCCGCTCATCGCTCTCCTGGTTCAGATGACATGTTTTTCATATCTGTATCATAATTTTAAAATATTATATCTTTTATTTATTGCAACAAATTGTGTTTTATGTGTGACAGTCCTTTAGAGCTATACGAAGTTAAATTCGCAACAGAGTTCCAAGCAATTGCACACATGTGCAGAAAATTCCTATTCAGCAAGACAAAAAGTGCAGCGCTAGGATTTCAGTTAGAGGGACAGTCATAAATTTTCCAGCACCTTCTTTCCGGTAGTAAAGGGTTGCCACATCCATGTAGAACTTTTTAACAAGCACAAACAAGCATGTTTTAGATAGTTTTCTTTTACAGGTAGAACATGGCATAAAAGTATAATAAACATACGGTACGTCACTAAAAGTAGGCGTATTTCCCAAAACAAATTTTCTGAAACTAAGGATTCCGACACGGTTCCTAAGGGAAGGCGGGCCAAAAAAATATGTGTGTGTGTGTGTGTGTGTGTGTGTGTGTGCGCGCGCGCGCGCGCGCGCTGTAGTGTAGAAATGCAAAACAAATATATTTCTGCTTGGTATTTCTTTTTAACTTAATTTCTTTACACTTGTAATGCATTTTTTTAATCATTGCTTTGATTCAATAATAAGAGTAGCAGCCTGTCAATAGGCAGCGGGTCTTCACACAAAGGCCTATATTTTGCGTAATAGATATATGAAGAAATCCAGAATATTTGATGCTTCAAAGTTGTAATTTTATAGCGCATATAAATATTAGTTTTATACAGTTTCGTTCTTAGAATGTGCACATTTCCATATAAAAGTACAAATGCAACCAAACAATACAATTTTTTGTCAGTGATTGAATTTCGTGTGGCTGAAAGCGAGAAATCGTTCAAAGCAAACGGTTTTAATGCGGGGGGGGGAGACAGAAACAATTAGATTATTAGTAACTTGGAAAGCTACTCTTTAATTGCACACATTGGTAATTTTTGGATATATGATAATATCCTTCAGATGAGCTCCACTGGACCTCAGGCAGATCTCAGCGGGTTGTCTAATACTATACATGACTTTCCGCAACACATTCTCTGGAATTCTTTGAATTTCTTCCCGGATGTAATTCTTCAGTTTCTGGATTGTATGAGGTCGACAAGCATAGACTTCCTCATGCCGATAAATCGATGAGCCTGGAGGCTAGGCAGGACCCCGAAAAACGATCCATGACATGACAGACATGAGATTTCTCATTCTTGCTGTGTGGGCGGTAGCCCCATTTTGCTGGAACTATATCAGTGTCTTATCAACACGTCGCCAACGAATTCTCGCAAAAGCAAAAGTTACTGTAACTGCCAGCTCAGTAGGATCTTTAAAATAAGTATTGGCCTATAACTCCAAAAGCACTAACACTACACCTTACCGTCACTTTTGCACAGTGTAGTGGTTTCTGATGCAACACCCGAGGATTGTATCTGAAGTTCTGTTTGTTCACTCATTCATTTAAATGCTCGTTTGACACAATTAGATCCAGAGCTTGTTGTATTTTTTATCATCTTCTAGAGAACCCGTGATAAAATTATGGGGAAGAGGATCTTGCGCTATTTAAATTTTTAATGGGCGGAATTTTAAATTCTCGTGTAAAAAAGATCTCTAGGCGTTAAGTAATGTCGAGGAGTAGAAAGGTGGGGACTCCGCTGAAATTCTGCTGCCACTTTCTGTTCATTTTTCGGTGTTCTCACGGTTCGAGGACCAGCAAGAGGCTCTTTGTAGCGTACAGAGGCAACAATTCCAAACTGTGTGACCGAATTCATCATTGTCTGAAGTGTATGAATTCCTTGCGATTTCAAAATGTCGTGCAAGTATACGTTGCATAATTGCACTGGAATCATTCTTTTTTAAAAAAAAATTGTTTCCACAGCAAACAATCGATGCTAATCCGACCAACGCTGCATCGTTACTAAAGGCTATAAACCGCTCTATAAAATGGCAATGCTCTACAAGCATGCCGGTATGTTTAAATCGTCTAACAATTTCTACAAAATCCTGTATTTGTGTTTAGTGACAAATATTTTGACAGGAAATAAAACCGAATTTGACCAAACTGTTGATCTTTGCAATTTCCCAAGATGAAATATTCTCCAGTAACATATTTTAGGTGTGTAAATATTCTTTTCTGCCTTAAAGTTTAAATATTGCAGATAAAAGTTACAAATTTTTGTGGTAAATTTGGGAAATGCTTTTGTTATATTATTTATTGTAAGAAAATTACGGGAAATAAGTGATAACGTCATATAGTTTGATCTTCATTTACTCCTACTTATCCAAATCATATCATGTCCTCGTTTAAAGTTTATTACAAAAAGTTATTTTTATAGTTTGCTGGAAAATCATTTATTGTGTGTGTTAAACAGAGAGATTGTCATTTTCGTTATGATGAAAATATTTTCATATGAACATTTTCTAAATGATTTTTACAGGACTAAATTCAAGCAATTTTTCAGATTGTATGCGTGATGTATTATTTTAAATAAAATAATTTTAAAATATATTGCAAGTATTTATTTAAAAATGTTAATAAAACAGAGAATATATATGCGAAATTTAATGGCCTCCTAAGTCCATAAATAAGCGGTAGTAAACGATAAAGACACTACTTCATTCATTCAATGTATTGTTTTAAGGAAAACAGATAAGCAGTTTTTTTTTTTATTGCGGGTAAAAACTGCGGAATTCTTTTGCAATACTTTGGTCATTTTGAGTATGCACTTCTTATTTTCGTTGTGCGTAAAAGCATGGACAAATCTTTAGGTATGCTTTTAGATGAGAAGTTGGTGTAATAATTAAGTTATATAAAATGTTTTGGGTTTTTGTCATTTTTTATTTAGTTTTATTCCGAGGTGATCTTCTTGTTTAAGTTTGTTTTGGTGTTTAGTTCTGTTCTGTGCTTTTTAATGTGTAAAATTGAAAAGACAATATATTAAAAGATTCAATATATATCTTTGTATTTTGTAGTTATGTTTTAATGTGTACTGTCTCAATGATATGCCTCAAGTCATGATTAATTTATTGAAGGAATGCATTTTGCATAAGCTGGTGGAACCTTAATGCATATTTTAATAAATTCCAGAACACTGTTTTAAAAATATATATTTTCTTCTCTAGTGTCATATGTAAATACCATCTATGAACAAAGCCTGGGGGTTTTATTATACCAGTAAGCTTGCTGCAGAGAAAATGTAATGTGAAACTTCGCAGTACTAACAAGAGAGTGGCGGTAAACCTCGCAGCAATATTAATTTCTGTTGCGCACGTATCATTACGATAGCTATAGATTAGGAACTACCAGAAATTTCTTTGTGTCTTCATACCTGCCCATACCACCTCCATCTAGAACTGATCATGCAATTTTTTTTTTCTCTCTAACCGTCCTGTCACATCTGTGTTTGTTCCTTTGACATAAAGTTCTTCCGCTTTTGCGTGCTGGGCATGTTTCATTCTTGAAATGTGGACCTTCCAGTCTACGCAACAGCTTTATTTCATTACAGGGTTTGTTATCTAAAAGTCTGTACCCTGTACCCAAGATCTATATTTCTGCTGATTCAATTATTCGCTCTTATTGTTGTTTTCGAACAATAATTCTAAACAATTTAAGAAAAGATACGCTTTATTTTTCCATAAACTTAACAAAAGTGTTTAATTCGTTTCAGTGTTACTAATCTCTACCGAGAGAGTGTCTCAGAGATTGAATTGTGATCCTGATCTAAGGTTGTTTCGTGGTTTCCCATAGTCAGCAATGCGAATGCGGGGATGGATATTTACACTTCATTCATTTTCCGCTTTCCCACTTCATATCATTTCATTCCGTTAATTCTGTTACAGAGACGAAAGAATTAGGTTAGGTTAGGTTAGGTTAGGTCCCTGGTGCGGTATGACCGTGATGCGGTTTAGAAAGGTTTCCGCTCCCGTGTCTGGTGCTTTTGGGGCTCAAACTCCAGGGAGGAAAGGGGGGATGAGCACCTCCGGCGTCGGAATGTTAGAAATCCCATTTAACCTTTCCACGACCCCCACAGAACTTGGCCACCCGGTGTTTCTCTCACGTAATCCCTTCCTCCTAGAGGTATTTCCAACAGGAATGGCACAAGCGGCCAGCCGTTGAGCAAAGCTGAAGTATCGAAATATCCTCCTCCGACCCTAACAGTCCATTTCAACCCAAGCTAATTCTTAGACATCTAGACATGTAATTGAATGTACTTGTTTATTCGTCTTGTCTTGAATAAATGGTATTTTTAGTCTTCGCTGGAGACATTTTCATGTCAAAATTTCTTGCTAATTTACTGAGCGAATTTTCTGCTGGAGTTCTCTGCAAGCAGGAATGATGCAAAACTTATTCCTTTAATTATAAAGTTCGTCTATAATAAAAACATCCTTTAGTTAACCACTTTGTTCATTTAACACGATGTTATGCGACTTCTGCATCCGAACGCTGCCCCCTTTATTCTAAAACTCAACTGCCAAACACTTCATCCTGTTGCGGAAATCCGGATTTAGCCGACTATGTAACCTGCTCCTTTCTATTTAACGATGTACGCTGTTTCTGCCACGACTTACTCAGAGCAAAATTTAAAATTTAAAACTCGCGCTCAAAGGATGTCGGAGATAACCTTCCCTCCGAACACTCCGCTGCCAGTTTTTTTCCCCTTCCAATGGAGGTGTTTTATTGGCACAAGATAAAGGGCCAGTCGTCAGCATTCCGTGAACGAAACTTATGTTCTTGCAGCAGCAAGCTGTGCCCGATATATCACACAAGCACGCCGACAGCCAATAACCAATGGCTGTGCAATGTTCACGAAACATCTCCCGCTTTGTGTCAACCTACGAAGGACGCGAGGTGCTCGAAAGCTGTATATTTGTCTATTTTACATTTTAACAGGCTGACGTCTTTATTACCTTGTCCATTTGGTTTACAAGGACCTACTCTGCATCTAGTTTAGAGCAGCACTGTTTGTGCATCCTAGTTGAAGGGTCTTGAAGCGATCGGTTTGTTTAACAACCAGCAGAATATGCGAGCCGTCATCAGCGTTACCTTTACCAGTCCCCGGGGCGCTAACTACAACTTTAAACACTTACAGAGCCCAGCCATTCTTTCAGAGGTTAGGCTGTGTTAGCAATACACTACTCACAGATATTTTACGTGCAATGTTTCATAAAGAATGAGATAATTTTTTTGATAGCATGCCTTTATTCATTCTCATAATTTTGTTGATCTTTTTCAAAATAGTCCCGGTGCACCTGTTTCAGCGTTTCTGCCAGTCTTCAAAGACATGCTGGAAACCATTTTTGACACGTCCTTCAGGATTTTCTCCGGGGTCTGATAATTTAAAACGTATCGCACGAAGGTTTTTTCTTCAAATTAGGGAAAATGAAAAAATCTGATTGAGCTAAATCTGGACTATAGGGAGGATGAGGGACACACTTCACATTGATTTTTGTGAGATATTCAACAACAACATTTGCGCATCATTCATCTTGTTGCACGGAAATGAGGCCTTTTGCAAGCGTGCGATATAGCCTTGCTCAGTTTTCAGATCATAACTTTCCCAGAAGAAGCTTTTTGGTGTTGATGATCACAAAGAGCTCTGCTGTTTTCCCTCAGGATCGAAATGATGTAGCCAAGTTTCATTCTCAGTGATTAATTTGAAAGAAGCGTTGCATCTTCCTGTAAGATCAACTTCAATCGCATGCAAATCAGCAGTCTTGGAACCCAGCGTGCACAAATACGCCTCATGTGCAACGTGGTACCCAGGAAAATATTGAGAATTTCTAAAAATCTTCTTAATTTTATTCAACCTCCATCTCTCATAATGACAGCTGTGATATTAATCATGGTTAGGGCACAAACTGAAGGGTCCACCTCTATTTGAAATTGAGTTTCCCCTCTTTAAACGTTTTAAACCATTTCCAGCTGAACAAACCCTGCAGGCCACCTGTAACTTTGCATAAGCCTCAGTTGAAAACTTTTTGAGATGAAAGCAGAATTTCAAAGCAGCATAGTATTCGTCACGTGTCATTTTCATTTTCCAGATGGTGGTACTGAACACGTCTCAACTTGCAATCTCTCACAGGTGAGAACTGAAGTGACAACAATGAAACTACAACACGTGTGCATAACGCATTAAGCTAACAAATAAATTAAAATTTAGGGCGAGAAGTTATGCCAGTAAAAATATTGTGATCATTCTTTATTGAACGTTCCTCGTAAAGCTCATTTTCCTAATTAATATGCGACAGACATAAAAATATTTATGTATCAGGCATAGCAAGCACTGAATTGGTTAAAGGTCGAGAAGATCAGTGCGTAATCCCATTCTTGCACCTGATTACATTTTAATAGTGCTCTCTTTTATGTCTCGTAAAACCAAAACATTATCACAGCACAACCCTGCATCTCTGTTAGGTACTTCTCGTTTACACAAAGAAAAGATCCCGTTACAACACAACACTACTGCCGAGGAACAATGAACGGACATGGGCCTATTATTGTACGCATTATTGTACGCTCTTCAATAATGATCTGGCGAGACAGCTTTCAACTACAAAAGAATGACCGCAATAGCATGAGGATCAGCCTCTTATCGATCGACTTGCGAACCGATACTTTTAAAAGCGCCTCTCTGTAGTTTTAACAATCTAAAATTAAATTAAACACAAGAAATGTTTACCTCTGTATATATAAAGTCTAAAAGCCAGACTCATTGTTGATTCAACATTTATTTAATTATTTCACCAAACAAATTATTAAAATAATGTGTTAAAAGTTATTTATTTATTACTCCAAAGTTATAGTTTATTAAGTCACAATTTGTTTCATTAACGAAAACACACTATAAGTGTTTGTACTCTCTGTGTTTACACATTTCCCGCTAAGGTGGCGTCATGCGCAAACAGCTATAAAACTCGCGAAATGTGTATCGGATATGGAAGCTCTGGCTCCCCACCAGATGTAAAAGAACTAACTCTCTGCAGTGGCGCCATATAATATCGTTTCCCTTTTCCTGTAACTAATCTCAAGAGCACTGCCTATGAAGCCATTCCAAGGGAATAGTTACCAAATATGCACAGCTTCCTTCATATCTTTGCAGATTTATGATTGACCTTGGTTCAAACTCGCCCCAGAATACTCTATTTTGCGATGGATTTTACAGCCTACAGTGGTGCTCTCGCAATGAATGTTCTACTCATATTTTCATTTAATATTTCTCATTATAGACAGAATAATAATTGTCCCATATAAGCTTTCATGGGGGAGGGAGAAATATTAATTACGGAACGGAGATAAGGAGTAAATTTCAATCCTTAATATAACGTAACATTTAAATTATCATATACTTTTTATTTCGTTCTAATAAAGAAAAAGGCTTTTAACTTTTACACCACATTTTTCATATGGAAAGAAGTTTAAAACAGATTGATAGTTAAATACATTCAATATTCTAAACTCTAAAACAGTTTCATCAATTGTTTTTTAACACTTAAAAGATTTAAATTGAAATAAATATTGGAAATGAAGAATCTCAGTCATCGCCGAGGTTCGAAACACGGATCTTCAGCCTTCCGGGTTGATGCTCTAACAAATGTATAAATTAACCCTTCTATACCTAGTAGGGAGTTAAACTAGAAGCCTAGATCATAAGCACTTGTATCATTACAAATCTTTCCTTAAGGAATTAATGCTTAAGCAGGTTTCCGGAGTTTATGGAATCAGGTGAGAGAGGTCGATTCCGTGCTTACAGGAGGGACGGTAGAGCGTCAGCCCGGAAGGCTGAAGATCCGAATTTTTCAAGTCTTATTCTTCTTCTCCAACTTATGTCCTACACAGCGCTAGTGTGAAAAAAATAATTTCAATATAAAATTTTTATTGTTTCCAATCATCATCTACTTCATGCTGTAGAATATAAATCTCATTCAGGTTGCTTAGAACTGATCTTTCCACTATTTTCGGGGTCTATATGAACCTCTTTTTCCTCTAGTTATAAATTTGAAATAAAATGTGGAATTCTCTCTCGAGGCATGCGTTTGATATTCTCTAACCAATTTTGTTTATACTTATTCATTTATTTTTATTTAATTTTTATTTTCAACTCCTTTCTTATAGTTCTGTTTCTTATTTTATCTTTTAATGTTACTCCTTCACTTATCTATGAAGTAGTTTTAATATAAATGCAATCTACTAAAATGATGAAATAAACGTGTAAAATATAGTTCGACAATTACAGAAGAAAAAATGCATGAAAGTATATTATCATGCGCAACACTGGATTCCTACCGCCCTAATTCTGTATGATTTATATTTAAATTAATATTAAATTTATCGTTTGTAACTGAGTTAATACTTTTAGTACTCTTTAGAAAATTTCAGAAAATATGAATTTAATTCTATAAAGTGTCTTATACCTCTAACTCCGCGCAAAATATTCTCTCCTTCAGTTTTACGTAAGCCGTTTCCAAACCTCATTCCTTGCACATCCTTAAGAAAACATTAATTAATAGGCCAATTGCTCCTTCGTCACCCTCAACCCAACCATCGTCTTCATCATCTTGCGTAATTAGCCTGCCAAATTTCGGTTCGTGGCTTGAAAATTCACTACACCAACTTCCCTCTTCCGCTCGAGTGTGGAATACTAATATGCTCGGATAGCAAATAAGACATTAGCCTAACATCATCACGTGAAGAAAGTTTAAGATGATTGAAATATGACGATGGTTTGATTTGATATTAAAGAGAAAATTCGGTACCTCAGTTATCGACATAGCTCCCTTGAAGTTCAAAGCACTTGCTCTAAGTTCTTGAGGTTCGCGATTCCCTCGGGGAAGTGGGTTTTACTGATGTCCTCAAAATATTCCTTTACCTCCTACATGGCTTCTTCATTTCACTTAAATTTGTGTCCAGGCAGGAAAGATTTGAGTTTTTGGAGCAAATGGAAACCAAAGGAACGAGATTAAGGGAATAGGGTGAATGCAGAATAATTTCAAACCATAATTCGGCCAATTTGAGCCGAACGACGCGGCTTGAATGCACCGGCAAATCGTTATGGTGAAACAAACCTTTTTGCCATTCCCGGATGTTTTTCCGCGATAGCTGTCTTCAGTCTCTCCAAAAGTGTTGTGCAGTATTCTGCAGTAATGGTTTTCTCCTTCTCCAATTAGTCAATCAAGAAAATTCCTTTTGCGTCCCAAACAAGCTATTACCTTTCCAACGGATGGAACGCATTTCATCTGTTCAGAGTCTGTTCGCCTCGTGCAGCTCACCTTTTAGACTGCTGTTTCGTTTCCGGTGTATAGTAATTTTTTTAGTGGTGTTGAACGCCCGTTTTTACTACTGAGGCACCACAGGCGGTGGACACTGATGATACATGAGATGAAATGATACATTGGGAAAGGGCATTTTTATAGGAAGGAAACGTTCGAGGCCTAAATTTAGGGTATCTCCCCGGCATTTGGCAGTTATGAGGACTGAGGAAAACCTGAAAAAAACCCAGTCAGAGAGGACAGTCCTGGCGGGATTCGAACCCCAGACCTCCCGCTCACGATTCCGAGCCTTAACGACCTCGGCCACCCGTGGCGGTCTATGTATAGTGATGAATCCACGTTTCATCCATAGTCACAAAACGCCGTAAAAATCCAGCATATTCTTCAAAAACATTTCCAAATAGTCCAATAATGTTCGCTTGCGATTTCGCTTTTTTCAGAATTAAGGAGGCGGCACTCGTCTTGCGCAAAGTTTTTTTCTGTATAATCCATTATGCAAAATAAACTGAACCGGCTCAGTTGAAATGTCCGTGGCCTCCCTTAACTAGCGAATTTTCACTCGTCTGTTAGCCAAAACAATGCCATGGACTTAATCTGTGATTTCTGGCATCACAGTTGATTTTGGAGCTCCAGGATGTGGTGTGTCTGCGATGCTTGTTCTGCCACGCTTGACTCATTTGCTCAAAGTTGAACCGTTTCATAGGAAGGATACGCTCATCCAATGTAGGCAAAACGGTCTCATGAATTTCCTTCGCAGTTTTCCCTTTCAGAATTAAGTTAATCATACCACGAATTCCAATCTTATCCATTTTTCACTCTCACTCAAAACGCTTGTTTTAAACAACATTCAAACTGTTAATCATTATCAGAACGATTTGTAATGGTGGAATAGTTATACATAGAAAGCAAACTTTGTGGCCACATATACAGGTGCTGCTGTTACCCTCCATTGATATGCTAATCAAGTCACATATCAAATCACCCATCGATGTTGATCATGTCTTCCAGGGACATTTGGTGGAATAATGAAAAATATTGATTTAGTGTAGTCTTTTAATTTTGCGGAAAATTTTGTGTTTTGTTGCTTATATTGATTGGTGATTTCCAGATTATTTTGGAATTATCTGTATTAATGTTGCTTGCCTGATTAGGCCACACCTGCTGTATACACATGAAGACGTCAGAAACAATCTCGCCGGGAGGGACACTCCAATGAACACATGTATCCACTGTAAAGAGAACATATATGATGACACTTCGATCACTGTATGATACTTTGACGAGCTACCTGAAGGGAGTGGACTCTTTCCTTTGTCTTGCTTTCGTAAGCTCGATTATAATCGAGCAGGAGTCAGTAAACTGTCATGCAATACTATTAAGTGAAATATTCTGTTTCTGCATTTGTATATACTGCTCGTGGATATCAATACAATTTAAATATATAAGCTTGGGGCCTTCTCTTGCACTGTTCCAGGCGAAAAAAGCAGCAAAATTTAATATGCATTGTCATATAAAATACATAAAAAGCCAAATTAAAGATATATTACATATTTTCAATATGTTAGAAAGCCGATGAAGATAGTGTTAAATTTCCACTTGTTTTTCAATAATTTTTCTCGAGTACAAGGAGTACAAAGAGAAGGAGAAAAAGAAGAAGAAGAAGGTAGAGACTAACTGTTGTGATTCCTAGAGTTGAGATGACAATTTAATCCACGTTTAAATTTCTTTTTTTCCAACAATCTCTTACTTCAGGAAGGGAGTTTCAGATTCTGGGAACTGACGCTGAATGAGGTTGAGTAGAAAGGTGTTCGGGGACGAGGGATAGACAGTAAAGTCATATTCTGGATTCAAGATAGAGACAGGTATGGGAAGCGAGAGGCGATATACTTAGGGTGCAGGTATAGGGGATATTGAAAAGGGACTTCAGGGAATGGAAAGACCTTATTGAGCAAAAATGTTCCATTGCTTGTAACTTTAAAAGAAAATAGGGAATCAATTATTCAGTATCGTAAAATAGCCAACAAATTAAAACTAAAAAAAGGTCACAGTCGGACAAGAAAATAAATCGAAGTCCTCACATTTTAACAAAGGATACCTTTGATGACATCTCTAGTGCGTACTTCAAACTATAAGTGTGCAAAAGTCACCTTCCTAGTTATAACAACATCACAGGAAAATTTATTGTGCGTTACTTGATGATCCATCTTCGTAAAAGCGTATAGTCAGAAATCTTGATAATAGCTTACTTAAGTTGCATCAGCGCTATAAATGTTTACGTCAAAATCGCTGTTAATGCTAGAAATTATGTGTTGTAAACGTTTCCTCACCATTTGGAGAGACAGGCGGGAGAATACAAAGGAAAACGTTAGCGAAAAGATCAGAGGGCACGCTGTTACACGGAAGCAACATGCAGAGAGGCTGGATAACAACAAAATTACTGATGTATGAATTAAACACGCAAAAATGCATGCTGTACCATAAGAGTTCGTCACAATTTGCAAGTTTTCGCGCCTAGTTTCACAGCCAACGCAGTTCCGTGTTTAAAATGAATAATTGATGTCGTACGAGTAATAACAGCAAATTCCAGTGTTCCAACGCGGCGTCATATCCTGTGGCAAACGCTAACCTGTTTTACTTTCGCTGAAAAAATAATGAAAGCACTTCTAATGATCATATGGCAGCCACGCCCGTGCGGAAAATGTGCGATGTAGACCGTGTTTTGTCTGCGCTTAACAATAGCGCCCTACTGTGCAAGCATCAACGTTAATAACGCACAGCAGCCTCTTAAAGAGAAATGCCAAGAAGATGCAAAACTTCACGAAAATTGCGTAACTTTTCAAGTTTCTACCGCGCCTTTTAGTGAGTTTAACATTAAAAACAATGCTGTATATTAATTCTTCTCCCCGAAAATGGTTAAATATATTGTTATATACAAGGTAAGCTCCTAACATGTCTCATTTGAATAGCTTTCTGAGGTAACAGAAATAATTAACTATGCAATTTTTCAATATAAATGCCTACAAAAAACCCTTTTCCCTTGATTTTTTTTATTTTTCCACCTGATATACGTAATATGAATGCCTTGAGTTCAAATGTGGTTTTAGTTTTATTCTATCGGGCTAGGTTTTTGAACAAAATCACATAAAATGTAATAATGTACTTATATTCTTGATGATGTATTATTCATTTTAATACATATAGCTAAGACAAAACTGCTTTTGTATGTTTCATTTTAACTTAAATATTAATGCATATATTGAAAAAAGATACCTACATGTCATAAGTATGAATTCCCAACATTTTTTTCACTATTAGAGAGAAGAAAGCTTTTTTTTTTTGAAGCTATGATATGTTCTTCACTAGTGTCTCCTTTCAAACACCAGCAGTAATCAGTCATCATTTACACATCTCAATGGCTTTGATAGCGAATTTCTGTTGTTTTAATGTCTTTATGAAACCGTCACGTATTATCAGTGCCCCACTGCCTGTGATGTTCAGCAATGAAAATGGGTGTTAAACACTGTTAAAACACTATTTTAATTATTAACTATGTGTTTTTCAAAAAGTACTCAGAAGCTTTATCTACACAATATTCCATTACGAAACGTTTCATTTCATCATCGTTAAGGCCTTTCTTCAGTTTAGAGAAGCGACAGTAACCGTTAGGGTTAGATTGGACTACAGGGTGGGGTTCAAGAAAGCACATATCATGGCAACACCCATTTCACGTTGACGTTGCTTTCCTTGATGCGAATCAAGAGAATCGTTCAGCAATCCCAAAAGATTTTTCCGTTCTTGCACGCGGACATTGTTCTCACAGTTCTCACAAGCCGTTCTTGCACGCTGTACAACTACATAGTACATGGGGTAGACAGTACGTGCACACAAAATCCAAAGAGAGGAGATTTTTAAGTAGTGCTTAAAAATACTACTGAGGAACTACAGGCGGTGGACACTGGTGATATACTTGAGATGAAATTATGAATTGGGAAAGGAATTTTTAGGGAAGGAAGCATTTCCTGGCCTAAACTTAGGGTACTTTTCCGTACTTTCCATTTGTGAGGACTGAGGAAAACCTGGTAAAAAAGAACATTAGTCAGAGGACGGTCCTGGCGGAAATAGAACCCTAGACCTCCCACCACTTCATATATCTTAATGACTTCGGGCATCCATGGCGGTACAATTCATAGAGGTGAAAAAAGAATTGAAATGAATGATAACGCTGATCTACACAATTTTTGCTAAATGAAAACTGTTCATATTTTCTGACTCCTTACCACGTGGAATCTCTCAAACCAGCCTTTGTTTTCTTTCAATGGGCTATACTTTTTCAGAAATTGGTATAATGAAAAATAGCAGATTTTATTATTTGTTCATTGAGTAGATACATAAAACAAATCTTCTGAGAGATTTAAACAAGATAATAAATTGTTCACTTTGTAAATGGGACAGCAGAGCTAACTCACATATTGAACCAGATAAAATTGACCACAAAGGAGCAACTTAGTTCCTGGAGAAAAAATGTGAAGTATGAACCATTGGTTTTTCCCTCTAATGTTTTTCTTCCACTCCATATTAGAATGAGAAACCTTTCCTCAATCGTCGATGTCCGAGTTAGAGAAGTCAGCATGGCTGGCGTATAAAAAGTGATAGAAAACGTTCTTGACAATAAGAAATATGAAACTATAAAGAAATTGTGCAGGGAATGTTACATTTTAGAAATCTAGGGTGTAGAATGAGTGTTACGTGCGTTTTCTCAACAGCATATTGATTACTTCCCTGCGAACCATGGTGCAACGAGTGAAAAAAACCCAGTCAAGGAGGACGGTCCTGGCTGAATTTCGAACCCCAGACCTCCCACTCACGAGTCGGTGCCTTAATGACCTCGGCCAGTAGGGGTGGTTTTTTTTATTGATTTATTTATGGACGCTCTTTAACATCACAGGTCATCAGTGTCCCAGTCAACTCAGGGCGTGAAATGGCCGATTTTGCTCAGAGGCCTATCTTTCAGGCTTGAAAGGTTCTTTATCGTACCGTAAATGTACGACACGGGACCCACGGCTTTACTTCCCTTCCGAAGGAAGCCATACTTAGGATTTTTACGCCCCGGAGAAATCCGTCGGTCCTGGCCGGGTTCGAACCCGCGATCTTGGATGTAGGAGGCTAGTATGGTAACCACTACACCACCAGGACCGACTATCGTGGTGGTAACTGGTGATATGCCAACATATCAGTTTGTACAGTACAATCCTATGTTCAAAGATCACTTCATGATATCATAATTACGATTGCCGAGACTAAGCGAAGGCAGTAATTTAATTAGATATTCCTCTCTGCCTGTGTTTATTTCATTTCAAAGAATTAAGCGAAAGTTTCGTACTTTTATTATGAGATGACCTACGTTTTTAATTGTGCTTAACGCCCGTTTTACTACTGAGGCATCACAGGCGGTGGACACTGATGGTACATGAGATGAAGTTATAAAATAGGAAAGGATATTTTAAGGAAGGAAACGTTCCAGGCCTAAGCACATGATGTACTGAAAATAACGAATATAAACCAGATAATTCAGAAGGGAGGATGGAAGGAAGGAATCATTTAACTCTATTTTGACTAGGAATCAACTTTAACTGATAAGGATTTGAATTCGTTCACATGCTGAAATATTTCGTAACGACACTTCTTCCCAACGAAAACTCCTCTCCGGAAGTAAATTTCAAGAATAAAATTATAATGTTCTTTTGTAACATTCATGATGCCTTTAAGAAATATTTTAAATAAATGAAATATTTTTACTATAAAAATGGATGACATTTATTTTTATTTAAAATGAAGAAAACAAAAGAATGGAATCCAATGTTTAAAAAAATATGGCCTACGTACTTATGTCTAAAGGATTAAACTCCCTGCGCAATAATTAAAAAAATAATAAAAAATGAATTACCATTTAAAATTGAACACAAGGGGATAGAGAAATGTTCAAGAGTTTTTTTGTTTTTTTTTTTTTGAGTAGTGTTTAACGCCCGTTTTTACTACTGAGGCACCACAGGCGGTGGACACTGATGATACATGAGATGAAATGATAAATTGGGAAATGATATTTTTTTTAAGGAAGGATGCGTTTCAGGCCTAAGTTTAGGTACCTCCCCGGCATTTGCCAGTTATGAAGACTGAGGAAAACCTGGAAAAAAACCCAGTCAGGGAGGACGGTCCTGGCAGGATTCGAACCGCAGACCTCCCTCTCACGAGTTCGTGCCTTAACGACCTCGGCCACCTGTGGCGGTATGTTCAAGAGTAATAAAGTTTTCTGTCGAAAATATAAATCCGTCTCACTGTTAAGACAAGCTCATAATATACACATTAATATGTTTGGATAAATTTCTTACATTTTCTGAACATTTTTGAGTAAATACAGTAAAGTTATATTTTCGAAAGTGAATCCATGTATAAGCTTTTTCTACCTTTCGAATGTTAACAAATAATAACTTCATTTATAAAATGTTATATTGTATATGTAGCACTAAAGACTATTAATTCAACCAAGAACAATTTCTGCACCTTTATATTTGATATATGAATAAAATCACAGATGCAAAGCTTTTAAAATGCATCCACCGCCAATCGACGCCACAAATAATTGTGTGTTTACACTGCCATTGTCCTACTTGAACTGGCTTTTGATCATCGACGCGTTCTCAGCTTATTCAGCATTCTTGAACAGGGTGGCCCACAAAAAAAAAAAAAAAAAAAAAAAAACGCCTCTAGTTCGTATACAAAAGTGGGTATTACATCTGTTGCACCAATTTATGTGTCGATTTGGTTTTTTCCGCGTTCGCAGCCAATACCATTGTACATCACTTTGTCAGAAAAGTTTGCAGGAACACCAACACCAAGAAATATGGCGGCTAAATTCACTCGCATTTTCTTATTGGAATCGGTAAGCACTTCACCTCCATACAATTCTTTGTTGTAGAGAATACATCTCGCACGACATGGCTGAATTTTGAAATAGCCACCTCCTATAAGTAGCTATTTCCTTCCTTTTCTTTTCTCCTACCTGCCAGCATTCCTTCATTACTGGTTCACTGTGGGTCTTGTATGCACGCTATAGGTTGACTCGCCATTTCTGAGAAAGTGCTCATTCAAGAGCGCTTGTTCTATAATTCAGATAAATGAAATAAAAACATATCAAAAGTACCACTGTTTTAATTGATAAACTTTTTAACATTTCATTCCAGTTTCAAGCTAAGAAGAAAGCTGTTGCAAAAAGATCAAGATTTAAGAAACCTCACGAAAAGTTGAAACTTAAATCTTAACTATTTTAATATTCCTTTCGGATTAAGGCTGGCTTTATTTTCAAATCCTGATCAATCCCAAAAAGTGATAAAAACTGCTGTTCATAAGTAAAAAAGTCATAATTATTTAGGGATAGCATAGTTCACTTTTGCATATTTAAATTAGTTGATAATGTTCATAAGTAAAAGTAAAAAGAGTTCTAGGATTTTATAACACATATTAGTATCTCCTGAAAAAAAGACTGCCTTATATCTTCCGAAATATCGTTCACCTTGCAAAGTCTATTTCTAATAGGCATGGAAGAAGTAAGAAGATCCAAGGTGAGCATCTCTATTATCTTTCAAAGACTTTTTGTACTCAAACTCCCCTTAATCTATTGACGTAGATGTTTATATCATAGTTTTCTAAGAGAAATTTACAAAACCTAAATTCTTAGCTTTTTGTGAGGAATGTGTAAATGGAGAAGAACGGGTTTTTGTTATAACTGAAAAAACTCCCCTTGTATTTTTTCGGTGTGCAGCTCACGGAGAAACTGGAAACGGAACGGGTTAGTGCCACCTTATTGTCTCTAGCAACACAAAGGCGAGCTTTTCACCTGTATTTTCTTGCACACTCCCTTTGTCTCGTTCTAGAAATCTATGATTTTTGTTCGGGGGTTGAAATTTATTCCGCTTACCAAACACAAACCAACTAGAAGCTTCCGTAATCAGCGACGCGAACTTTCACGTGAAGCCAAGTTTTGCTCCGGATTCGATAATTATAATTCTCGTTATTGCAATGCGGTTATTGCATGGAACAAAGCATTGCTGCCAACCCCAGATGTTGGTCCTCGGAGTTTCGGAGCCGCGCTACGTCTCATGGGGAAGGGGGCTACGGTGAGCACAGACCGAATTGCGTTCTAGTCTTTTATGCCCATAGAAAATCCAGAAAATTTTAAATTTAGTCACGTATATGTAAATGAGTAAAGTCAACCGAGCACTAGGTCAAACTGTCATGGGACATTAAATTAAGGGAATCACTTAAAGCAGACAAACTTCAATCGTACAGGACATTTTGTCTGACATGCTCGATAATCTCATCGTATGTTTTGAATTATAAATATTCCATTTCCATTGCATTTTCAAAACGTTCGTTTTAAATTAATGCTAAATTCTCTGTAAAATACTGATAGAAAATAGCTGGCTCTGAGGTAAAATTTGATACTTAGGTTCGAGAGATATTGAGTGCGATCCCCTTTGCTGGCCAACACGACAGATCTTTATCTTTTGTAAATACAAATATTAAGAATCTTTCCTTGCATAGACCCCGCATAATCTTTAGAACAATATAATATGAATAAAGTATTCAAGAAGGCGATTTTTCCACCAAAAATGAACTGAATTTTATGATTGTGAAAAGAGAGTTTGTTTCTATTTGAATATAAGTATTACTTAAATAGTTTAAATGAAAATTATGATTTGTGGTGTTGTGGATATAAATTTATTTTAAGTTATGATTTTTATTTCTATTTATCATTTTACCATATTTTGTTGCAGCGGTGATAATTCTCAACCAATCAAAAGGATATTGGAACACTATACTTCATTTTCAAGAAGACCAACAGAGGCGCATTTTAAATGACAATAAATGATCAATCAAATAATCGAACCTGCCTAGAAGAGCAGTCAGCAATAAGAAAGGAAGATCTGATGCAGGTAAAATCGTTTTACCTAAATCTCTTATAGCAAAAATAAGCAGTTCAAATATACATAATATTTAACACTAGCCGTGTGTAGGACATTAGCTGGAGAAAAAGATTACATGCTTCGAATTCCGGACATGACCAAATTGTTCAAGTTTGATTCTTCCTGAACCAATGCCCTAGTGAAAGAACAATTTCCATATATAAATTAACCCTTATATAGTTGCTGGTTAAACTAAATCCTGTGTTATAAGTATTTAAAGCTTTACCAATCGCCTCTTAAGGGACGAATCTCTCAAAGTAGAGACGTCTTAGGAAAGTCTATGGAGCATGAGATGACAGAGTTCACCGTTCCATCATTGGAGAACACGGTAGGCTGAAGAACCGTCGTTTGGATCCTGCCGTGAAACGAATTTGTCAAATCTAATTTTTCCTTTTCAACTAAACTTACTTTGCTTACTATGTAAGTTTTCCAACATTCATTTAGACCGAAATTATAGAAAAAATATGAATGAAGGAGGTATACCACATCATTGATTTAACATTCGGCAGACTGACAGCTTGGAATTCTATGACTGGATGTTGAAATATGGGACGTAAACGTACAAAATGGACGACGAATTGAACATTCGACGGTCTACGACATCAGAAACATAAGCAGAATGGCAGAAACTTAGTAAAAATTAAATTACGTTGAAATTTTCCGAAATGAATGTTCTGATGCCTGTTCTATGCTATCTTACATTCTAAAAATAGAAATACATATCAGGGATAACAAATATATATATTAAATTTAACAACATTTCATGTTGGGAGTCACTAGTTTGGCGGTGTGTGTTGGCAACGACAGTTCTCAGCGTCAACTAAGTTAATTTCAAGGAAACAAAAATATTTGTTTTTTATAAAATTACTATTTTTCGAAGTATGGTATAAAGCTACTTCTATCTCTGCAGTATGTTTTAAGTTGATTATACATTAATTACAAATAACCTTTTATGGAAAAGGGTATTCTTGAATGAATTAGATATTATTCGCAGAACTTCTTCTGAAAGAAATGAAATAGTGCCGACAAAACCAAAAGACGCATGAACCAAACACTTGCTACCGAACCCAGCATTTATCTAATAATTTTAGCACCAATTGAAATACTGCAATAAACATTCAAAAGAGTACTATCTTCGTTGTGTGGTTAATGAAATGTGCCTGTAGTGTGGCGTCAAATTGTTGCAATACGTAGCACTGGTCCGTCAGTCTGTTTCCTGTCTGACGCGCCTCTCTGCTGGTCCCATTATGTGTTTTACCATTTGGATGAGGGTATATAATCTAGTCTACAATACGGTTGTCGTTCGTGACAGTTGGAAAATGTATAGGCATACTATGGAGTATCAAGTGTTTATCGTTCGCACTTATGGAAAAGAGAACTGTGGCTTTCCTGGCGGCAGCATTTGTACAAGTATTCTCGGAAAATCAGCCAGGTGACCGAATAATATTTTTCCAAGCTTTTAAGAGCACATATTGTTCTCATCATCAGAAATGATGTGCTGAAGCCTGCAGATCGCTACTGATATACCGGGCCCTGGAATTGAGAGGAGTCAATGGGCAGCAAGTAAGATCATATAATTGGCTAGTATCCTGGTATATCTGGCCAATGGTAGTAGCCTGACAACACAACCATCATTTCCAAGGTCAACAGATATTGGGAACGCACATACAAGGAAGCACTGGTCATTAAGAGCACTCTATGCTTGCAGAGGAGAACCTGTCCCGACTCCAGAATCGACTAGGCGACGAGTACCGGATTCTGCAACGGATAGAAGTTCACCGACCACCAGTATAATTTTTTTGTTTGCTGCTTGGTGCAGACAAGCCAATATGAAAGCAGCCTGAAGTTCTAAGTATGGTTTACTTCGGAATGGAAGTAAAACCGTTTGTCCCGTGTTGTCCTTAAATAAGCCATATAAATAAAATTGGCGCATCTGCCTTACAGTCCACTGGCACCATGTGATTTCTTCCTTTTCCCGACTGTAAAAAGTGCAGCCTTGAAGAATAGCCGCCGCCTATAAACAGAATTTGGCTGCAGTGCCGGCAAACAAATGGCAGAGAAATAAAATGTTCCCACGTGAAGTGTCCAAACAGTAACACTGATAAACTTTCACACAGCTGTAAATAAGCGCAAAATGAATGCAGTAATGTTACCCTTAATTTTGCAAAACTAACTTTTACTTATGTGTTTGTGACTTTAGTGCTTGTGTGTTATTATATGTTGCTACGCAATAGTGTTCGCTTAGTATTTCTATACAATGTAATTAACTTTGGTTTAGACTTCGGTGGTTCTTTACATGCAATCTGCGTTCCCTTAGCGGCAGATTTGGAATAATAAAGTAAATTATTAAGGGGACCTATTCTCAAACATTACCTAATTATATATCTCTTTTGGTGACGGTTGTATTTCATCATCTTTAAACATTGCCTGCTTATCAGAAAGGTTTATGCAGCCTTGCATAACGTCGAATAACATATATCTTCAGAGAAAATATGCCAAAAATCTGAATATGACGAAAAATACTGTTATAAAATTTGGGTCAAAATATGGCCTATAGTGAAAAGCATTTATGTTACACCGTCCGTTAGGTGAATTAAGCTTTTCTTTATCATGTTAGTAGTAAGCTTATTAGCCTTGTATGTTGGTTATACAGAAAAGAAAATAAATACGAAAGCATTAAATAATTTCATTCATATTTCCTTACTGTTATTGTGCTCAAAGAAGATAGAAAGAGATTAAAAATAACTTAATTATGGTCAAAAAGCAAAATAAAACATACGTCATTAGAATTCGAGCACCAATTATAATGTATACTTTGGTTTATTATGTAGTAGATATATAACATTGTTTTCTTGTGTGGAGGTTCGCTGCACCAATTGTCACGAGCCGCCACTGCTCTCGAAAGACAAGAGGAGAGTTTACCGATAATTATTACATTCGAATATGCAAAACAGAAACAATAACACGACATGTCACAGAAACTGGATGCGACGCCACAGATAGAAACAACACAAAATGTTCATCTCAAGTTTCCATTTCAAGATGTTTAAGCCTCACACTTTTTACTTCTACTGTACTACAGCTCCTTTAATCCAAGTTTCCTTTCCACCCTTTTGGGTTCCAAACACCAAGACTTCCCCTTCTTTACGACACCTCTCCATGTACTTTTCTCCACTCCAAGAATGCTTGGTAATTTCTTCCGGAAAACTCCTCCGTTGGTCTTCTCATTCAGCGATGGTTCCACAAGGCAACCTAACCAAGAGAATAGCTCTCTACATATTTTTCTCATCACCTCTTTTTTTTTTTTTTTTTTTTTTGAAGGTATTGCGTGACATAGTGAAAAATTCATTGTTTAGTATGTTAGAACACGCGCGTACTGGAATACCGGAACTTGGAAAAGCACAGAATAAAAACAAAAATAGCGAACAAACGTGCCAATGTTGTGAATCTGACTGAATAGAAGGAAGAAACAATAAATGAATACAGTCCCGAGATTTATTTCCAAGTCAAGCACATAATAAAAGAAATCTACTGTTAAAAATTCATATGCTAAGAGCTTTGATTTGAAATTCCTCTCCATTTACTGATGTGGTCGGTATGCAATTTCCAGTGGCGAAGCGTGCCTTTTTAATGGGTAGGATTAGACATAGGATGTAGAAATTAATGAAACATCTAATGTATGTTAAATATACCACCAAAACGACTCTGCATGTGCTATCATAAAAGAGTTTCGTGTTCCAAATGATGGTATTGAGACTGTAATAATGATAGTGATGTTTAAATTATATGCGTGTATTATTAAAAAGAAAGTTCATGTTACACGACTCTCCTTAATCTATTTAAATATATTAGTTCAATCATCCAGTCTTTTTCCGTGTAAATACATCAGTCACTCCTGAAATTATTTCTTAAAATTTCATTGAACTTTTTATGTTCCTTTCACTACATTCCTAATAAGATAACGTGCCCTTCCGCTGCAATTGACAATTACGCAGAAATAGATGGAAAACGGCTATAATTGAAGAGTTACTAACTTACCGCGGTCCCTTGTAAACTAAAATCGATTAAATGACTTTAAAAATGAGTTGTGTAAAAATAATGTCACATTGTATTTTCTGTTAAAATAAATAATTATATAATTCGATATTATTACGATTTAAAAAGAGAGAGAGAGAGAGAGAGAGAGAGAGAGACAGAGAGACAGAGAAAGAAATATTATACTGGATGATCAAATTATTCGGATTTAACCAGAGGCATTTAAAATGACGTCACTATTGTGAAGCGAATTACTCGGTTGATATAGCTATGGGAATTTGCTTTGGGGGGTGGGAGTACAACTTACGGACATGCGGTCCCATCATAGTTATTAACCGTTTAATTTACCTTTACTGATTATAATGGGAACGCTGAGAACTGTTTACATCTGTTCCTATTGGTGGTGCCTTTCCCATTACCCTGACATGAAACAAGTGCAGCCATGTAGGAATGCTAACTGAAGGAACAGGCACAGAAATAACTGTGAGAGGCTACAATGTTAATGGACGTAAAAAAATAAAATTATCACAAGTATACAAGTTAAATTTGTTATTTGTTATGATAAATGTAACCATTTTATTTTCTATGCCGTGATTATATTGTTTTGAGTTATAACTGGTTTTAAGTCCTAAAATCACGTTATTGTAGTTTCTAATGCAATAATTGTATAGCAGTAAAAGGAGTTGCATATGCTATTTTATATACCAGCATTATAAAGTATGTTGTAAAATAGTCATGTATGGATGGAGATTTCTTAGATTGTTTGTCTTGGCGAATTTTGGATTTTCCCCAAGAAATTTTAGCCCAAGGTAGAAAGGCAATGCAGAAAAAAAAACGTATGATATTTATGAGATGGAACAGGACAGATGCATTAATTCGATGAAAAATATTAAAGATATTCAGAAAGTTTAGTTTTAGTATATTTATAAGAATATGAATTCTACGAATCCATTTGGTAGCTAATATTAATTAATCCATTTTATATTAATTCTGAAACCACATCATCTGCAATAAAGATGAATGATTGGTTCTGTTTTGAGTAATACGTGAATTGTTTCCTAAATATTATCGTAACGTAATATAGTATTTTAGAAGTGAAAGATTAAATGACGTAATTAAACTATGGTAATTTTATGCAACTATGTTACAATGTAGCATTTTATAAACGATTATAAGCACTAATAAATGCTGTTTATAATTTTGGTACACAAAAAAAATGTAGCGCGGCCACCTTGAAAACGTATTAATTGTGTACATTTCATTATTTATTTTACTTCATTTAATAATTTCTGAAAATTACCTACACATTCTTGTGAGGTCACTGTTTGTATTTTAAGACAGAAATATATCGCCTAGGTGAATTAACCAAAATTCTTGATTCTTGTGTAATCTGCTATAGTATTTGTTCATATAGTGCTTTGAAAGGTTACTACTTGTACTAAAGGTGCCCCAATGCTCAGCCTCTCACTAGCAGCAGGGCTTGAGTAAGCTAATCCCGCATATACTTTATATATATGAATATTTACACGTTTTGCTTTACCTTACAATTATTTTAATAAACACTTCCACATTTGGCTATCTTTTAAGTCCTACTGTTTGAATTACTTGTAAAGTTGGCCTGTCCATCACATTTTTCCTTCCCGCTTTTCTTCTCTCGTAAACGCATCAATTCTAGGTATTACACAGACGCAAATTCCAGGTTGTGTCGGCGACGCGACACTATCTTATATCCACTTGACATATGCGATTTCTGTTCTATTCTGCGCCCCATTTTTCTCTGACTCTTTCACAGTATCTCGCATTCTCTCTCAGTGACACTACTCACATCCAAATATGAGGACAGAATAGAATCATTAGTTTCTCTTAATTACTCTTGTGTAATGTTTTTCGATCTGGTTTTTTGTATATACACGCGGTTTCCCAGATAAGCCGTTTAATTTTCCGGAATAGGTAACCCACATTACACACTAAGGGCTGGGTAAAGCAGCAGCCGATTTAACAACCATCAATATTTGACTACTAAAATGTGTTACAGATACTTTGTGCATACATTTTCTTTTAAAATTGCTCCCTCTGTTTTACTATCATTGCGTAAATATTTTATATACGTGAATCGACGCCATACTGGAACCACTAACAGTTTAAAGACATTATGTTTAAATAGATACACGAGCACAGGAGGAAATGAACATGTATATTGAATATTAGTTTTATAGCTTATTCAGTAATGAAACTATGACAGAAAATTAAAGGAAGGAAATGTACACATTGCCTAATTCTATCCATCCCTTAAACCCCTGAAAAATGAAACCGATATGGCGTATGTGCATGATGGTATAACTTGAAAAAATATTGATTCCCGGACACTGCATATATATATATATATATATATATATATATATACATCGTACGACATATACTCGTAGTCACAACGATAAATTTAAAAAAAAAATTCCATAGTGCATAAGAATACTAAAAACTTCAATGTTCCATGTTAAAGGAAGATAAAAGACACAGAGAAATACCATACATTACTGTTGGCAGTTAATATCAATAGTCACTTCGATAAAACTGAGAAACCTCTATGAGAATCTACAAAAATAAAAGTATCTAGTCTTAAGTTACACCCAATAAAAGGAAAAATCACCATTAGCATCTTGAAATAACAAATGTTAACATTGACCGGCTGCTCTAACCCCGGACCTTCTGCTTACGAGAGCATTTAGGTTCTAAATATTTTGTTTTGTACTTTATTGTGTGTTTACCACTGTGTTTTATCTTCCTATATATAATTATATGTATATATATATAAAATTTACTATTATATACATTTAGTTTATTGTTGTTAAACATTACCTTAGTTTTTTGAAGGATTTAACTTTAGTTCTACTTTTTGCTGCTATAACGCTTATTTCCTACGTTGGATTACAGTTCTTCTGCAGAAAGAAGTCCTAAATATCTACCTTTAATACTCTGATCTCAGAAGTTAGTATAAATTACCCTTATTTGTAAGCAATATTAAAATATAAAAATACAATAGTTCTGTACCAACTGAGCATGTTAACTCAGGTATATAGTTATGTTTGCATGCAACGCACGAGTTTAATTAAGTTAGTAACAAGCGCTGAGAGAGAAAATAGCAAACACCTCTATTTATCGTTCTACAGAGATTTGGTCATTAAATTTCTTACAAAGGAAGGGGGAAAAGCAAAGGAAATTCACGAGAGGTTGCATACTACAAACGCGATGCTGTGTCTTTGTACTAAAGGATGAACATTTAAATCAAGTAATTTACATAAGATTGAAAATTCGCTGAATATGATTTTCACACAGAGTGTTCCATGGAATTTCATCAAAGGAAATGTGCCAAAGAATATAGGGAATAATTAGTGAAAATGTTTTGTCACATGTTTTATTATAGGAGCTGATGAACGAAGTTCAAATGGCATTGATTACTCATTGATAATATTAATAATGTTCATGGACCGCTTCCCTGGTTATTTACACCAGGTCATAAAATGTGTCGTCAAGAACACAGTGAAATAAATTTCAACACTTTTAAATTAGCTGAGTTATTTTCATAGATTGTCGATAGCGTTAATCGCAAATATTTTCTGGGATATAGGTAAATATTATTCTGTTGAAATGCTTGTCTCATAAGTGAATCAATACTGGGTAATTCCTGTTTCCATGATCAAATACTAACATGAAACCACCAAACAGAAATGTCAAAAAGATTCCTAAGTTTCTTCACATGTAGAATGTAATACCAACTGTACGGGGACGACTATTTGTCGACGACAACGCCCAAAAGAAAGCGATAAGGGTAGCCGAAGGAGCAAGACGAATAGTTCTATTCCGAAGGGAGGCAAAGAGGATCAGGTGTGCTGAAGTCAAGGGGAGATTACATTGAAAAGTAACGAGGTGAGCTTGCCAACCGAATTTTATTTTCATACTTGGATAGATTTATTATTGAACGCCCCTTGTAACACCCTTATCCCTACTCCTTCAAAAGGCTTAACAAGTTTATGTATTCGTGCACCCTTCGGGTTAGGTCTCCGCAATATACCGTAAGAATTTATTATAAATTAAATTGAAACCTAAAAATTTATACTTCTGGATAAAATTATTAAAATTACTTATTCTAATAACTTTAATATGGTTACACAGTGTCCTCATTTCGCTACGCAACCGGAGTTTGCATACACTAGTGGAAACCGGTGGGCCTCTAATGGAAGCGCGATTACTGGTAATAATGGGGTTAAAGTTCCGCTGGCGCCGACAGTTAAATGTGCTCTGTGGTGTTTATCACATCAACTGTTTCCGTTGCATTTCTGTAGGAAGTGCGTATTAGGTTCTCTTATTGTGTACTTGTGTATTGTGCAGAATGCCGCGTGTAAGTAATAACGCTAGAACAAAAAATTGATTTGTAGTTGTTTATGTGCAAAATAAGTCGTATACGTGCTGTGGGAGAGAATTTCGTGTTAAATTTCCAGGAATAACTTCTCTTTCGGCGTGTGCAATTTTCAAATTGGTGAATAAATTTCGGATCCAATGTGTTTTCTTTGACAAGAAGGCGAAACAAAACAAATAAACAAAAAAGTTTAAAAAGAGGAAAATCTTGATATTAAATGTGCTATATATTGGAAACACCTCGAATGTCTTTAATACTATTAGTCCAGCAATTTGGTGTATCTGTCGGCAGTGCGTATAAAGCCGCTTAAATGCTGTATATTTATTCACATTAAATTACTGCTATAACTGAAATAAAACCCATGGCGGCGCTGAAAGAAAATATTCTGGAGGCAGTTTACAGTATCCAAGAGGATGAATTGCGGCTAATGGTTCAAAATCTCTTCAGAAAGGTTCAGGCATGTCCCTCAACGAAGGGCAGTCACTTTGAGCAAGTACTAAGATGGTAATTATAGGATTAAGCAGTATAAATTACCATTAACAATAACGAAAGAAACCAAAAAAGACGCTGTACGAGTTTCGACCGCGCGACATGCTTTCTCTTGGCAGGTGGTGGGGCCGCAACTTACAGTCTGCAAAATAATTTTTCTATTGCGTAGAGGAATGAGTATATTTATATCATGATTTATTCATATTCCATGGGACTGTTTTACAACGTAAGTAATTTAGAATATGGAACATGTCTAAATTTTATCGCAAATTCATTTTTAATTCTACAACTGAGTTACTTTTCATTCTGCACAAATTCATACAAAGGTCCAGGTTACAGATAACAACAGAAAATACAATACGTGATAGCAGTTATTTAAAATGAAATATCAAAGATAATGCTGCCACTTGAAATTTCAAATTGCGGCTAGCAATTATTGAAGTAGTAAAATCTAAAATTTAATCAACATTAATTTAACTTTCAGATCTTTATTTGTTTATTTTCTGAATTTGGACAGAATAAAAAATAATCCAGGGTGGATGAAAGGTTTTAGTTTCGGCAATAATACAGAAATACAAGTTATTTCGGAATTTCTGACTAAACCGCTTATATTCTAATTTTTCTTATAGAAAATGTATCATTCTGAAATTATTATTCTGTGCAAATTCAAACAAAAATGAAAACAGCCTACGTTACCAGGCAAAGAAATAAGTATTATAAGAGCTGAATCCTTTACAAAAGGGCATTGGCAATTTCAAAATGATTTTGGCTGTAGCAGATGGGGTGAAACATAAAACGTTATCAACTTTGGTTTTAAATTTATCGGTTAATACCTAAAGTGGCCTTTTTAAAGTTAATTTACGTTAAACAGGTAGTGATTCAAATTTGGAGAGTATTAAATGAAAACTCTGTATAAATACGCGTGTTCGATAATATTTTCAAAGATTTAAGCTAGCAAATGTAATAATTAGCAATATACGAGTATTTAATGCATTGTCATGTACTATGCAATGAAAAAAGTTATTACATATTTGTTACATAAATGAATACTACTTTAATATTATCGATTATATATTTGGAAATATTGAAATAATGGGTTTTGTTGAATAAGTGTTCCGTAACAGCAGATTTGAGTCTTTCCCATTCATGCTAACAATTTGAAGTGTCTTATATATTCTAATACATTGTTTTTTATAACAGGAAATATTTGAAATGTGTGTATGCGATTATACTTATGCCTAGTGTTTATGTTATCTATTTTCATACTTTTAAATAATTCATTTTTATTTTTAATGTAAAATTTATAATAAAACCATTATTTTCCTAAGGTAATGTTAAAAAATTCAATTTTTAAATGGATTCACATGATTTTATATTATTTGCACTATGCAATTTTATGCGAATTGTTTTCTTTAATAACATAAAACACATTTACTTTCAACAAATATTTCCTTGGATCATTTAACCATATTTCATAATTGAAGAGATATATGCTTAATTAGCTCTTTTGAGGGTAGCTTCGGGACGAAAACGATAAATGAGCTGGTGATTTTAGTTTTAAGATGCCATTACCTGTGTTCTTTCCAGTTTATTTACTTTTTGTTTAGGTTCTCATTAACATTTTGCCTAAATGCACCCAGAAAAATTAAATACAAATTAAAATACGTACTCACATGCTAATTTTCACAGCTTTACTTCAAGGGTTTTAGTGTGTTATAAAATGCATTAGTCAAAAACACATGGTAATTTTCAAAGAGTGCATTATGCATATGAATTGTAATCAGTTTTCAAAGCACGAGAGTGACTATTTTTATGTACAAAGTACCTAACATTTTCTGTACATTTCTACCGTATAAAGAATTAGCACTATACTCCAGACCAGCAAACTTAAAATGAACAAATCCGCCCACATTCTAAATCTAAAGGCTTGTGTTAAACCAGGCAAGAATGACCCAGTTTTGTATACTTAAAACAAAAGGAAAAACCATAAAGGTATATAATACCCGTTACACAAGGAGGCAGATAAGGCCATTAAGCGACCGAAGCAAGTGTTTTCGCCGATGTCAGTTTATGGCCGGAGGGGCTGCAAAAACACAGTGGAGTTTCTGCGTTCTCTTTTTGCACAAATCCCATTCTCGCCTTGCTCGATGCAACTTCCTCGACTGATGATGCTCTTGGGACCGCCGACAGTGTACCGAGTATAAAACTGTTCAGTTATATTGCCGCTAACATAAAGTTCATACCCTGAATGTTAAACAGCAATGCACGCCACGTTTTCTGCAAGTTAAGTGGCAGATGGCCTACTGCTCCTCTACAGGTTTAAAAAAAAAAAAAAACATTAGAAAAGTTAAGCAGGGTGAATGTAAAGAAAACCCACGTCTTCTGATTGGAATATTTTTCTGACTAGACAAAAAAAATTAATTAAAATAAACCAACAAAAACCAAAATACAAAACGAAACAAAAAAAAAAAACGCATATTGCAAATATGACTTGAGTTAAAAATGTTTCGTATTATGTAGCTTTTCTCGTTAAGACACAGAATACCGTTTTCATAGCTAAGATGCCTAAAGCGCTGCTGTAACAGCGACGTCGAGTTTGAATCTCGGGGCTGCGGAACATCATTCGTTATGAATAAAGTTGGTATTTTTGGAGCAGAGGTGGCCCGTCAATAAGGGCCAGATGGGCCCGATTCACGCAAAGATGATGCCATGCTTTTTTCCTCTTCTGGTTAACTTTTAAAACAAAAAATGCATGAAAACAGCAATATATAACCAATAGTTCTAAATTGTATCTTAATCTTATGCAATAAGTGCTACTGTAGTAACAGTAGCATGCGGATCCTCCGTTAGCGAAGGAAGCGATTGAGCCAGTTCGGAATATTTTACGATTTAAACTTATCTCTTCTTAGACCAGTAAAGATTTACATAGATGTATATTTATCTTCCTCCGAGATAGTTAACCTTTCTCCTGCATATTTCTGCGTTCTCTTGGGCCAGCAGGGAGACGGCCCATGGCCAGCGCTCAGCATTCCCTTTTCTTAGGAAGAGGTGTTGAGGGGTTCCTGACACCATGCATAACTGACTAGAAATGGTTTTCCCACTTTTTTTAAACTGGGTGGCTTCCTCATTGCTTTATTAGTGTAAAATTAACTTTTACAGTTTTAACTGTTAAGTTACAAAAAACGTATTTGTTTTATGGTAGTGAATAAAGTGAACGTTTTATTGAAGACTCCGTTTTCGTGTCTTAAGTTTAACTGTTAAGTTGGAAGCGAAACGATTTGAACCTCATCAACCGAAAGCTATAGGAGCTTACTGTGCAAGACGGCACAAAAATTAACATTTTACACTCACAAACACAAACACACACACACATCTTGACTGACATATGTGAAGTGATAAATGTAATCTTATCTATAGGAATGAGATCAGAAAAGAAATAAGGCAAATTTCATTTTTGTACGCTAGAAAAAACATGTGTGTCACAATTTGTTATGATATTACCATACCTATATCAGTGTGGGTAAACCGGTTGAAATATTCGTAATATTCATTGCTGTTTCCAAATTGACGCAGAAGGCTTAAGGCGTACTGTAACAGCTGGTTTGGAAGAGTTTCAAATAAACCAAAAGTTTATAGCACAAAGGTACGATGGCGCTGCTGTATAATTCTTGATAAGAGAAACCTTCCCCCACGCCATTTGGGTGTCAGGTAGTTTAGCCCCTGGCCTACCCTTCTACGAGACGCCACTGTTCTGCAATTGCTAGAGTTTCTCTTGATTTCATTCACCGGCATGCTTCTCTTCCAACAGTTCTGACTTCCGTTTTAAATCTTGAGGACCCCAGTGCCCCACTCGGGAGAGGTAAAGGGAAGCTTTGGCACTCAAATTCCGCACTGGGCGAGTCAAGGATTCACCACCTCTCTAATTTTCGAATCGATATACATTCAATAACGATGTTTAAGGACGGCTTGTGTGAACATTTTCCCCCACATGAGGGCGTGTTAACTTCCATATAAACTTAATTGCTGCAACAGTTGTTTCCAATCAATTGTTTTGCTACTGTATGGATTAATATCGTCACACACACACACACACACACACACACACACACACACACACACACACAATATATATATATATATATATATATATATTAACAAAATTATACAAATTATATTAAAGTAGGTTCAAAATGAAAGAAAGATATAGCAAGTATATTTATGAAATTGCAAAGGAAATGACATTACAGAGTTATCTGCGCGTCATGCAGTTATGGCGACAATGATATGCTGCAATGTGAATGGTTATGTGGATGAAGAGCGTTCCTCGGGTGTGGCACATATGATGATATAAATTAGGGTTATTCGAAAGTTGCTTTCTTAGCTATTGGTTTTGCTTATCTCATTTTTGATTTGGTTTCGTCTTTCGCCTGTAAGGTAACTGGTGCTCCGGCATGTATTTGCCTATCGGGCAGCATCCTCCAGCTTCTTTATGAGTATTAGGCATCTCTCTTTGCACTATTCGGCATTCTTGAACTTAAGATGTCCTTATTAATGCTTTATATGTTATATCTAAGAGGGCTCTATTTCGCCCTCTCCTAAACAGCCACGGGGGGCCGAGATCGTTAAGGCGCGGACTCGTGAGTGGGAGGCTTGGGGTTCGAATCCCGTCCTCCCTAACTGAGGTTTTTTCCAGGTTTTCCTCAGCCATAAATGGCAAATGTCGGGGAGGTACCCTAAACTTAGGCTTGGAACGTTTCCTCCCTTAAAAAAATGATTTCCCAATTTATCATTTCATCTCATGCATCATTAGTGTCCACTGCCTTTGATGCCTCAGTAGTTAAAACACTACTCAACGCCCTCTCCTAAATCCTTTTAATATTCGAGCTACGCTACCAAACAATGACAGAGCCCTGTGCACAAAAGGATCGCGACAATACTCCCACATCTATGAAAATGTTGCCATTTTTTACCCCAGAGAGGATTTTAACCTTCCAATTTATTGCTACAAAAGCAAAAAGTATTAATTTCATAAATAAAAACAACGTTAGGACATGTTGTGACTACAGTATTGCCTTAAATCAAAGTACAAAGACACACTTAAACGCTCTCCGCTGTTAACCCAAAGATGCACACTATTGGCTGCAGAGAAGGAATGTTTTCAATATATTTTTGCAGAGTTTTGCTACTATAATGCAGCATGTATATACCTTAACCTATTGTTATGTGCAATAAGAAAAACATTCGGAAATATTAAAAAGCAAAATAGAAACATTTCAAGTATTGTAATAAATACTGAAAGTCAATGTTATTTAAAATTCCTATTTTAATTCTTGCTATCCCATTGTAAAGTTTTCAAAATTGTTGCACAAAATTCCCAGAAAAAGGAAACATTTCCACAAATTAGCAACACTGCAACCTATTCCCCTGCTGTGCTGATTTTCTCACTTACTTCATCTTCTCTAGCATTATTATAGGTATAATTCATTTAATCGGTTTATTATAGCTAGATATAACCTTCCTAGTTGGAAGATTTTTTACAGTGTTTAAAGCCCGTTTTAACTACTGAGGTATCACAGGAGGTGAGCACTAGCAATACATGAGATGAAATGATATATTGGTAAAATGTTTTTTTTTAATGAAGGACGCATTCCAGGCCTAAGTTTAGAGTGCTTCCCCGGCATTTGCCATTTATAAGGACTGAGGAAAAGCTGGAAAAATCCTATCAGGGAGGACGGTCCTGGTGGGAATGGAATTCCGCTCACGAGTCCGCTTCTTAATGACTTGGCCATCCCTGACGGTATACTACTAGGAAGATATGACGATAATTCCATTAATTATCTGTCATTGAAATATAACTTCGCATCCTCTTAACTTAGTACAATAAATAAAATTATAAAAGATGCGCTTTAATACCTATTGTTGCAGTTTTAACTTGTTAAATTAAAATAAATTTGAAGCTGTAGAAATGGTATCACAATTTCCCATAATCATAATCATCATCATCATCATCATCATTACCACCATCACCATCATTTTATTATTATTGTTATTATTATTTTACTATTATTTCATTGCTGTTATTATTATTATTATTATTATTATTATTATTATTATTATTATTATTATTATTATTATTATTATTGTCGATCCTGGTGATGTAGTGGTAACCATACTTGCCTTCTACACCCAAGATCGCGGGTTCAAACCCGGCCAGGATCGATGGATTTTTTTCGGGGCGTAAAAATTCAATGTATGTCTTCCTCCGGAAGGGAAGTAAAGCCGTGGGTCCCGTGTCGTACATTTACGGCACGAAAAAGAACCTCAAGCCTGAAAAAAAAAAGGCCTCTGAGCAAAATTTGTCGGCCGTTTCACGCCCTAAATTGAATGGGACGCTGATACCCTGAGATGTTAAAGAGCGCCCATAAATAAATCAAATCAACAAAAATGTTGTTATTATTATTATTATTTGATTATTATTTCAGAAACCGAATTCGATATGAGCAAATGGACTTCACCAAATGCTACAATTTCCAGCTCCAAACGCGTTATACTATCTTTGAAGCAAACAAACTATCTATGCCTACTCATTGATATGGTATACAGAGGGTCAGGAACTCTGCAAAAAAAAAAAATCGGAGGAGAGAGAGATATCCCATTGTTAAACGATCTATGTTTTCTGATACTTTGTGTTCGCGGATTTAACAATTACGATATATTATTAATTTATTCCCCAAGTATCCTGTACAGATTACAAAGTGTACAGTGCTCAAAGGGTCTGTTTTGAACTTGATAACATTCACTACACTATCATAGCAGGACACTTCATAAACATTTCAAGGTCGGGTATTCATTTCCTCGCAACACATTGTGTCGGTCAACTCAGGGAAAGCATAGAGGTTCATTCTGAGTAGAACTGACACGCTGGGCTGCACATAGAGGTACACGGCGAGAACAAAACACAACGTTACCTGGTTTAACGTTGGAACCAGTACACATAAACATAAACAAACAGGTATCAGAACTTCTAAATGAGTCACCAGAGAACATAGGTTGTTTAACAAAAAATGCTTCTTGTTGCGAGATCAATCTCTATTCCGAATTTGTCACAGCGATCCGCACATTCAGAGCAACGAAATAATTTACTTCTGTGCTGGATAAGCTCAGGCATCCACAGCGCTTGTGACAGCTTACTTATCGCCCGTGAACTTGAAAATAATTCGTGAAAACCCTTGAACAGAATACTGAATTGAAACACCATTAGAATCTACATTCTCCATTTTTATTATAGTAATTTACTCATTGAGGTGTCTTTTTTAGATGAAAAGAACTAACAAGGTAGTTGATACAATTACTAACAAAGTATATTTTAACAAAACAATATTAATTCCTTAATTTTAAATGGAAACACATGATAAACAACTATTTTCCATTCTTCCTTAAAGCGAAGTGTTGAGAGTTCGCTGTCTACATTTATCTTCCTAAGGATAGCTTCTTCAGCTGTTATGGTCATGATATAACCGATTAATATATTTGGTTTGGTTATAATATATTACTGACATTAGAGCTGTTTTTTAAATCTTGCTCTGTGCCATTTTTATGCCTAGCAATAGATATTTGTTTTGGACTGAGATTAAAGCTTTGCTCTTTATTTCTCCACTTAGTTAAAAAACAATTTCTAATAGTTACTACGCACAGTTTCCAGAGTCAAAATTCTGTACAACATTTTTACGTTTTTCCAGACAATCATTAACCGCTTCAGAATTTAGTTGGTAAATCTAAACATTGTATGACTGGTCTTCTTCCTCAAATCATTATTTCAGTTCCACCTTTACCGCATCCTCACTTATAAACCTAGAGGGGTACCCTACGTCGCTAAGGCATGCACTCGTGAACGGGAGGTATGAAGTTCGATACCGTAAATATTAGGCCTTAAACGTTTCTTTTCCAAATAAAACCCCTATCCCAACTTATCATTTCGTATCATGAACTACAGCATGTAATGTCTATTTGTGAAAATGGATGTAAAACTCTATTTAAAATAATCCTACATTATTATTATTATAATTATTATTATTATCATTATTATTATTATTATTATTATTATTATCATCATCATCGTCTACTTTGGAAGCTACGGGTGACGTGTTTGATCTAGTGAATACCTCCGCTCCTTAATTTGAAGTTCTGATCTTAGAGATTCTAGCCTATGAGCCCGAAAAGTACTACTTCGGTGTTTCGCGAACCTCGGGAGCGAGTTGCTCTCACAATGCCGAACTTTCTGTCTGGTTTCCGAAACATATGAATGTACTACAGGTACCTATTGTGTTTCTGCGAGCGTCTGGTGGATGGGAGTTGTGGCACCATAGGGTTCACTTATCTTCTTATCCAGGGCACAGTAAGCCTTCATAAGCCTACGTCTTTACGATTCTCCATCAATACTCTTCGTTTACAATTCACTATAGAAGCTGCAGGAAGGGAAACGATTTGCTTAAGTGCAGTTGCTATGCGGTAGAATCTGCATTAAAAAGCATTGATTCAACTCTTGTTATCTTCAAAATACACAGCAGAAATCAGTGTGAAGGGAACTCCCTTTTACAGCTCTGAGATTGCTCCAGGTAGAAATAAAAATTAAAGTGTACAACCATTAGTGCCAACTTTAAGTGAGGTGTTTTTTTTTTTTTTTTTTTTTTTTAAGTATCATTAGCCGCAGTGGTGATGTAACGGCAACATGTTGTTCTCTCACAGAGCTGCCTGGGTGCGAATCCCGATTGAGATTTTTATTTAGAGTATTTTCCTCAGTCCTGAGGTAGCTTTAGGTCTCTGAGCTCATTTGCGCTGTCATTAATTCATTAAGTCACTCGTCGTCCTATATGACTACAACGGTCAAAGCACGTTAAACTAACAATAAAATTTGTTTGTGTTCCATATTGAAAAGTGACCTATATGTCCGAAATATATTGTGTATACTACAGGCAGACCAAATACGAACCCAGCTTGTCACTATCATCCATTTTTTTTTTCATTACACAATTATATATTTTGCAGTTCTGTTCTGGTGATTCAACTGCAATATGACATTATCTAATATCAGTACTAAGTTCAAACCAGAGTATAGATCGACTGACCCTGCTTACCACTTATACTTATTTCATGACAACCAATGCACCCGTCATTCGATTATCTTCTTGTAGATTACTCACGTAAATTCCCCGTTTTTTTCAACAGCTACGCTATTCACTATGCCCAGTTTCTATGTTTGAAACTTGACCTACAGATGCTTACGTGAATAGGAATTTAAATACAGGAGATAGGTGTATTTGTTACAGGGGTTAGAAATCGAAATTTTAGTGTGTGTTCAGAATTACTTATCGCGGCACAAGTTGATGAATATATTTCATGTTTTCTTTACAGCTATAATAAACTGAAAGCTTTTGCACCATAATACGTCTTAATTGTGAGAAATCACCCAAAGAAAATAGACATTGTACTACATTTTCAACATTGTACTTGCTTATTCTATGATTTCCTTATTATCATTCTATCATTTGAAAACTGAACTACACAACACACTAATATAATCAAATTACCCTATTTACCTTCTTTTGAGCTCTTCTAGATTTAACAAGAAAGAAAGAGAAAAATTAATGTAGTGGCCTTAAGGGCTGCAAAGTTTAAAAAGTTGAAGAATCCTTCCGACAATTTCTGTTGGCCCCTATCCTGATGGTAATGTGCGAATCTGCCCAGCTGCTTTTGATTAATGAGGCTTTCTCTGAACAGAGCAATGCGCCACCGCTCTTGGGGTTTACCAACCCGCACAGACGTTGCCTCGCCTCCTAATAAATGGAATTTACACCCCTCACTCTACGATCAGTCACTACTGAAAAACAATGGAATATAATTAGAACTTCTGTTAATCAATTCGTTAAATAAAACATGTTCGCAATAAAGGGAAACCAGAGGGATTTCTGGTAAAAAGAATTATACCTTTGTGTTCAGACATGCAGTTAATTAGTCGTTTGGTTTTAACTAAAGAAATATTTCATACGCAAACTGGCCAAATGTGTCGAGATATATGCTTTCACTCACAGAGCACAACCAACCGTGCGATTGTCCCAGCAGGCGCAAACCTTTTGTTTGCTTTGTTGTGCACTAACCTTTTCTATGCGTGCAAATTTAAAAAAGAGATGAAACACATCTATTCTGATTTTAACAGATCAGCTTTTCACATCTCGTCTTTTTTTTTTTTTTTTGCTTTTTGTTTTTTTGTTTTACTAACGTTGCCTCAACTACCATGTTTGTACAATTGTTTGCGTTATTTTTAGCGTGAAATAAGCATCTAGTTATGCTCCTTGTTAGGATTTTTTCCGACCTGTTTTTGCTCTAGATGTATTACGGCCGGTGATTCTATACTATTTAGTTTTGCTAGCAGATTTAGAATGCGAAAGTTACTTGTACTATTCATGCTACTGCTGGCATTTCACATGCTACTGAAATCAGACATTCCAGTAAGTAGCATAAAATATTGTAATGGAAAATTGTTTATTACATTACATTTCTATAATCATATTTCTATATTTGCCCATTATTATCCACTTATTAAAAATTATATATTAATAGAATTCAGGCGACTTTCCTTGATATATTTAAATGATGTTTAAACAGAAGGAGAAACTTCCATGGAGGTACCTAAACTAATGAACAAGTAAGTGAACATAACTTTCTTGGAACCTTAAAATTAAAAGACTATATAACATATGTGGTATTATAAGACACTTAAAAAGGAGATCCAAATAAATGTATAGTAATCCCATTCCAACAAATCTCTGGGGAGCGAAAATTAGGCAATGACAGCTAAAGACAAAAACAGAACTTTAGGCAATAGAGATTAAACTGCATAGAAGCGTAGCGACAATTACAAGAAGAGACCACATGAACAAAACACTAAGAAAGTCTTCTGAATACAATTGAGACAAAGCATGGCTAGACCGCGTACTATAGGTAGGTACTAATAATCGGGCTACCCAAAATAATCTCAATGTCCAACTGTTTGGGAAAAGAAACGCCCGAACTATGGATGCAACAGTTTTCGGAGTCCTTATAGTCACAATAGATGTAGAAATAACAACAGCCTAAACAGTCTGTAGTATAAAGAAGAAGAAGTTGTAGAATTGAAGCAAATTTGCAGTAAACACTACAAAGGAGGCATATTATATACTATTCGTGTTTTAAAAGTATTTCTTTGGGAAAAGGGGGGGGGCTTTTTACGCTCAAACAATGGAGTAGATGCACAGCATTCGGTTTCCTTCAACAGAAATTAAGGGTGATCAGTTTAACATAGGGCATTGTACAATGAGGGTATGCGGTTTACACAGCAAATATCAAAGCTCGGGATCAGAAGTCGGCTCGTTTTATGGTATATCATATCTGTGCCCTCTGTACTTCGTCTGCGCGGCCTCACAACTTTCAAATAGAATTTAATGACCATATATTAAATACAGGTCAGACATTGACTCTTGGTTTCTTCCTCATGTGCGGTAACCACCAGCTTTTGCAACTGAACAACAAATGATCCAATATTTACCACCAACATCTACAATATGAAACCTTTCGTGTATGTATGGATTTTGTGAAACAGTAGTGTATTTGCAAGTAGAAACCTGCAGGCCAATTCTCTCGCTAAGAAAATAATTTTAGATATTAAAAGCTATTTTAATGGTGTTTAACGCCCATTTTTTTACTACTGAGGCATCACAGGCATGATAAACTGGGAAAGTGTTTTTATTTTAGGGAAGGAAGCGTTTCAGGTCTAAGTTTAGGGTACCTCCGCGATAGTTGCCATTTATTACTGTGGAAAATCTGGAAAAATAACTTCTCAGGGAGGACGGTCCTGGAGGGAATCGAACCTCAGACATCCCGCTCACAGGTGCGCCTTAACGACCCGTGGCGACATTTATAGCTAAAAATGAACAATGGAAAAATATTAAATTTTCCCATGGATTAAAAAAAATGTTTTTCGTCATAAGGTATTCTCTCAGAGTGAAATGAGTTGTACGTTAGAGTTTGTTATCTCTCTTGTCTTGTCTTGTCTTGTCTTGTCTCTCTTGTCTTGTCGTTTAATTCTAGAGCCACAATAAAAATTGCATTAATTTTTATGCACGAAGATCATTGAAACGTTTTCAGAATGATCAACAGATTGCAACAGTACCGAATCAGTTTTATTAGCAAAATCCGCAATTTTCTATAGAAACAATTGCTGAATAATACATGGATTGATCATGAATCGTAGTAGCTGTAGTTGTTTGTTGTAGTGCAGAGGGTATATATCTTAAAAATGGCAAATATCGAACAAGGTGAGTTATCAAATACTTGGAAAAGAACGGTATTAATGCAACAGAAATTCATACAGATATGACAACATCATCGTTTTAAAACGTTTCCAAGTGGATCACGGTATTTAAACATGGTCGTAAAAGTTTAGCAGATCACCCACTCAGCGAACGATCAAAGTCCGTCACGACATCAGAAATCACAGATGGTTCTGGAGGATCCCGATTAAAGGCATCCGAAATTGACGAAGCTATGGGAATTTCAGGGGAACGCATGTTTCACGTTTGAGGGAAGAATTCTGCTTGTTACCGGTAGGATGGGACGACTGCTCACTCAGGATCAAAAGCGAATCAGAGTGCAAATCTCTCAGCAAAGCTGGCTCGTTTTCAGAGAGATCACGTCGATTTGCGTCGATTTGTGACTAATGATGAAACATGGTGCATTACTACACACCTGAAACAAATGAACAGTCTAAACAATGGAATCAACACGATTCTCCATCGCCAAAGAAGGCCAAGTATGTGAAATCAGCCGGGAAAAGCATGTCGTTAGATTTCTGGAATGCCAAGGGTGTGTTACTGATTGATCATCTTCTCACTGAAACTGGAGCGTATTATGTTATTACTTTGGACCTACTGAAGAGAAAAATACGCCAGAAAAGACGGAGTTTAAGTCATAATGCATCAAGACAATGCTCCATCTCACATGTGTGTTGTCGCAATGGTGAAAATCAATTAATTGTGATACGATTTGCTGCTACATCCGCCTTGTTCTCCTGACTTAGCTCCTTCCTTGGAAAGAAATTGCCATCCAAGAGTTAGAAAGTAATAAAAGAGTCGCCTATTAGGGACAAAATCTCTCTACCGTTAACCTTAGAGAATTCCAGCAGTATTTATAAAAACTCAGACGGGGGAGATTCTCGGTTGTGGCCGGTAGCTCAAATGGAAGAGCATCGACATGTTAAACTGAAGATTTGTGGTCATCCCGGCCATGACCTCAAACATTTCCTATCTCTCTTAATCAAATCTTAGCCAACACATGGCCCTTGTGAAAAATTAAATGTAATATATAATTAATCATATGCTGAGTCCTCATATAAGGTCAAAATAAATAAACAAAATAATTACTAGCTGATGTTTGTAGAGTATACTTGTGTATTCTTACAGAGAAGTAATAAGGCGATTTGCAAGACTATCCTGGCAATCGTGTTCCAGGTAGAGAAACTGTTGAACTTGACAGGATTTCTCACTGACAGGAAACCTGTACATAATCGTCGTGTTCTTACGGAAGAGAAGTTAGGTGAAATACAGGAATTTTCTATATAGATGCCTTGCCGTTAAGGGGCATATTTTAACAGAGGTTAATGCTTATTATTGCCAAGTTTAAATACAGTATCACTGTAGGCTTTCAGCTACAATATAAATACTAAAATAAAAAATATTAACTTTACGCGCGGCGACTCTATTACATGAAAATAAGCGAAGAACGTCAAAATTCGGATTTGAAAATAAATATAAAAATTTCATGGTAGGGGTTGATTAAGCATTTAGTTTAGGAATATGAACCATAAAAAATAACCATGTGATAAATGCACATAACAAAAATGAGTAAACATGGAAATATAGCTTTGAAAATGAATGAGAAGGTAATTAAGGAAGAGCAATAATTCCAAATTTGTTTTGTAAAATGGGAATGTAAACTCTAAAAACAAATTACAAATTTCAACAGAATTATAAAAAGCGCAATAATTATGGAGGGAAATATGGTTAAAATCGGGATCACATTCAAAATTACTTTTAGCGGCACTCTGCAAGCATTCCTAGAAGAGATAGAATTAAGAACTTGTTATTACAGGAAAGATGAAGGTTCAAAACACAAAATTAGATTTTATGAAAAATATAAAAATGTTATTAACTTGGATAGCAGAGGAAAGATTCGCAACGCAAAAATTGTAATGACGTCTCCACCTGGTTGAAGAAAATGAGCGCGACCGAAATTAAAATGGATGGATGGATGGAAGGACTGAAAGATAGAGGTCGGAACAACCGAGAAAGCTGGAGAGGAGCTGTAGAAAATTAAATGGTTTCAGAAATATGTTTTAACATAAATAATTGCTTTCGGTAAATTATCGGTCTGTTTAACCTGCCGCATAATGCAACTGTGATTATTTTAGTAAAGTGGCTGAAAAAAGCATTCAAAATCAAACAAGATGCTTGAATGATGAAAACGATGAATATTAGAAATTCAAAGAAGAAAGACTTGAAAGTAAAGTTAAACATTAATATAGTAAAATTCAATCATTGATGATTATTCACCATAAGAGTAAATGTTTTTAATATAGTGTAAACATATATATTCCCATGTATGCAATCACTATATAAGAAAGCGCTCGGCCGATGACAAAGATAATTTAGCAAGTTTCTTTTGATCTCTGCTAGACCCTTTCCCACATAGTTTTTTTTTTCTTTTCTTTTATTTGCTTAATATTTGGTGTGTAAGCTCAGAGCTTTGTCGTTGCCCAGAATAGATTCTCCTGGTCTTGGCAGTTATCCCCCCAAAGCTATGAAATAATTAACCTTACGCTAAATCCCTTTTTATGAAACTGCTTTGAATTTACTTGGAAGTACATAAAACCCTTGCCAAACACTTGCAGTACAGCCTCTCAAGCTCTGACATATGCAAACTCCTCTCTTACACACACCAAACGGCTGTTATTTCATAATATGCAAGACATTAAGTCTTAGAAGCACTGTAACTTATCTTTTTACTTGCTTTTCTTCTATTACACTTTGTTAAAATTACATACTTCAGCATTTTGGAACAACTATTGCATAGCATTAATTTTAAAACATCTTTATGAAAAGAATAGCTAAAGTCACATCTGTCGTATTAGTTCAAGATTTAACTGAACGATTACGAGGTGCGAAACAAAACAAGCTAGTTTCGCTTAGACCCATTTTGCTACATTAATTTGATAATTTAAAGGTCATTATTTTCATTTCCTATTTATTTGCATTTTAGACCCCCCCCCGTTTGCATTTTTATACTGAGAAAAACTAAGAAAGAGGTCAAATATATCATAGCCCTATATTTCGTACGGGAAACAGATCATAGAAAATGTTCATTACTTTTAAAAACGACCCATCTTCAAGAGAAACACAAATTTACTGTATAATGAGTACCCATCAATATATGAAAATAACTATCATCCCTTCTCCTCAACCAAGGTCTATAGTAATTATAAACAGCGGTCCAATGAACTATGAATCAACTTGCAATGTTTTTCCACTGAGCGTGTGCACATGTGATTTTCCGTCGTTGATAAGCAACAAAGTCACGCAAACTTCCGGCTGTCAGTGTGTATCTAATACATATTAAGTTCAATTCAGTTATTACCTGTAATGAATTTATTTTATTTAATCGCGAAGTGAATTATGGCTCAATATATGTTTTCTACTGCACAATGTAATTCATGTGTGTTAACCAAAGGAACTCCACAAGTTCAAAAACGATGTGAAAGAAACATTCCGGGTGTAAACACCCCAGACCGTACACAATGCATAATCTTTGTAATACATTTCCGATCACGAATAGCGTTCAGTCTAAGAAACCTAACAGAGAAGTTAGGAGAATTTCCCCCAAATCACTTAACATCTTTGACAATAAACAGGCACATTTTATGTCTCTATGCATTGTTAAAGTTAAACAATGTTAAAGTTAAACCGTACAAAATAACTGTGACATACATCAATACAGTTCTCCCTCCTTTTTTTTTAAAGAGAATCAACCGGTAGGGAGCGTGAATTCGCCTTTTTTTCAACTCTCTGCCACAGCGAATATTTCGATGACAGAAATTGGAAGAGTATTTCAGAATGTTCTTTATACGAATTTGTTTACTCCTCGGCTCCCCAACTTAACCCTCTTGCGACTTTTATCTCTGAAGTAAATTAAAAAAAATGCTGTATATAAAACATAAACCCATATATCGTGGAAGAATTTAAACAAAACATCCATCTAAAATAGCCAGCCCTATATGAACTACTGCGAATGATTTAAGAGGTACCAAAAATGTAAGGACAACGACGGTGTCAACAAGATTCAGCACCTCCTTTCATAAAAACGTTTAAAATAGTTGAGGTATGGTTATCAGCGCCACTCTACGATACCCGCAGATGGCAAGGAGCACCGCTCTCGCCTCAATTAACTATTAATTGTCTATAACTTGGTTCATAGTTAATTGAGTCGCTTTGAGATGTCAATATTACCTCCTATAAATGAAGTAAAGTTTATTGCACAAAAGAACGCAGCCGATTGATATTTCAGTGTTCATCTTCTTCCTTGGTTACGTGAACATGGTGACGTCACTTTCAAGTTTTATTTCATTGTAAAACGCAAGTCTTGTCTTTTAAGGTCGGGCATTAGTGCCTCGTTCTTCTCCTGTGAGCTGTCGGAGTGATAGGACGTAGGTACGAAGTTTCCGGGAAATTGGGCTTTGTTTCAGCTTTTGCTAGAACTTCAATGGAGCTTCTTGCCTTTTTGGTGACCTAGTTTGTTGTAGAGTTTATTTCATGTATTTATAATGTAAATCATGAAATGTTTTAATACCACTTTCTGAAGAGAAAGTATGCCATTTTTCTTTTATAGTTATAAAGAATTTGATTCAAATAACAATTGGCGTGTCATGAGAGTTACTTGTTATTTGCTTAATCTATAATGTCATTTTGCCTGCTTCGAGGGGCATGTAGATTTTCCAAGTCCCGATAGGCAGGTTTCTTTGTCTCCAATTTTGAAGCAATTTCGTAGTAGAAGGGCCTCTTTGGAAAAAGTTTTGAAAGTTCAATTATAAACGTTTCAAACAATTATTTACTGTTTTAGTTATTTTATAAATTATTGTGAGTAAAACTTTAACAATTTTTATGTGCAGTGCACAAGTTAATTTTGTATCAAGTTTGCCCCAACACATGTTTTTTATCTTAATTGTTATAATGAAAGGGTTAAACCTAATTATTATTTTTTGTTAAATGTTACTGAGCCCTTATTTTCCTTTAGTAAATCATGTGGGTGCGTTCATGGATCCTCTGGGCCCTTAAGATTTATTTTTTATTTATTTTTACGCTGTGGTAACAAGTAACAGGAGAGCGTATTTGCATAAATAAATAATAAATATCAAAAGAAGTTATCTCGGTACGTCTCAAATGGAAGCAGATCATTGATATTCAATATGCAAAATTATAAATGCTCTCCTCTATTTTCAGGAGCTAGACAAAATAAATTAAATAATTTTATATAAGCTCCTCCCCCAATTACGGTGGTCCCACCGTGATACCATCCAATACATCATCTTCAGTAATGAAGCATGAATCTCTAAACATTTTGATAACCAGTAGTATTTCATAAGAGTTCAAGATCGTCTAAGAACAAGGGACTCATGTCCCAAGAGACAGAAATGAGCAGTGCATACTAGTCGTATTAGAGTTGTTCTGGTGGTGGCAATGTACCGCAAATGGTGACCGAGGTCGTTAAGGCGAGGATTAGTTAGAGGGAGGTCTGGGGTTCGATTCTCACCAGGACCGTCCTCCCTGACTGAGGTTTTTCCAGGTTTTCCTTAGTCCTCATAAATGGTAAATGCCGAGGAGATACACTAAACTTAGGTCAAGCAATGGGTCCCGTGTCATAGATTTACGGCACTTAGAAGAACCCTAAGTCGGAAAGAAGAGACCTTTGAGCAAAAAATATCGGCCGTTTGACGTTTCGATTTGAATGAAACGCTGATGACCGAGATGTTCAAGAGAGTTCTAAACCAAACAAGAAACAGTAGCAGTGGCAATCCCATTCCTTATGTTGCGTTGAGAAAGCGTTTGGTGGGGAAAATAAGGAAAGATAGGGGAATACATTCCCTGGATGTAGAAAATCTCACGCTCTTGACTGTCGCTGCGGTAACATGAGTAAACAACGGAGTTCAGTTTCAACCAACATAAATTTCTAGTGGAGCATTATTCCCATACCTATCATGAACAGTGTCATGCACGATGTTTTGCTAAACTCGGAAAGGAAGTACATCATCATCACCATCATAATCATCATCATCATCATCATCATTATTATTATTATTATTATTATGTTTATTCAAGGACGCTCTTTAACATCTGGAATCGTAACTAAGAGTTCTTTCATATTAAATTCATATTTTGATTATTATTTGGTATGTAAATATTCGGATTGATATGTATATTTTGTGCATAACTGAATTCCTGATGGGAGTATTGTATTAATTTTTCAGGTTATATTACTATTATGATGACTGGGAAATAGCTGTATGAAAACCTTTTTTAGAATGAGACAAAGTTATTGTATATGTAACAAAAGGACTGTCTGCGAGCAACTTTGCGAGAACAGGTATAGGCAAAGGCAGAGTTAGGGGACAATTGTTACTTTAATCTGTGTGAATATTTTATTTAAAAAAAACATTGCCGATTGATGGTAAAAAGGTCATTTGCATTTTCACAGTAAAAGTTAGCTATATTGTTTATCTAATCGAACAGATAACAAAGACGAGACACAGCATGTGGAAAGTGTAGATTTCTGGGAAAACTTTGAAGATGGTAGAGAGAAAATGTTATATGACACATTAAAGGTTCTTGCCGAGAAATCCCAAGAAATAGAGGCAGTAGACTGATGGATAAAATATGCCTTATCTATAGGAATATAGTTGTCGATCTAAAAGTAACAAAAGGGAAAAGAGCAATTATGAAGGTTCAGCATGAAAGGTGAAGGCCGAAATTTATAACAGTAGCTGTTTCTTGGAAAAGAGTTTTGTAAGAGTGTAGGTGAGGGAATAGGAATAGCCAATGAACGTCGTTCGAAATCGTGCAAATCAAAGTCAGTCTGTACGAATTAGATGATCTCCAATAGAGAAGCCCGGAATTCAATGATTTTAGAACAATAGAGAAGTATATTTCGTGTAGGAGGGGCTTATGAATAGAAAACTAATGTTAAAACATCCAGGGAGAAGATCGTAAGCTACAAATTGGTTGTGAAGGAGAAGTATGTTAGTTGCAAATATTATCAGTGTTAGTTAGCTAGTCAGTTGTGGAGGAGATGGAGTAGTGAAGGTAGTAAAACTGGCCGAAATAAGCGTAGCAGAGCCACGTTAAGAATTAAGTGAGGTGGAATAGTAACTAAATAGATAAAATAATAGGATTGGCGAGGAGTGAAATTATAAACAATTGAGGGTTATCGTAGGGAATAGGGAGAATTTACACCAGGCGTGCAGTTAGAGAAATGTATAACATTGAAAAGCAGCTGAGCGAAAGACTAGAAATACAGCGTAAGGGAGTTAGAATTCAAGGTCTCCGCGGAATGTCCGACAAATAGTAAAAAAAAAAAAATTAGCAAGTGAATAAATTGCAGTTTATAGAGATTGTCGTGTGTTTTTCTCTATGACTGGTGAGAAAACCCTCCTTGTCCCGCTGATTCCACGTGCCACAAAATATCCAATATACTAACCCCTGAGAACCCAATACCCACACAACAAATCCAACAACTATCCATAGTCTCCTTCGACAAAATACACCACCGAAAAAACACAATAAAACCCCTACAAACGACGCAGCAGTGTGTGGCAGTGAAACAACAATCAATAATATCTCCCGTACACACCACGCCTACCCCAGTAAAAAACCCCGCTACACATCTCAGGTCATCAGCATCCCATTCATTTTAGGGCGTGAAACGGCCGATAAATTTTGCTCAGAGGCATCTTTTGTCAGTTTGAGGTTTTTTATGTGCCATAAATCTACGTCACGGGGCCACTTTACTTCCCTTCCGAAGAAAGCCCTACTTAGGATTGTTACTCCCTAAAAATCCATTCATCCTGGCCGCATTTGAACCCACGATCTTGGGTCTACGAGGCAAGTATCGTTATCACTAGAGCACCAGGCCCGCCTCATAGCCAAGAGCTAAAATGAAAAGCTGGTATAGAAATTGCCGAGTTTGTACAGACAATGGAATAGGGACAAATACACTGAATAACAGGGATTAGATTTAAAAAATATGCTATAGCCAAGGGGGTGCGAGGTATGTTCTATAAAGTTTCTATGATAGGTTCTCATTAAAAAAAACACTATCACAGCGTCTCTGCCTATTGGAGCTGAGTCTATTTTACAGTAAATCATTCAGGATTTAGAAATCCTGCAGTTAGGACCAACCTTCACAACTTTTACAGTACAAATACATGCAATTATAAACTTATAAGTTTTATTTGCTTTCCTCTAAAACGGTTTAAAAAGTGAACCGTCAATTCTAAGTCTATCATTTTGTTTCTTAACTACTACATAAAGAGTACATGGGAAAAAAAGCTTAAAGTTACATTTTACTAATTTTACAGGAGAGAAAACTTTAAAGTTCAAGCCGCACTATACTTATTTTCTTTGGTTATCATTTTTCATCTTTTTTAAAACAGTTAATTAAAACAATAATAAATATAACTTGTGAAACTAACAATAACAGTGGTATACTTGATTTTTTTACAGTCAATACAAATTTTACAGAAGAAAAACCTGCCAAGTCCTGATAATTCCGGTAAGTCTTACATTAATAATTTTATAATAATAAAAAGGATTATTTTAATTATATATACCTGGGGACAGGAAACTGACGCAATCAAGGTGGAAATTTTGTACTGTAACTATTTAGAATTTAGGTTAAGATGTTAGTATAAAATATTTATTGTATTAACAATTGTAATTGTAAGGGGGGCCCCATTGTAGTTTATATTCAATTTTTTTTAGCCCTTCATAAATTTCAAATTTCATCATAGTAGATGTTTAAGAAATAAAAGAATTAGTAGTTTATAGAGACTGTAGGTAACTGATAAAATAATGGTATGAGTAAATGATATATTTTATTTTAGTCCGCTGGGTTGAGTCGCAGCCAGGCCCCCAGGAATTCCAGTAGGCTACTGTTGATGAACCGGAGACTGGGGTCTGATGTAATCAAGATGGAAACTTTGCACTTTGTTTATTTATTTAGAATTTAGATAAAGAGTTAATATAATATCATTGGTGTATGAAAATTTCTGTAATCGTGAGGAGGCATACCTAAAATGGCCTGGGCCAGATATGTGGAGACTCTTGTAGTTTGTATTTTTCTTAGCATTTTCAATAAAATAAAATTTTATATATATATATATATATATATATATATATATATATATATGACCTGCATAAATAACAATGATGTTGGGCTCATTATGCATCTTTTTACATCAGATAATAGTTATAACTGTTTTAAAAATTCACTTTCCAACACAGTATTGTCACAATGCAGTTAGCCAAAACAAATGCAATGCAGTGTAGAAAACCGTAAAATATTATTTTGTGTCATTGTATACTATGAAATTATCAGATTATTCCCCTGTATGCTGTTGTAAAACATTCAAACAGGTTTTATTTTGCCAAACACACTGTACTACCTGAGCTACAGATTGATATCGAAAACTAAACAAAAAAATCGATAATTTGAACATATCAGATTTTCTCCCGTAGCCCATATATGTATAAGATTAATAGCATTTCAATAATTTCACATGGTTAGTTCATAAATGTTTGGCTCTCTGTTAAGTTACACACAAGCGTAAAATAGCAGTTTCAGAAAGCGTACAAAAGTTTTGACCCACGTTTATAGTTATATCTGCAGCTATTTGAATTTGTGACATTCTATAAGCTCTACCTGTCTATGTATCAGGTTTGACGTAGCTACAAATGTATTTTGCTGCCCTATCTAATTATAATTAGTAATACAAGCACGCGAAATACTAAAATGTAATTTAATTATCTTGCCAGCTCTCTCATTGTCCTTCTGTTGCTTGTTTTTCTTCTCCCCCATTCCTTATTTCTATGTGATTCAGAATGTTCTCTGTTAGGTCTCCCTGCTGGGATCCATTTTGGGCAAGTTCTGGCAGTTCTCATCAAACATCCCATTGTCTAGTTGAGATTGCATGCAAAGTGTTCTCTGCCTCTCTCTATCTCACTCTCGCTCTGTCTAATAATAATAACATACGTAAACCTCTCTCTTCGTGAAATTTGAACAGTACATCTCCAATAATTCATTTCTGTTGTCAATAATTCCTGCTTGTGCCTGAAATATACACCACTACATTTCCAAATGTTTGTAGCATAACTGGTTGGCTCCTAATTATATGCGGAAAACAAGTTTTGATAGATTCATAATTAACTTCACAGGCTTTACTACAATTTATGAGTCTTGAAGATACATTCCTTGTAGTAATTTCTACAAATATGGAAAAAGAAAAGATTCATGTAAAATGAGGAAAAAATTATCTTATTGAAGTACAGTCCTGTAACATCTTGCGATGTCGAAAGATGGTTTTCTTCATACGATAAGATGATTTTGTGTAACGGACACTTCTGATTTACCCAGAAGTTAGTATTAGTACTTTATGTTCTGTGCAATGAAGTAAGCATGGTGTGTGGTGTTTGGTTTTTTATGTTTATTTATTTGTTATTTATTGTCGCTTTTACAGCTTTGGTCTTCTCGCAACGTCTGTAGATTGTGGACTGAATACCATAATATCGTATGTCTATTGGGATGAATGAAATGAAATGAACTAATGATGATGCAAATGAGCTTGGAGTTCTTGGCACCTTAAAACTATTTCGCATTCATCTTCTCGGGGCCAGGAAAAACTCTGAATAATTTTTACCTAGACCTGGATTGGAATTCAGAACTTCCGGAAAAGAGTCGCCGACACTACCAGCAGGCAGAATAGTAGTGTAAGTTGCTCTTCTTTTATTCCTTTAACGATTTATAAAGAAACTTATTTTTTGTATCGTTTTGTCCATGTGTACATAAACTTGATAGCAACTTTGCAATATAATATGTGTACTGGGAACAAAATTTCAAATATTCAGGAAATATTATGAAAACTGTGAAAGTGAAAGTTCTGTAGTACTTTAAACATCACTGTGGTTAATAATAATAATAATAATAATAATAATAATAATAATAATCATCATCATCAGAAATAGTGATTCTAGAGCACTTTGAAGTAATGGCATTGTTAATTATTATATATAAGATGACTGGTGAGTAAAATTAACTCATATTTTCCATTTATAATTATTAAATTCCGGGATTTTATGTAATTTGATAATTATTAATTGTAAATGTGCAATTTATATTATCATATTACATATTTAAATACATACATATTTCATTATATTTTAGTATATATTTAAGTAAATATTTCTTAATTTTATATTACATAAAAATCCGGTCTCTTGTAATCAGGTAGATTCAATGGTATTTCACATCCAACATAGGGTAGCCAGATACACAGTAATTAAAAGGAGGTCAAACATCTTCAAAAAGGAAGACACTGTACGAAAAAATGGGGGCAAAATACCAATTTATATTTAGTCTTATGCATATTATACTTAAAATTATTTATATATCTATTTTGTACAAAATAATTAGTATGAATCTTGCTAATAATGATTTTATATGAAAGTCAAGGGAAATATATTAAATTATCAAAATTCTAACGACGGCATTAATGTGAACTTAATGATATTTTGTATTGTGTTTCAGAGTTATTTGCTTCTTTACATTCAATTTTAAATTACTTTCTTTATTTTCTAAACGCACGATATTTTGCTAGCTAGATGCAGTAAATCCATTTAACTAATTTTAGAACCACATAGTCCAGAAAAATAAACACAACAGCACATCCATACGCGCAATCCTCAGTGAACGCAAAGCAGAATAAAAAATATAAAATCTATCTGTGGGAATGGGTAGATATATTCCCTTGATGCTACTGCTACCTACACGCAAAGCAAGTGTTCTACAAAGACATCAAAAGAGATAATTTCAAAATATCTGGCATACAAGTTTTAAAAAAAGGAGAACACTTCATTCTTTTTAAAAAAAATCCGCCCTGATCCCGTTCAAAGGTAAAAAAGACGTGTCCGAACAAGAGAGGACGCTTGGTCGCTCTTTTACAGCAATATGGAGGGCATGCCTATTGTTTTTTTATTGATACTGATGTATCAACAATGTATTTCTTAGTGCGGTTTTCATTGTAAATTGTTTCACAAAACAAGGCTTCACAATCGTATTCCAGTCCCTTACATTTCAGCCATGTCTTAGTTTCACGGTAGTAATAATTTAAAAAAAAAAAAGAATATGGAAAATGAGTTGCTTTTGGAACCACGCCTTGAACCTCTCGCTTCCCGTATCTTACTGGAAATCTTTTGTTGAATTTGATTTGAAAATTAGCAATGCATGGGTAGAATTCCTTTCTCCTGGAAATTTTCCCAACCAGCGCTTTTAAAATTTTCTTACATTTTGTCTTTTGCTATGTCCCAAAAAATTTAAAAATGGGTTCTAGGTTTCGCTACCCTCACCGTTCCCCCTTTGCAGGGCTACAATGTGGGGTCATCTCAATAAATATTTGTACAAATTATTACTTCCGTTAGAGGTACTAAAATCTATCGAGTTCATAATTCTCCACAGCGACGAGCATGGTGCCGTATAAACCAATTTGGTCTTTACAAGCATAAAGATACATCTTAACCTGTGTGAGTGTGTACTCCTCGTTCTATAACTACACCCAAGAACGCGGGTTCGAACCCGGCCAGGACCGATGAATTTTTTCGAGCGTAAAAATCCTAAGTATGGCTTCCTTCGGAAGGGAAGTAAAGCCGTGGGTCCCGTGTCGTACATTTACGGCACGAAAAAGAACCTCAAGCCTGAAAGAGAGGCCTCTGAGCAAAATTTGTTTGCCGTTTCAAGCCCTGAGTTGAATGGGACGATGATGACCTGAGATGTTAAAAAGCGTCCATAAATAAATCAATAAAAAAATCGTTCTATAAACCTCAAATGGTTCTTAGTAATGCGTCTATAAATATTGATATTTATTTTTATGTTCTCGCGAGGCCTTTGTTTTTCTTGACAAAAGTTTTGCCTTGAAAGTTCTAATATTATTCAATAATATTTTCAAAATATTTATGAATTGAATGAATGAAAGTAGCTTCCTTCGGCTGCAATGAACACCACTGCCTCTTCCCAAAAAAAAAAAAAAAAAAAAGAAGAAGAAGAAGAAGAAGAAAAATGACTGCTATTATGTCAAAATGGCAATTTTTCACAATTTTACACATTTTCAGGTATTGTTATCGTTTGAATGTCTTGATTTTCCTTGCTTATTTTAATCTATATAAAATTATTTTTTTTAAAAAATATTAAAATGATGTGTTCATTTTTATACTGTTCTAAATCATTCACTCGATTAAACTTTAACAACAATTTTACAAATATTTACTCTAGAGAGATAATTTTTCTACCTTTTTGGTAAGTGAATAAAAATAAAAAAGCATCAGGATAAAAAGAAAGAAACGGAGAACTATGAGCCTGGAGAAATTTAAGGATCCATTTCCTCTACCAATGCGAGTCCTCTTTTAGTTTTTAGGATTAATTGCAGTTTCTGAAACAAACTGACTTTTTCATACAGATATCTTATTGTGTTTCTTCTTCTTCGTACTTATAAGCATAAAAAATTTAAATTTTACCAACTATTTTTAAAAGAGCAGAACTAAAAATTTGGAAGTAAAAATTGCACCATATTTTAAAAATTTACAACTTATAACTACTCAATGGAAATTCATTTTTTCATCTTATAAAAATGTTCAAAGCGCATTATACAAAAACCAGCTATCTTGAGTAGTTTCTTAGATAACAGGAAACGAATTTGATACATTAAACACTGGCGGATGTAGAAAAATTTGATTCCTCTTAAAAAGAAATATACTATATACAGAGTGTATTACTCTCTTTCATCTACTACATTTTCCTTATAACTTTAAACCTATGGAAATAATTCAACGATATACAGATGTTTCTTTCTGAATGAGAAGTGTATTTACGAAAGTACAAGAGTAACAGTTACTTTCTGGTCCATGCTTCGCGCTGCCCATAAAGTTGAATTGACACTCTCTGGCTTCGGTTGTAATGTGACGCATCTGCTGTGCTGTTGCTAAAGGATCATCAGCAGTACTTTTGTGTTACGCAGTACAGTATGTACAGTACAGTATGAACCGATATACAGTTGAACGGTATATGCCTATTGTTCGCACATACTGGATAACTGCATCGAAAAAAATGGAAATTAAAAACAGTTTACTGTGTAGCTGAGAGTTCGAAAACCACTGAAAAGCCCTCAATTTAATATCTGATGAATAAACTGGAAACTATGGGAATTCTTAGATGTCTACATCTAAGGTTCGAAGGTTCGAAACTGCCAAAAGAGAGGGTGCAGAAGGTTAAACCAACATTGCAGGTCCTCCCATAGAAGTTGTAGCATAAATTTAGACAGGACATGTGGAATTACATGATAAAGCATGTGTCAATGAACTGGAGAAAAAAGCAAAGTGTTACTACTGTCAGGAATTTAAACATACCATCGAAAATAAACTAGTTATTGTCTGTCATTGGTTCCAGCAGTTTGTCATTGCACCCAGGAATACCAGACTACATATGGTTTTCCGAAGAGGAGTGCTTCACTCTTAATAGGAACACCAGATACTCGTATTTTAGTTCATGAGAATCCCCATACCGTGTAGAGATATCTGCTTATGATAAAAAGCAGATTTGGCTTTGATGACCATATCTTCTTCCATACTACAGTGAATATTTCAGTCTGCATGGAGATTTTGTGAAATCTTCAAATCCCTTAATTTCTTAGTTTGTTAATCAGTTGATGATGAGAAACTCCGCACTTGTTATTTTTAGCATCTGCCATACCTTTACTGTCAGAAGCGCTGAAATTGTTCCTTGCTTTGAAGATCGTGTCGTTTCTAAAGAACTTTGGGCAACTAGGTTGATCTCCCCTCTCCACATTTTTTCCTATGGTGTATAATGCAATGGAACTGTATTGCAAAAAGCCGTGAACTCTGGTGGAATCGCCAGAAACATTCGGAGGGAAAATGAGCTTCTGAATGCCTATGTATTGGCAAATGCCTTCCGTAACGTGCAGAGGCATGTGCCTCTGGATATTTCAAGTTCTCGTTTTTTGTAGCTCTGATCATTTTTTCACAATAAAATATTAATGGGAATGCGGTTCAGGATGCCTTTATCGGGTGGCATTGAAAGATAATTTTGTTGGACTGTGGTCGTTTTTCCCCTGAACACTTTATATTTTAACAAATTATTTAGTATGTCATTTTAGGTGGAAACTGTAAGAATAAGACTTAATCATTAATTACTAAACAATTCTTGAATGAATTTGTTGATAAACAATTGAACATTCGTGAACAACCAGATCAACAGAACAGAATCTCTCAAGAACTGGCAAGTCGTTGAACTCTGTTTCAAGAACCGAGATTTGGCATCTATACAAAACTTGTGGTTCAAGTTTTTTGGAAAATCTGCAAATCCGTTATTCTGAATTTATTAGAACACTGAACCTACACGCAAAGTTTGACAAAAGGCTTTGCTATTAATTAACAAAAAGCTTTGACTTTTATCGCTTTATTCGTTTGATTTGACACTTCAAGTTCTCATTTTTTTTTTCCTCCTTGTAGCTATGGTCATTTTTTCACAATAAAATATTATTAGGAATGCGCTACCGGATGTCTTTATCGGGTGGCATTGAAAACATTTTTTCTTTTTTGGAAAAGTTGAACTTAAATAATTTTTCCCCTGAACACTTTTATATTATTTAGTATAGCATTTTAAAGCGGAAACTGTAAGAGAGGGCTTAATCATTTATTTCTGAACAATTCTTTATGCTAGAAATAATCTGTTGATAAACAATTGAACATTCATGATGAACATACTTTAGAGAAGAAGGTCAGAACTCACTATGAAAGTTCAAGGGATTAAAGTACATGTGAAATATATTCATCACTGTTTGTTGAAGAATGTTTTAAGTATTGTCATAATAAAAATGAAATGGTGCAGCATTTCATTTCTCTTACCAAAAACTGAACACTTCAGCAAGACCTAGTATATAAATAGTATCAGAATGAAAGAAAATCGAGAGAACTGAAACGCAATCCATTTCTTATTGTCAGGAACACTGACAGAAATTGGACGACGAAGCCACTTTGTGCACTCGAAAACTTCCAGCTCTCTGTAGTTGAAATTGGACGTCTTTCCCGGATAGCGTGTCCGATTAGCCCCATAATGTGATACTGTCAATCGATGGGCACAAAGGGGCCTTGAAATACGTTACGGATACCTCGGATGAACTTCCCTATACTGCGGTTAACTGGATTTTCCCTCATCGCGGACTTGAAATATTGGCAACTCAATCACGTCCAGAATTTGAGGTAAGGATTTGAGTAGACTTAGCAACTACAGGGTCGCCTTGCCCGTCGAAACAATGCCTATGCTTAGAAACCTTTTAGTCAAACAAGAGGGAGCTTTCAAACTAAACAGATATGGCGTATGCATAACCTCCACGTTCTCCTTGAGTCTGGAAGTTAACTTTAGGCGTTTCTGCTCCCGATATAACAATAAGCTGGTTAAAGTCACTAGTCCTTTGCCCTCAAGTTTTCAACAGCTCAAATAGTTAATAAAAATTTTAAATACATGCAACCTGTTTGGGGTTGCAACTGTGTTCAAAAGCTGCAACAAGGATTTCTATACAGCGGAATAATGTAAAGTAAAATCATTAATAAAATAAAACATTATCACTAGTGGCATAAAATTACCATAGTAACAACTTCGTCATTTAAGTATTTTCACTGCAAAAGTTTATCACCAACTGAATATTATGCTACGATAATATTTAAGGAAAATGAAGTGAAAATGAACTGAAAATATAATTAATCATATCTTTGTTGCAGAATATACGATTATATAATTAATAAAGTAAATAAATAAGTTAATATTAGCTAGCAAATGCATTAGTAGAATTGGATAAACTTTCTCTGTTCTGAAATATATACAAACATAAAAGTTTCGTTAACATTTTTACGGTTCATTCATATAACGCGTCTGTCGTAGTCCTTCTGATAAATATCATAAGATTTTCTCAGCATTCAGTATTCAGCCTTTTCAAATTGGGATAAAATTATTGCAGTAAATCTCTATTCCCTAACAGCAATACCAGTAAATAATATTCGTCGACATAATGACGTCATAAATATAATGAAAGAAAGCAATAGCAAATCAATCGCTTTATAATTCTGATGTGCCAAAATAGTGTAAGGAACAGTTTTTAATGCTATATAATTATTGAATTTGCAAAATTACGAAAATGAATTTACTCCTAAAAATTTACTCATGTAATAAAATCTAACATTATAAACTAATATAACAGTATGCTGTTCTGCAATCCTAGCATTTTAAGCACGCTATTATTATGATTGTCATAATGGGTTGTTATGCGCCACAACAAGAGACGATGCCGTGGAAAACATTTATTAGAACGAAAAATAAACATTACATTAATTTTCACTTTGCGAGGGCTGTTCAATAAAGAATGATCGTCGTTTTTTCCAGGCATAATTTCTTGCGCTTAAGAGCAGCTTTACAATATTTTGTTGGCTTGACGAGTAATGCATACTTGGTACTAGTTTCCTTGCTAACACTACTGGTTCCCTCCTGGAGAGGTGTCCAAGCTGAGACATGTTCAGTCCCGCTTACAGCAGAATGGAATTCACAAGCGACGAACAAAGGGCTGCTCTGAAATTATGATTTCGTCTCAACAAATCTTTTTCTGAGGCCTATGCAATGTTACAGGTCTACGGAGAGTTTGTTCTTCCCTATAGCACAGCTCAAAGATTGTTTAATAGGTTTAAAGACGGGAAGCATTCAATTTCAAAGTAAGGTGTACCCAGAGATACAGCTTGTGCTGTAACGGAAGAAAACATTAACATCACTGCTGTCATTGTGAGAAAGTATCGTCGAATAATATTAAAAACACTTTCAGAAATTCTTAACATTTCACTGGATGCCACCCATACTCGCTGGTAACTGAAAAGTTGCACATGAGACGTGTTTGTGGACGGTGGGTTCCAAGACTGCTGATTCACAAACAAAAAACTTTCGTGTCCAGGTTTGCCTACAGTTGAAGATGTTTCTTTCAAAAGTAATCACTGCTGATGACACTTGGCTACATCATTTTGATACTGTGAGCAAACAGTGTGGAAATCTTCCTAACAAAAAAAAATGAAGAAAGAAAGAAAGAAAGAAAGAAAGAAAGAAAGAAAGAAAAAATAAATAAAGTGCTTTTGGTGGGAAAGTTTCTCATTGCTCGGTATTCAAGGAATGGTTTACCAGCATGTCGCACTGTAGCTGGGCAAATACTACGAGATAACCTGAAAACTCTGCAAGGTAATATCACACACATCTGTGCAACAAGCTCAATAATGTACGGCCGTACATCGCAATTGTTACTCTGATATAAAACAATGTGAAGTGTGTCCCGCACCCTCCCTACAGTACATTGTTGACCTGAGACATTAAAGACCGTCTGTAAATAAACCAAAAATTTCCCTGCAGTGAAGATTTAGTACGTGTGACTTTCCCTTTTCCCCAAATTGAAGGAAAACCTTCGCGGGAGACAATTTCCCTCATCAGAAGAAGTGAAGGCTTCGGAGGCGATTCTGAAGGACCTGTCAATAAATGATTTTCAGCATGTCTTTGAAAGCTGACAGAAACGTTGGGACAGGTGCATAACACCCAATCAGGGACTGCCTTGACAGAGATCATCAAAATTATGAGGATGAGTAAAGATATGTTCTCAAATTATGGCCATTCTTTATTGAACAAGCTCTCGTTTTTCTAATAGTAAATGTTCATGAGCAAATGAGCGCTTTTAAAAGAAATTCGCTAGTATCTGACGTGGAGATCACTTCTGATTTCTTTGCCTTACAACCCTCAAAATCGTTTAAAAAAAATAACAACTTTGCTAAATGATAGAATGTCGATATTTTCTTTTGTTTTCAGCGGAAATACAGGCATCAAAGCAATGATTGCATGAAAACCTTATAATGAAAAAAATTAATAAGATGAATAATCTAAATTTAAAATTACTTCTAGAATTAAAGATATATAAAAGTTTAAATCATTACCAGATCCAATATATATCAACATGGCTGTTATATTTATTGCGGTAACTTTTTTCCTCTTCTACAGAAAAACGTTTTTCATATTCTTTTTATGTATTTTGCTTGCTTCTTTATAATTTTCTGAGTAATTCATTAATTATTTTTAGTTTTCTATTTACATTATGTAAATGGTTGCCACAAAATCAGTATATCAAATCTTTAGTATATCATTACATAAAACAGAACGCCATGTAAATGTAATTATATTTTAAATGTGTTATAAGCTTACAATGCTTGAATTGCATAAAATGTTGTAGGATGCAGTTTCTTTATAGTCTCGTAAAAATGTATGCATATTTTAATTAAACCCCTTCTTTTTTCTATAACCAAATTTATACATTCCTCTCCAGTTAACAAGTAGAATGTCTTATTCAAATTCATCTTAAGACTATTTAGCATATTACATATGTTTCATATCGCCATAATCCTGAAGTATGATGAAACGGATATCTGCAAATAACTTATTTTTAATTGGGCTTTTAAACTTTCGAATTTTCAGTTATTTCCAAAGTTTTATCATACTTTTAGTTTCATTTTTTTTAACAGGAGTCACATTGTTGATGTCAATTCCCGCCCTATTCTTCTGACCACGTAAGGCTGTTTTAGTGAGTACGGAAATAAAATAAATATAAAGCATTACGAATTCAAGAAAAGCCAGTCATGATGAGCGTTTTTCTTACGATATAAATCTACGCAGATCCCACATATTCTAACCACGTCCTCAGCTTTACGCAAGTTGTGTATATTGCACATTCCCTGGAGAAAGATCCAGCTATTTACTTGGTGTTTACGAACTTCAGTCTCGGGCATTAAGATGCATTAGGGCCAGCAGTGCCTTGGCTCCTCACAAGAGGCGGCTCCATTAGATTTACCCAGGGATGCAAGAAAGCAGAGCAAAACATTGAGAGACCATAGATATCTGCCACATCCACCCCTTCGGCCAGAGCAATGCCAACCTGCAATGCGTTTGCTGTAGGACAGGGGTTTCCAAAAATATACACGAAGACTGTAGCACTGTGAGGACAGTTTTAAACAATTTCTAAACGTGTTCTGCTCTAACCTTTAGCCTCAATTAAAAAAAAAAAAACTGAAATGCTCCTAGATTCTTTGGCTATACTTTAATATAATCTCTTTGCAAAGATCTGGGACGAGCCTTGGTGGAATATTTTCCTTGAAATTAAGATTACATTTATCTAGCTATTGAAGTTACGTTGATATATTCTTGAGCAATGTGTGCATTAAGAGTCCGCTCAGGAAAACTACGTTATCACTTCTCTGCAACGCAATCTCTTTCAACGAGTGTTTAAAAGAAGTAAATAATTTATTCATTTATTCGTTATTTATTAATTAAGACATCATCAGATATTCTTAACAATACGAGAAACAGGAAACACACATAGTATATATTTAATCTTCGATGTACAAAAATAACAGTACTAACGATGGAGAAATACCAGGTGCAATGTGTTATGTTTAGACGGTATGGGCTCCCGAGTCTGATACGGACTGCTGGAATTCTTTATCCGCCCTTGAAGGGAATAGTTTGTTACGCTATTTAAAAACATAAAAATACCACCTACGTACTAAAGTTGAAGAGGTGAACCAGTTTAACCCAAGACTAATCTCTTCCTTTATCCCTTCTGGCTGCGTTGTTTCTGGTTGCAAGAAAACTGCAGAACTTTGCATTGTATAAACAACAAAGCAATTTCAGTGCAGGGTCGCTTCAGCACCAGGTGAATGTCCTCAGAAAGAAAACTCTTGATAATTTATAACGGGAATAAGGATTACAGATATTTTTAACTTCTTTCCTTGTGTCTTCGGTTCTTTAGTACTGTCAGTCGCGAGTTCGCAGAGCGTGTATGAACTCATTCTGCATTAATCATGATTTCAAGTACTTAAATAAAAAAGTATATATGTGTATTATAACTTAGTGATTTTAAGTTGAACGCTATTTTCTTTTTTCGGTATAATAATAATAATAATAATAATAATAATAATAATAATAATAATTAAAAATTAAGAAGTCTCTCAATATATCTGGTCCATGACTGGAAATCCATTATTGTATCACATTAGTTTAGACTAGCCATTTACAATTTGTGGGATGGCACGAGATTATTAATGTTTGTTTAAAGTACGGGCACTTTACCACTTGGCGCCTGCTTGTCTTTGCCTTGTCCCACGGACAGAACACTTTAGAGAACCAAAGAGATGGAAATAAAAAAAAAGGGTTGTATGACCGGTGTGAAAGGACAGTTCAGAGAAATACAATGCATAGTCTTTTGTGTGTGGATTCTTGGTCTCGTGAAGAACTTCAGTAACAGTTTCGTGAGGGCAGATGCGCCAGAACTTATTTTTTATCTTCCAACTGACACATTGGAATTAATTTTCATCACTAAGCATCTCATCGATAAAACGAATTGCTTCAAACTTCCAGAAGAATGTAACATTGCCTTTATCAGCTTAAGGTATTGTCTCCAATTTTGTTTATTTAAAGCGAGGAGCGGTTTTGTAGTGCCATTCCATGGATTGTCTTTTGGACTCAGCTGGAAGTGACCAATCCATGTTTCATCTCCCGACAATAAAGCACCAGGTTAGCCTTTAATGAGCTAGAAACTCTCAGCAAATTGTGTTCTTTGTTCCTTATGATCAGCAGTTAGGTATCGAGGGACCGATTTAGCAAAGCCTTTTGAAAAGTCTAAATGATGGATAATTGTGTTAACAACGTCGACAGGGAACAGCGAGTTGTTTGGTTGTGATTCGCCTATCATCCCGAATAGGATGTCGGCACTGTAACTGCTTTTACTCATTACAACCTCTCCGTAAACATTTCTTAAGACTCATATTTGCTAAAATAAATTCGTCACGGATCTCTAACATTACTTAGACGTTAAAGACTCCGTTTTGAAAGCTAAATGTATTACCTCCACTTAACGAATGAATAACACATTACAAAATGTATGTAAGGCCCAAAAATATTACATACTGCCTCTGTCTCAAAATAATAATCGAATTCCCTTGCTCTCGAAACGAAAGTGAAGGATCATATATGCAAAGAGCATTGAACCAGAGACATTAACAGAGCATATGAAAGGCGTTTGGAACTTTGGGTAAGGTGTTAGCTCTTATCTATTTACCCAAGTTCAAAACATGCATCATGCGAATACAGTGCCTTTTTCGTGAATTTGAAGGTTTGTGATATAACATCGGAATACAATTGTACAGTTTATGTGACCAGGAAAGAGCAGTATTGAAACAATGGAGGAATGAAGAATATTGGTGTTAGGCGGTGGGCCATTTCTGATCACCAGCAAACATGGTGTCTTGCAAAGTGAGGTCTGATAAGGGAAAGTGGTGAGAAATATGTCATACAGTCTCTCCGATGTACACAGTAGATAATCTTGTTACCATCGTTGTGAAGGCCTTCGAAAATCTTCCTGTGGATACTTTGAATAATATCATTCTGAATTTACAATAATTGAATGTATGAAGGTTAATGAGAAGAACTGCTACAAACTACCTCATTTGAAGAAGTAGGTTACAACGGCAGGGGTGTTTGCATTTACAGTGCGATCAGTGATATGTTGCTCCACGGTGCGGGGTTTTCCTATGAGCAAGCCCCCACTCGTTTGCCCCACCATGGAGAGCGTAGCAAGCCTGCTTGCTTACTTGTTGATCTTGCTGACTGTCGCAGTCATAGCGCAGCTGTTCCCGGGCATGTGTTGTGTTGTTTGTTTCTTAATTCGACAGTATACATATAGTGTAATATGTCTTGTCTGTTTATAACAGTACAGCGTATCTGTGTGTTCAATTCATATATGTTAACTCAGTGATGAAAGAATCAGCATTATTGCAATCGCTGAGTGTTTCGGGATGTTTTATTTATTTATTAGACCCTGTCACATTCCATATAACTGTAGTCTCTGATGGGATAAGTCACTTTTGCTGTCAGTTTGAAATTTGCTTTATTTGTGTGTGTGTGTGTGTGTGTGTGTGTGTGTGTGAGAGAGAGAGAGAGAGAGAGAGAGAAATTCGTGCGGGCCAAAATATCATTTGTAGCATTATTCGCCTCATTCATGCTATGGTTCATAAGTACAATTTATCTGAATCAGTAAAAGTGACTTTTCCCATCAGAGGCTACAGTTATATGAAATGTGACAGGGTCTAATAAATAAATAAAAAATATGCTGAAACGCTCAGCGATTGCAGAAGAAGCCGCGTGAAACCATCTCCCTCCAATATCATTCAGCGTTTCCGGGATATTTTTAAATCGTAGTCTTCATTTCTTAATAAGGAATACAAAAAGACATTTCCAATGAAGATAAGAGAAATATAAGAAATTCAACTGACAAAACCTCTTCTAGAACAAGTAGAACAACCTACAATGGCTCAGGGAGTCTCATGATATTGTTGACAAAATGTGCCATGCCCAGACTGATGAGAAGCCTGCCCTTCCTATTCAAGTTTAATTCCACTTTCCAAGCAAAATATGATGATCTACAATACCTGAAGAGATTCTGTGCGATAATGCTCAGATCAATTTTCCAAGGTTACCTGTAATAGACAATGAATAAGCTTGATAATGATTACTTTCGATAGTGTTTTATTAATGTTTATATTTTCCTGAGCAATTATCTATGTATAATTTGCTACATTCCATAATATAGTTAGTGGACTTTGATTGTTTTGATCTATCAGTATGTGTACTTTGACTTTTAATTGTTAATTAAGATGAACAAATATCACATGACTCTAATTTTAAAAGAAGAATCTATTAGAAAACTCCTTAAGAATTATTCTAATCCAATATGCTTAATTTTATACTTTTTTTAAACTTCAAATTACGTTTCTGTAAAAAAAGTAAAATGTGGACTTTTGATTGTTTTTCTCTTGCACCCTCATTTATATAAATTAAAAGAAAGTGAGCTAAAAATGTTTAATAATTGCACAATTTGGAGTATTACAACAATTACTCTCTGGACAATTTAAGTTGTTTTCTATTCACGGTGAGAAGTGCATTCATTTAGGTCTTCATTTTCATTTTCTATAAATCTTAAATTTTCTATTAGAATTTCATGGTTAACGTCATCAAATACTTTACCCAGGCCACGTGCACTTTATTATTTCATTATTATTGAACGTCACCCTCATAAGTTGACATTGTACAACAAACAGTAAACTTTTAAAGAGACATTAAGAACTAGGGAAGAAAAAGAAGAAAAGGTTTTCGTTTTCATTGCGATCGGAGTATTTTGAAAATAAAATGATTAAACCTTCTGTAAAAATTGGTAATAAAAAACATCATCCGGAATAGCACCTCATTTCTCTTCCCAAATTAATAGCAAATTATCAGGTTGTAACACTACGCCCACGTGTTGCAAAATTTCTCAGTCATTTGCTGGGCCAATTACTGTAATAAAGTGATCAGGCAAATAGCCTAGCTGCAGTGTGTACACCTGCAAGCCCTCATAAACATTACCCCGACTGATTCCCCCCTTGCTCCAATAACATATGCACAGCATGCCTACGCATTGGGGCTATAAAGGTAACACTTTTATTTGTTCCGCGTCCTAATGGCTGTACATTATTTAACTGCGTGGAACAGTTGGTAGGGCGATTGACTGAAAATCGATACGTTATGAATTCTATATTATAGACGCGGGGGACACTTTTTTATGCACTCGTCATTCTTCTGTAAAGTCCATTCCACTACTTCTTCCTACTGTGTCTCAGTATCTGGTATTCGCTTTGTAGACCAGACCGCACGGAATTGGCTCCTATACTGAAGCAAGGTACAGATCTGGGGCATACTACTGACAGCACTGGAAATAAATCCCCTGAAATATAAATATATAATAGGGATTAAAAGTTCTAGACTGACTCAAGTCGTCGTGAAGATGGCCAAATTACTATCGTTCTTCAGATGACGCGCTGTAAAGCTTCAGACGCCAAAGTGTAGTCAGCAGTTTGTGACAATCGTGTAAACAAACTAGTGTTACCATTTTCTACCAATGGATATTTTTATTCGCCATGTTATTAACAAAAAGATTTAGATTCCACATTAAAGATTTTTCCCCTTCGTTTTGAACGATTAAAACGTGGGCTACTTAATTTAAGCGTGGTGGTACATCCATTTAAGATGATGAGAGCCCAGGGCGTCCTAAAATTGCTAGGACCGACGTGGTGACAAAAATTCACAATGCCGCACTCATGATTGCCGACTGTAGGTACGCGATCGGCTGACATCGCAAAGACATCGATAGGCCGAGTTCACTACATTTTACATGAAGGTTTGTATATAAGAAAGTTTTGCGCTCGATGTGTGCCTCGTTTGTTAACAATGGATCAAAAACGCATTCGAAGGAACAGTTTGCAAGAGTGTTTAGACTTGTTTAAATGCAATTACAGTAGTTTCTCCGACTTTTCATTGGAATAGATGGAAGATAGATTAATCACATCACACCAGAGACGAAGGAGTAATCCAAACATGGGTGGCACCAGGTGAAAGCAAGCGAAGGGTGACTAAACAGAGCCCTCTGGTAAGGAACTGCGGCGTTAAAAAATCTCATTGAATGCAGAGATAAGTAAATTGCGCTATGGTCTTTAGTATTCCTTTTTCAGCTGAGTTTTCAGTACCTACGGACAATAAACACTCGCTTTTCCACTGGATGTCGGTTCGATGTGCACTCAAGGAACTATTTGGTGTAATTCCCATTATATCATATCAATTTTCATTGCATTATGCTAATTATTTTGAAAAATATAAGCAAAAACAATAAACCGAAAGCGAATGAGACATTTTCTATTATTTGCTTATAACTGAATTTTTCGGACATAAGGACGTTCCTTTTTTAAGTTGTTAGAGCGGAAGGAAAGGTTCAATAACCTTACGTTTACTACATTTATTGATAATCTAAGGCCACTATCAGACGATCAGCTCCTTGCAACAGTGCAACAACACACAACGCTACATAGCTGTGAATATTTGGTGATCCTTCGGTTACAGCAGCAATTTAAACGATCAGCTATGGTCTATCCATCAAATGTTTGCAGTGATGTCAATAAAAGCATGCACCGGAAATGATTTTTATTGGCTGCAGAGCCTCTTTACTCTCAAATTAGTTCGCGAAGTAGTACCACTTATTAAGCGAATATACAGGAGCGCAGAGAAACGCAAAAATTTTAACTAACTTACTTTGCACGAATGAACACAATAAAAACAGTGTTTATTGATAAAATGCATGTACATAACTATATTATAATGTAAAAATGTCACTTCTTGAAGATGACATCGGAAAGATGTGCTCCTTTTCGGCGTGCACATTCTAATAGTCTGTTGTGCAAACTCTGGGTGTCTAGAGGAAAGCCAGTGATTTCGTCGTTAATCCTCTGTTTTAATTCAGCGATGGTTTTGTCCCCACAGGAAGAAATTGCAAGCACTGAGATCAGGGGATCTCGGAGGCCATGGTATGTCACTGTTAAGTGAAATGACGGGCCTTCTAAACAATTGGCGAACTGCTCCCATCTATTGTCGAGCAGTATGTGACGTGGCTCCGTCTTGCTAACACCACATGTTTTCGATGTAAGATCTGCGTAGCCGTGCAACGGAGCGGTGATGGCAACCCGAGTAGCTTCAATCTTCTATGGAGTACGTAATGTTCTAACGCCGCCTTCTTTTTCATGGCTGGACCCATTTCTTCAAAATTACGTACCCACGTTGTAATCGCATGAGCCGATGGGATCGTCCAAGACGTCCTAGCTGGTAATGTTGTCTAAACACTCTTTGCACAACCACGGTACTTGTAAACAGCTCTCACAGCAACAGCACGGTCCGCATCACTCCATTGCTATTTGATTACTAAATGGCAAAACCTCAGCAATAATGTGGCATCAGTTTCGAACAACTGCCGGCGCTACAGAGTTGCCAACACTGCATTCAAATTTTCTCCTTTCCCTGCGCCACCTATACTTGGTTATTTGTACGCCTTTTATTTCTTTTTGTTACTTCTAGTGTGAAGGAATCGTATTATTATGTCAGATATTTTGGTTTGCATTTCTGTCAAGAACTTACATTTTATGAAAGAATATTAATATAAGGACCGAGTTTACAGACGTATATTCTAGAACCAATAGCAGCAAACAGGAAGGGGCAAGGAGGAGTATTTGTCCACAAAGTTACGGTGGCAGCTGTTGCACGGCTCACCCCAACAGCAGAAACTGTACTGATTGCAACGACACACAATTAACTGGATTCAGTCAAGAGGAACATTTCAAATGACCAACATATCTGAAACAATAACTCGACCAGGTTTTCATCTGGCCCATTTATTTTGTTAATTTAAAGTGAGTCTGCAGTGTGGGATTCTTGAACAGCAGAGTACGCTAATAAAAACAAGAAATTAAAAGTCTGAAGAGAAATGTGCATGGAGATGCAGGCAATTTCGAAAATTATCTCTGTATATATTTTATAATTTAAAATAAATACGTACGAACAGTTATATACGTGGATTTATATTACACTAATGAGCACCATCTTTACCTCCGCGACAGTAATGGCTGTTTCTTGTCAATTTTGATGCGTAGAAAGCGAATATGTCCTTTAAATCAGCCTACCATGTCTCAGTTTTATTTATATTCGATTCCCGACTATGACAAAAGAAATATAATAAATGGGGTATACTAAGGTCTTGTTATTTAAATTTAGTAGAATGAATATTAAATATGCAGTTTAAAATATAATTAGTAAGATTGATAATGTTTGTACTTGATAAGTTCCCGAATCCTTGAATTAATTGTGTATCACGTACAACTTTATTACCGGAAGTTCCTTGCTGGGATGGGGACGCCAGAGCGGAAGTTTGCATTGAAAACAAGTGCAAATTTTAAGAGATAAAAGTGTTATTAATTGTTTTAAAATTAACTGAGTGAAAGTTTCAGTTTTGGTTTCGGTTTCGGTTTAGCTACTGCTGTAGCGCTTTGAAGCAAAGTAGTGGTGTGCAGTGTTGAAATCATCCGGATAATTTTTGTTATGTTTATGGAAAAAAGAAAAAATGTGTAAACACAGGTTACTTTCACTACTTTGGTTGCAAAATTGATGATTAAGATAAAAAATGGGCCTCAAAACATTGCTATATTACTTGCACTTGTACAAATAATTTGAGATGGTGGTTTTATGGAAATTAAAATCCTTATCATTCATCGTACCTGTGATTTAGCAGGAACAATAAAATCACGCGAATGACTGTTATTTACGTATGGTAAAAGTATTAGGTTTGACCAATAAAACAAAATCTAATATTATTTATTCAAATGTGTCACCAGCAATTACACCTGTGAAAACGAAAATTTACAGTTTCACTTTTCCCTAAAACCTTTGAAGAAACTGTCAGTAACCGCTGTGATGACCAAATAAGCCCTTAAATTCAAGTAAATCAACTTGCTCCACTACTAAAAACGTTGTACAGTTGTTTGATTAATCAGGTATAGATAATTTAGTGCTGCATTTAAATTTGGAAGAAAAAAGCAAGTAGGGGTTGCAATGCTTGCTGAAACTACTACAAGTATATTTTATAAGAAACGGCATGGTTTATTTACCAGTTTGACATATGCAGAGTTAAAGGAGGGTTGGCCCACAGATAAGGAAGATTTTAAAAGAACAAGTTTTTGAAAGTAAGCTAACAAATGTGGAACGGTATCAAGGCAGCGATACAAGGGTTTCTTGAGAGCATAAAGGATGAACAATAGGTACATTACAATGTTGGCTGTTGTTGTCATTAAAAGTGTATTTCCTTTATTCACACTTAGACTTTTTACCTGAAAATGTGGGTGCTGTAAGTAATGAATATAAAATAATCATTATCGAAAAAGTTATCAAAGTGTTGAGGATAGTTGCTAGTTTCTGAAGATGAACAGTAATTCTGACCACAAGAGAAAGCCACCATGCAGCATGCATGAAGATATGTGTTTTATTATTTCTAGTACTAATGTTTTAATCTGTTTACATAAATTCATACATTTTGACTGACAAATAACTTTTATTGTTCTAAAAATAGAAAATTGCAAATGACTTTTAAATTGACAATTACAAATTGCGAAATTCGATTTTTCTCATACATATTTAACTAAGGTCGATAGGAGAAATCTCGGAATCAGTGTATCGTTTACAATAACAGCTAATTCCACTCTGGAGATAGGACAACTTATATTTTCCTAGTGTTATTTCATTTCTGTTGTGCTGCCATGGACTTGTACAACTATTGCGAAATATTCAGCATCTTTATACTTAGATAACTATCCAAGCAGCAGGTGTTTGTTAGTTGCATTTTGTTTACAGCGAGTTGTTTGCGAATGGTTTGTTGTGTAGTTGACCGTCTGAAAGAAGCCTAATCCTGTTCATTCCTCGAAATAGGAGATTACGGTTGATCCTAGTAACAGGTTTATCGTGCAGTACAGAAACTAAATTATAAGTTAACCAAGTTAGCTGAAACATACCAAGTAACTTTGTTAATTACATATACCTATATATTATGAACGCGGAGAGGAAAAATATTTCACTAAGTGGAACATTAAGTAATTACGGCTGCATGGTAATATAATTCATAACGTGCTACGCTGTGCATTACAATAAGTCATTAATGCTATTCTAGGAGCGCGTGGCGCATGTTAGCTCGAACTCGGGCCTTCTGTTCCCCTAGTTGTTATGGGCGACACGACGATACAAACTATGCCTGTTAGGGGGCGCATTTACTGTGCTGGGAGGGAATGCGTTTTGTCAACGGAGCTATGGGGTTGCTCGAAATAATTGGCTGTCTGTAGAGAGCGTTACAGAATAACAGCCAGTAAATTTTAGCGGCATTCAGCGTGACCGTGTCATTGCTACACAAATCATTGAGAGCAGCTCTAGGCAGATCGGCAACACAATATTTCGATAAGATAATACGACAGTTACTGTTCGTCCATGAAATCATGAAAATTCTTTCAAACTCCCTTTTACTGTTTAAAATCCACATTGTGAATACACTAGGACAAGTAAAATCATCTCGTTTCCAGTTAACCCTACAGAACGGTTATAGGTACTTTTCCCACACATGCCCTGTAGGCATTATTTCTCAGTTTGCTTCTATACAAATAAAAATGTTTGAAATGCTATTACTTTCTTTTCTTTTACTAAGCATTAATCATAAATTTGAAATTGGGCATACCTTTGATTTTGTTGATATTAACGTTGGTTGTTGGAGAATGTTTCAGATGAGAACAAGTAGCAATAAGTTGTTAAGCATAAGAGCGATAAAGTTTATCGTACTCTCGAGTTGGGGAAAATCCTCCATGATAGGATGGAACTCTTGTTCACTTAAATACTGGTACTTAATAGCCATATTTGCTTCACAGAGCTTTGAATCGCAAATATAATGCCCAGTTCAGTAAGTTATATTATTATTTGTTATCTGTGAGATACTTCAACTTCTGATCAGCAATACAGCGGTAGAAGTTGCTCGATGTCGTTAACAATTGAACCGCGATGACTTGGAGCATACAAAACCAACTATTGTTTCTCCTTCATTTCTATCCTTGCGCTAACACACTGATTAGATTTGTCCTTAAGCATGCAAAATTATGTGCAGGCATGCAGCGTCGCTTGTGGTAGCTATGAACGAAACATCTGCCAGCACCTCTATTCAATTTGCATTCCACTTGTCTCCATGAATACATCCAGATATAAACAGTTGCCAGTCTGAAGGACCGCCATCCCATTTGATTTACGATTTAGCAGGCTGCATTCACAGCATCGTAATATTAAGACAAGCATGCAAAACAATTTGCATTTTTCTAACGTGTTTTATCGCTAAACAATGTCTGTTATTTAAATGAAAAGGGGATTGGCTTTCACCTTCCTCTATACGAGTATTTCTTCAAATTGCCAACTTTATTAGCGACGTCATTTGAATTGATTTATTTTGAAGATGGCATTTGTCAGTTTACATTTTCTCTGTGGCCAAATTGGTGAAGACAATAAAAAGTATATGCACTATATATTTTGAAAAGTAGCAGTAAGTAGCAAAAAAGAATTACTAATCGTGCATTTCATATAAAATTACTTAGGATAACATCTACTTCTAAACTTCTTTCTATTACGTTGGTGGATTTTTTCCTAAGTTTCCCATCACCCTGAAAAGACTAATGGTAAGCACCTATAGACGCCGACGGAAATACAGTAAATTTTGATAAAATAATTTTTGCGATTAAAGTGGAAATAACCAGGAGGTAAGTTAAAAATCAATTCTGAACAAATGAATTTAAAGCAAACCCCAAAGTAGAATCGTCTATATCACATGACAAAATAATATGTCAAATGTTTATTTGCCTTCGTTAATTCTATTTAATATCTTTAAAAAATAAACTCACGCAGTATAAAAGACAATGTGAGAAGTTGTTTTATTGAAATGTATTAAAATGTTTTCTTAAACGTATTAATATTGTTTGACTCTCATTTTCAAGACCGAGGCATCATAGTTATGAACTCCGATGATATATGAGTTGAAATTAAAATTTTGAAATTATTTTGGAAAGTATTCCAGGCCTAAGTTTTAGGGTACCTCACCGGCATTTGTCATTGATGAAGACTGAGGAAATCACGGGAAAAAAAATTCAGTCACGATGACATTGCTGGCGGGAATCAACCCGCCTCCTTTCACGAATTGTTAACTTAACAACTTCGGTCGCCCTATTATTATCTCCCGAGTGTAAGATCTTTCTTGGGTTTCCGACATTTATTTGTAAGGAGAATAATAAATGAGTTATAATTCTAAGATTATTTTCTCCATGTTGTACAAGCCGCCACTGGTTAAATAGTCTCATGTCTGAACGTGCATTACAGCAGTTTAACGTAAAGCAGTTCCACTCATGCAATTGAGCGAATGGTAGGTGTGTCGAGTACGTGAGCAAAACAATGGATTGTCTCAGCCGGGTGTCGCATACAACAGAAAAAGGGGATTTGGATTTAAAACCCGAGGGGTGAGATGAAAAACATCTATTTTTATGGGGCTTTCCAGGGGACCACCCGTTTGTTAAAATATCGGATTGTGGCTTCTATGTCAGAGAAAGGATAACTTTATGTGTGTCAGTGATTCGAAACAGTATTGTGTTTACAATAAAACCAAAACGGCCTGATTCTCATAAATGTCAAATGAGATCAATTTCAAGCAAATTTTTGAAAATGTTATATATGTTCACTCAACCTGAAACATAATGTCTACTACGATTCAAAAAGTATGCTACCAAAGTGTTTTTAGCAATTTTTCCTGTTTATCTTCTAAAATAAGATGTAATAAAACTTGTATAAAAATTCCATTCTTATATAAGATGCTGAACTTGTAAAGGGATAAACTGAAGCAATGAAGCTGCAAGAGATCCAAACGAATGATCAAATTATTGCTTATTTTTATTGGATAAAATTATTATGCACTGGTAATGAAAATTTAGTTATACTTATATTAAAATTCGATTATTTGCGTAAAAGTATCACATTAGAAAAAACGTAAATAAATTCCTAACTCCTAAACTTCGATCGCTTTCATTCAATTTTATTTGAAATAATCTTCCCAAAGAATGGGAACTAATATGTGATAGAGTTCTTTTCAAATGTTACACATTCCCAGAAGATATCAGTATATTAATATCTAGTTCAAGTATAACCGAATTAGAAGATAATTTATACCGTTATCTTGGCTTACTGTGAATAAATTGTTTCTCAATTTCAACAAAACAAATATATTTAAAATCACCACTCCTTGTTGCATATAAGAAATTTGGTTAGTGATAGTGCAAAATGGGTTTGATATTGAGTATATATTCAGAAACACTACAGAGAAATATTAAAACGTTTGAAAGTAAATATGGTAAAGATTTAATATTCGCAATTAAATGGGAAAAGAAATAGCTTAAAAATATGAAACTAAGAAGTCAAGGTTTGCATTTAATACAAATATTTGGGTATAATTATGTCACATGAAGAATCTAAAGAAGTAGTATAACCAAACAAAAATAGTAATAATAATATCAAATTCAATCCTTTGGTCGGATAAAATAACAAGATATAGATGAAAAAGTAGAAATGTTGTAAGAGAAAAAACTACCTATCAAACAACAATGAGAGACTAAATTATATACGCGAACTCCATTGTTGGTACAAACAAAATTAGAGACAAAATTATTGTTGTAGAAGCAAACAATCCTAGAAAAGAAATTATAGACATATTATGCATCACACGAGACCGACGGGAGGGATACTTTATGGCCACTTTGACAGATTATAGATGCATAACAAGACCAACAATGAAAACTCTGAAACAATTAAGCGATTCAATAACGGAGATAAAGTTGACTATAACTATTAACTTCATGCCTCTAGTAAAATAATTAAAAGGCGGAATTAAAAAAATTACAGAAGGTGGGCATAAAACTGGCAATGCAGGGTTAAAGCTATCTAGCATTCACTTTCTCAGGGTAACGAAAAACTCCGAAAAAAAAAAACCTTACCCAGTAACTTGATCCTACCCGAACCCAGAACTTCCGGATTCATAATTGCAAACGCTACCATGAACCTGGTTAAAAGTTGTGTAAATTACATACTTCATTCATATACAAAAGGCTCCTTTTGAGAATTTACCTAATTTAATTCTTATGCCAATATTGTAGTGGAAAACCTTTGGATTCTCTTGCACACGAAGAAGAGCATCTAATGAATCAGCTGCAATTTCCTGAAGATCTAATTTTCGTCCTTTACATTTCTATTTGCAGTAAATTTTCTTGCCGCTGTTGAATGTGAAATTGGATGCATTTGAATGCGTGTCATGGGATTGTTGTTTACCTACATACCGAAATTAGAATTCGCTGTTTCTTCGCCCAAAGTGTTACTGTATTACGATACCTACATTCTTAGGTTGAAACCTATTTTAATCTTTCTAAAATTTTAATATATTGAAATATACTTGAAATACACTTGTTTCCCAATTGATAGCAATGTATATGTACACCAATAAACACAGTAGGGAATTTAATATTGGAACGTTTCAGAATAAAACAGATAATAATTCATAGTAATATAAAAATACAAAATACAAACTTTATATCACATGCAAAAACAACTACAAATTTATAAATAAAAGCACTTAACAAATCCACCATTCTCCCTCATTCAAATGTTTCATGGCGATTTTTAACTGTTTATTGAGAGACAGAATGATGGGCCGTGTAATGAACAATATATCAGTCTTCAACATATTGTCACGATTTTTGTTTTCTTTGTATACAAATGCTAAATTATTGACATCGTGAAGTTTCACCCAACAGAAAATTATAAATAGCTTGGCAACGAAATTTTATTAAAGTTTTGTTATATGATAACTCTTGCTTTTTCACTATCTTATAAGATTTATTTCATTCTCCAGCTTTCAAAAAGTGAGTGTTATAATGCCTGATTTAAATGTCTTACGTGGTTTTGAACTGGAGGAAGGAAGGTGTGACACATGATACGTTCTGCCAATCTCGTGGTATTTCACAACTCCGTTATTCCTAGCGTTCCCGATTCTGCTACATGGGTGGAGGAACTCCCACCCACCAACCAGGTTAAAGCACAAGACTTGCTTCTAGAAATGTTAACGTAATTGACAACCAACCACCAGTAAGAGATATTCTCCTTAATGAGCTTTTACCCCAAAATTACAACAATTTCAACAATATAAATGTCACAGTACATTACAATATTTAACATATTTGTTAATATAATCTGCACATTGTTAATATAATAGTACTGAAGATAAATGTCAGTTGTTTGGTAAACACTTTAGGTATTTTTATGATTTGTATGAATAAAGTTTACTGTTTAAAAACAAGAATAATTATTTAATGTTTTATAATAAAGTAAAATAAAAAGGTAAATGTTGATTATTTACATTAGCATACGGTACTTAGAGTGTCATTATTAAATAACTATATTTAATTACACAGAGCACTTCAAATATTTCAAATGTTTTAAGTTATATGAAACATTTGAGATATATGAACACTTACGATAGGTTTTCCTTAAATTTCTCAACGTTTTTGAATTAAGAATTTGATTAGTTCTGTACAATTCTATTAAACTCATTAAAAAGAGTAAATGTTCAATAATTAAAAATGTAAAAAGACAGGAAAAGTTTTTAAAAAATTAACCTTGAATCTGTAATGACATGGCATATGGAGGGGCTTAATAATGGAAATCGTGCATTAATAATGGGGCAATAATGAGATGTGATAAAAAACCTGTGTTGAAGGCATGTAGATAGCAGATGGTAACTGTTTTTATGTGAAAAGGTAAACCCTGCGTATGCCCATCGACAAAAATAGGCAGAGCTTGGCATAGAAAAAAGCCCCGTTCGCCGAGAGTAGTGGGACAGGAAGGATGCACGACTTAGATATCCAAGCCTTTTCCATCAGCGTGTTTTGGTCACAACCCCTGATGTAAAAGATTTGTAGGGATTAGAATTGCAATACGTCCCTAGTGCCCAGTCATTTGTTAAGTTAGCTGTAGGAAGAAATAAGCGGATGCTCTTCGGGGCTGTGACAATATAGGCATAGGCATTATATAATATTAATGATATGTAAACATAAAAATGCAGTGATAAATATAATTGCAAAAATAACTATTTTACTTTAAATATTTGAAGTTGTATGTAATTCCTTTTTGTATAATTAACAAATAATTTCAATATTTATTCTTATATTTTTAAAATAGCAATTGTTTGAAAAGAAAAATCACGCAAAACATTATTGACTTCTTTCCTCAATATTTTTGTATAATCAATGTGCAGAATAAAAAAGGAGAGCCTATCCCTAGATGAGTCTAAAAAGGGTTCCTCCAAAAATTTCAAGGAAACATTGTAAGTAATTTCAGTGAAAATTTATCATAATCAGATAGAGTACTTTCATTTTCATTAGAGGCAAGCGATATCTAAAAGATTTCCCTTATCACGTCATTGTTGCTGTTTAAGTCTTTGTAATCAGAGTTTTGATGTATTGTAACTGTAGTGATAAAGCCAATGAAGCAAAAAGTACAATAACATAACAATTAAACAAATAATAAAATATTTACCAAAAACTAAAAAAAAAAAACGACTTAATTTTTGATAGTTCACGAATATCATTTCTATATGCTTAGATCTTTTCTGACGGTCACTAATAAGAGAAAAAAGTTGCCAAAAATCCGTGTTCCGCTTATTAGAAACTAATTTCCAACTACCCTTCCTTTTTCTACCCACATTCTGTATACAATACCCCGTTGAGGTTAATATACTAAAGAAAATAATAACAACAATGAGTCGAACTAGTGTGTTAAAAATTGTATCACTTTAACTTAAAAATACATTATAAGCGTTAAACTTGTGTGAGCCTTCAAGGAAAAAATATCAGTACGAACCTTGGAAAGATTTCCGTAAATAAACCCACTTCATAACGTACCTCGGAACCCAATACGACAAACATCTGTACACGCACATTGTTACCAATCGCTAGAAGCCTTCATTCAGGCCGGAAGAAAACCTGCACGTTATAATTTGTGATTTTTCGTTATAACCACCAAAGCCAAAGGTAAAGGTCACCTCAAGTACAGCGTGGTTTAAAATCGCATAAAAATGGGCAAAAGGTTACACAATAAAACATGTTGACCAATTTTAAGAACTATTGGCGCTACCAACCGATGGCTTGTTACGTCTGAAATCTCGAGAGGTAGCAAAGAAAGCCCAACTCCCCCGAACGGTAGACAGTGTTAGTATAAAGGTGTATTTGTTGTTGTTGTTGTTGTTGTTGTTGTTGTTGTTGTTAATATTCTATTATTTTTGTTAAACTCGAACTAACCTAACGTATAAAAAGTAAAATTTATTATATTAAGATCAGTGTAGACAAATTATGAAGATTATAAGAGAGAGAAATTATTACAGGTGAGAAATAAAAGTTTTACCTGTAGGGATTCGAACTCATGACCTCCGCAATGGTAGTGCAATGATCAGATTAACTGACCTAATAAAGATGTATACTAAGTGGGGAAATTATTCACCTAAAGTGATCCGTACCACTAAAATCGTAAGAAGTCGACTTTCTTCGTTACAGTTCTGGACTTCAGCCGCAGCAAGCTGTCGGTTAGTAACGTAAAACTATAAGAACGGGGACTTCGAAACGTTATACACACAGTGTAATCATTTCAGAGATAATAGAGGATTCTTCGATAATGAATTTGAGATAGTAGATCTATGATCTGGCTGTTCAGATTTCAAAATTATATCTTTAAGTTTCTAAAGGACTAATACCACATTCATTCCAATTGATGCCACGGTAATAAAACGATGTCTCTTTGGCGCAGTCGGTATGATAATGGTGTAAGTAAAAGCGGACCATTGTTATGGAATTCGATCCTCAATCTTTGCTTAGGTATGATCATACTTCAGAAAATAAATAAATAATCTACTCCGCAGGACATGATCTTCGAAACTACAGTGTGTAGCCTAATTAGGTCAATTGCTCCCTCTAAACTAAGTTACATTTAACCGTTGTTCACTACTGTACTGTCATATTACGATTAGCCCAAGATTTTAGAGATTATTGTGATAGTAAATCTTGAAAACGCCCCGATCAGTTATTGAAAATCAAGATTTCCTTGCTCGTGAAGCAGCTCTGAAGTCTGAAGTAATTTTTACACCTTTTGTTTAACACAGGCTTACCAGCGCCTAATTTCAACTTCTTTATCCCCATATAACTCCGTTTTTTTTTACCCTAGATTTCTCGTCTCAAAGTGGTTGTCTAAGACCCCTCTACCATTTTTGAAATTGTTGCGATATAGTTTGTTAACAGCAGGTATAAGGCATTCCAGATGTAGTTCTCTCTCTAGCAAAATCTCCACACTACTCGCTATCCAGGACAGAGATATGCTGCTCGCGCTTAATATCTTCTCTATAAACATACATTTTATATATTCTAAAAATATTTATATTGTTATTACACCACTTTCAGCAATAACTAAATGTTGTACTCCTGTCACTATATATTTACAATTATAAGACTAAAATTTACATTTCCTGAATATATTATTTTAAATTACACAGCCAACTAGCCCAGCTTCCATCAATTCTGAATAGAAAAAATTCGAAATATATTTTTCAATCTTAATGCTCATAAATAAAAAAAAATCTTAAAAATTAAGTGTAATGTTTTATAAGAAACACGAAACCGTTTCACTGGTTTCAAATGATTGTTGTCGTGGATGGATGATGACTGTGAGGCCCGATTATGTTGTTTTATGCGTTAGAGAGGAGTGATGATAAATGTTCTGACTATTCAATGTTTCTTAGTTTTTCATTGCTTTTGACTCTGCTTCTCGACACGTCTGTCTGGATCGCGGAGCTCTTGGCATTGCATCTAAGACATTGGAAGACGGCACTTGCCTTAAATTAAAGTTGGTAGCTATGTCTGGATCTGAGGAGTGTCCGAATCGGGGTGCGGTGCTTCTACTATCTGCCTCTGCCTCACACTTTGAATAAGAATAATTTCAAGAGAGAATGTTTCCCTGTTTATATTCCCTTTACACGTGGTCGCTTCGTTCCATGAGCTCACCCGGGTCTACACAACTGAAGCCGCGGCATCTGCATTTTTAAAACACATGATTCTCATTGGAGAGTGTAAACTCACTTTTAGGTTCCACTTTTAAATGTCAACATTATGCCCTGTGACTGCGAAATCGTATGTTCCGATTACCGGTAAAGTTCATCGCCTTGTTACGGTATCTGTGGAATGAAACCAGCACTCTGCTTCGCGACTGTAGACACAAAAAGCTCTATTGTCCGATGCAGGAGGCACCATCTTTTGTTCCTATTGTGAATGGAAAGATTGGCCGTACTTTGGCTAGTAGGTGTATCGAGATGCATACTTGATAGTTAATTCTCTTTTATATTAGAATATACACGAACGTTACTAGCAATACGCTGATGACCTCAGATGTTAAATAGCGTCCATACATAAAAAGTTACCAGCAATTAATTTTTTCTATAAAACAATATCTGCGTCATGCTGGAGGAGGACGATTGCAATAACTGCTTCAAAAACTACACTGCTTTCAAAATCACATATTCAGTGCTGGTAAATATGGTAAATAAAATAACTTACTTGTACATTCTGCATATTGACTACATGGAATGCAATGATATAGGTACTGAGCACAAACTTTTATTAAAGCAGTGGCGAAACACTGTATAATTATCATCTAATTTAGGTAATGATCTTGAATTTTACACCAGCAAAACATGTTCAATGAAAACTTAATTTTTTTCAATATTTTCTTAGTGCAAAAAGTTTAACTCAAAAGCTCAAATTTAAAGAAACACGTTATAGTGCACTGTTACAAATAATAAATATTTCAGATAAAATAATAAAAACGTATGGTAATTATGTAGTTAAACGTTCAGTGACATGCTTATGTGGTTTTGTAGAGAAAAATATTCGTAAGTTGCAATTTAGGAGTTTCACAATCTCTTCAATTTTGGATTCTCCAAATGTTTGTAAAGTTGTGACACTATCTGAATTCCGATATCAACTTGCCAGAGTCTTAAAACAAATAAAAAATACGGTATGTTTGAGGAAAGGCTAACAAAATTTTTCAAGAACTAGGTAAACAAATCATGCTATGGATATGGGAAAGAACTCCACAGCCTTCATTAACTAGCTGACGCAAGTAGCAGAGGCGCTGCATAGCCCGTCTTTTGTTTCTTTTTCTTTTCTTTTTTCCTTCTCCCCCCCCCCCCATTCACTTGTTTTCTTCATTGACAGATCACTACCAATGTCTCCATTCACTTTTCCTTGTATGTTTACCGCCAGCGTTCAATGGGTTTCTATAGAGGATGCTGAGTAATTCTAACCAGCGGAAGTATATTAGTAAACCGGGACTGTACTAGCACCTGATAACCACTCGAACACGTGGCAGACATTGTTCTGGCGTCAGTCAGTGGCACGCACTAGTACACGCACATTGATCCTCTGTAGAGCGAGGGGTGGACTGTACTATCGCGGCGTTACCATGACTACAGCAGCCCTTGCTAACTCTGACATTGGGCCCCCTTCCACCCGCCGCACTTTAAATGGACCTTTTCCTTATTACTCACCCCTCGCGACCACATTCATTTAGGCTGTAAGAATATGGAACACTGCATTCTGTTGCTGCCGCTCGTGGCAATTTATCTGTCTTTCGCAGTTAGAAGCTAATACCGATAAAATCTTTTAAGTGTTCTTATATAAAGCTGTCATTTGATAACACACCAGAATCACCATGTAGAGAGGCGAGCGTAATAACTTGAAGCGGTAATTTAATGTTAGTTATCGTATCGCTGAAACCTGGTGTGGTTTACATAAATACTCCATACTATTTCTGTTCTCTTCTGCGCTTTCATTTCCATTCACATTAATCAGCCACTTTTACTTCGTAGCTGATGGCGACGATATCTAGCAGCGACAAATTCAAAGAGCCCTCATTCGAATCTGGTAGACTGGAGCTGTCTGACTAAGTTTTTACCCAAAGCTTTTTCTAAAGTTTAAGGACGAAATGGCGCAGGTCTAAAGCCTTATGTAATTAAAAATGTTTTACCGCAAGATTAAAATGCATTGGTGAAGACAAAGGTGGTGTGAAGATAAATATACAGCAGATCTTCAGACAAGAGTATATATATTTTTATCCTTAACAGATAATGAAGAAAATCAGGATATTTATGTTTGTCAGCATTTAAAGCTCAAATTTCAATGGCCTCCATGGTCTAATGGTAGTGTTTGCGACTATAATCCGGAGATACTGCGTGCGTTTTCTGGTCAGATTAAGTCGTCTGGATAAGTGTTTTTTTTTTTTTTAAACCTAAGAGAGTAAATACTAAATAGATTAAGGAGACACTAGGAGTGAGTTGGCCGAAATCGGTCTTATTTTTGAATCCAAATGGTTCCTTGAATCTTTGGGCATCCACAGAGAGTCAAATGTTGCATGTCCCCCCTCCCATTGGGCTCTACAGCTATTTAAAGAGATCCAAGTGACCTTTTACATCACACTGCTTCTCAGCATACTTTTTTATAAAAAAATCTATAAAAATGATTAATGTTAAAGATTAAAATTTCTTATATATTTAAAAAAGTATCATTGTTCACACATAAGTTTTATTTAAAATATATTTCAATACAATTTTTTATGGGTCCATTTTGTATGGGTCCAAAGCTCCAATTGCAAAAATACCAACTAATTTTCTCTCATGAGCCCCGTGGGATATTTTATGCGACGTATTTACGTAATAAAATTTATGAAATAATTTATAGCTCCAAAGTATTTATCGAATTTAATGATACTGGTATACATATTAACTTAACAGCAATGTAATTACAGTAAAAGTTTCAGAAAAACTCATACAAAAATGTGGAACTTTTAAAATTCATTCCCCGTGTACCTCAAGTTGCCAAGAACTCAGAGCTCATTTGAGCCATCACTCGTTTCATTCATTCATTCATTCATTCATTCAGACTACGTTTAGGTGCCCATAGGTTTAACTAAACGACCACCTTGTTGTGCTATAACCGTAATACATTCACCAACTCCAAAGGGACAGCGTAGGGGCGCCCTATGGGCGTCCCAGCCTCAGAAGTTCGCTACATTACCACCATACGAGGGAGGAATGTCAAAAGGTTCAGTAGAACATGAACTGGTATTAGAAAAATATTTAAAATGCATAGTTTTATATTTCATAAAATGCCTATTTTGACGTTGGTCCCTATTCTTTAGTTTCCTGTTTAAAAGAAGTACGTTTACGTATGAAACTGTAAACGTAATCAAATCACATACATTCCCCATAATTTGTATATCGAATGACTGAATTTCATCTTGAGAACTCAGACAAAGCAAACGGTTTGTGTGCAATGGCAAATATTTTGACAGCATAGAAAACTGAATCTGAACGTACCGTTGATGTTGCACACGATAATATATGCCCCAGTGGCATCTATACGTCTTTTTCTACCTTCACACTGATACAGGCAAAAGATACGAGTACTTTGGGGGGGGGGGGTGATTTGGAAAAAATACTTCAAATTCATTGTGAGGGAAATAAGTGATAAATATAAACATTTTTTCCAGTTATTTAACAAAACATATCCTCGTTTAAAGTTTGTTTCGAAAGGTAAATTTTTGTAATTCATTTGAAAAAATGAAACAAACTACAAAAAATGCTAGTTAAACAGTGAGATTGTAGTTTTCTTATGATAAACACAATATTTTCATATGAATGCTACCTAATAACCTTATTAAGACTATATATATTGTATCAGTTTCAATACCATACTTTTAAAAAAGACATATATTTTTACTTGAAAACGTTCTGTTTATAAAATAGGTATAATATATATGTGAAATTGAATGACCTAGGTCTATAATAAAGCGGTTGTAATTTTTTTAAAAAAAATAGCTTATATTTGTAGTGACAATTAGTTTTAGTTCTGTTTGTTTCTTCTTAGCGCTTACTTTAGACACCAAAAGAATTATTTTTAATGTCTTAAAATATTCTTTATACTCATAACAGATCACTATACTATATATTGTACAAGATAAAATATATATTATATATTTGATCAATTTACTTGAACTCATGGTTCATTCAGAACAAATCAATTGTAACACTTTTATGTTCACACGCCTCTCTCTGCTAAGTCATGCGAAGATTATCCAATAAGTCCTTACGACCTAGAACCAATGCTTCTATCTGAAAGTCATTTCGGACGTTTATTAGATAGAACTGGTTTGTTTGAGGCTCGATAGGTTGCTTCGGTACTTCGACTTTGCTCACAGCTGGTCGTTTGTGCCTAATCCCCTAATATAGGTACCTCCGGGAGGAAGGAAGGGGCGAGGGTATAGAGGCAGTGACGGTGTGGATGTAGATGGGGTCCCTAACACGTTTTCCGATAGAACACTCCGATGCCGGTGAACTCCCAAGAAGTTGGAGCCCCTCAGAAGGTCCGCACTTTACTACACGCCGGGGCGAAAACCTTTTCAAAGCGCAAGCCCTCCGCTTTTAACCCTGTAAAAGAACATACGGAATATGAAATAAGAGAGCGGAAAATTCGTGGAAAGTACAAATCCATCCCAGTATTCACCTAAGTGACCAAGGGATTTGAACCCGGAACTTCCTGTACATGAAACCCAAGTGTTACCGCTCGCTTATAAGGGGCATATCTTTTGATATATTGCTTCGTTTCCATGTTGTTTTCACCTCTGTTTTGCAGAACCTAACGCCTGTAGAAATAGTCGTCTGTAAGGATGTACTGACAGCACTAGGGGAAGATATTCTTTCCTATGTCACAGAAGAGAAAGGTGATGAATTTCGGTGCAGAAGAAATGGTAGGCCCATGAGAAAATGCGGGCAAAGCGTACGAGATGATTATGGAACACAGTTCTTCAGACACGTCATCAAGAAACAGCTCTACGAATTTTTCATGACATTTGCAGGTGCATTGAGTTCCGAAACCAGGCATCAGGTGAACATGCCGCTATTACACAAAACGGATCAACCTAGACTTTACGCTTATTTCACTGGTAGCGTGAGGAGCGCGCTTGCGGTGAAGGCGCTGCCTGTCTCCCAAACTTATTTTCTTTCCTTTCGGAGATTTCGCACGTAAGGGAAAAATAATTTATTAAATATTTTAATTAATTAATGTCATTTAGGTTTTTCTATAAGGAAAATCTTAAAGTAGAACATATTTCTCGCTATTCTTTTAACAAGTCGTTGACAAAGTTGATAGCGCATACTTCAAAAAAGTCCACTTACGCCTATCTTGGCCATAAAACTACTGTTTTAAGAGGCAGATCTCAACAATAAACATTCTTTGCTCAGTGGTATTACAGTATAATATACTGTCAATAATATACTTCCAATTTATCTCGTACTGGCATGCTATTATAAACAGTAGATATCAGATACCTTCTGATTATTTCCGAGAGGGTGAAGGAGATTTTGGGAAGCATTCAGTGCTAATGCGCTCCTCGCTGTGCGTATGAAACATGCGTAAACTATTGCCTGATCCACTATGCAACTTCGTCGAAACAAAATAATATTAGATTTAAGAAAAAACTTCAAGCCGAAAGCAACAGATTTTGCGGTTCCGCCCGTCCTTTCTCAATACCCTGCGATTCTAATACCTTTTATAAAAAGTTTAGTTCCACTTGCTAGATTTTGATTGTGCAATTGGCCGTTGTTGGCAGAAAATAATGAAACATAATAAAAGAAACTATTATACATTGAAAATAATACAAAAAAAAAGATTTAGATAAAAACTATGAATAATCACAAGTTTACAGTGATGTTTATCTCTAAAACAAGGTTATTCAGTGTTCATGGCTTACATAAAAATATACAGTATATAGGTATATCTTAGTACAATGTACAGGAGAATATTTCGCAGTTAAAATGTCAAGGAAGTAATATCTCTTTTCTTTTCTTTTATTTGTGTGCGCCTTTTAAACAAAGTACATGACAGAGTATATATGCAAACTTACGTTCACAGTGTAAGAAACGCTGCACTGAAGCGAAGATCCGGACTCAGGCGCGTGTATCACGGGTGACAACGTTTGACTAATGGCATGAGGGCGTAATGCTATTAACTTAGTTTTAAAAGTCGAGTCCACCCTGAATTTATCAACTTGCAGAGAGCCGTGAAGAAGAGATCGATCGGTTTGCTGTCTTCCTTCTGCCTCCGGAGCCGCTTTACTTCAAGAAAGCACTTTAACACCATTATAGCCCCCAAGCCGAGAACGCATGCTTCCACTGTTTCACAGTGCCCACGAAAGACAGTCCGCGAAGTTTTGTTTCGAAAATAAAGCAAACACTCGCCATAGCAGCATAAAATTGTTTTGCTATTTATCTTTAAAGTTTCTACAGTAGCTTTCCAAAAGTCTTTACTCAAACACTTTCCATTTTATTTTATATCATCATCATAAAATTGTTTTTAAGTTACTGCGGTCACTTAAAAGACAGCGATGAGTGTTTATTGCGCCCGCGGTATATCTAAATGTTTTTCAAGGACGGTCTCCTCGAGAAAGATTTACTCCAGATAAAAAGCAATGTTTGTGTAGAATGGAGAGCTAAAAGCATTTAAAAGTTTCAAAATGCATAGTCTGCAGATTTGAAAAAGAATAAGTATCTGAAGAATAATTAGAAAATTCTAAAAGTATTACCAACTATACTGTAATTATCCATTAAAACACTCAGTAAGTGATATCAGAATGGAAGACAACATACAATGAGGGGATTAACAATATTTGTGCACTCCATTCAGTATGTCTGCTTAATTCTAACTATAGTGCCCGTTCTGTACAGCTCATCACACTCTCCACAGTCCGTTCTGGTGGTGTAGTGGTGGTCATATTTGCCTTCTAAACCCAAGTTTGCGGGTTTGATCCTGGTCAGGACCGATGGATTTTTCCCGGGGGTAAAAATCCTAAGTATGACTTCCTTCGGAAGGGAAGTAAATCTGTGGGTCCCGTGTCGTGGGATTTACAACACGAAAAAGAGCCTCAAACCTGAGAGAAGAGACCTCTGAGCAAAATTTACCGGCTATTTCACGCCCTGAATTGAATGGGACGCTGATAACCTGTGCTGTTAAAGAGCGTCCGTAAATAAAACATTAAAAAAATACTCTCCACACCCCCAGTCCTTGACCTTGAACTTGACCTAAGGATCACTCTGACCACTCCTTTCGTTAGCTCAGCGGATATAAATACACAGAAGGTCAATTATCCGAATGTCAGTCAACGGAAATATCAAATATCCGAACCCACTTAACAGACTACAACTTCCGGCAAGTTCCTTGTCACTGTTAGTCATCTGGTTTCAGTAATTTTAGTTAGTACCGTTTTAGTACGGGACAATTCAGATTACAGTTAGTCGGCAGGTATTAATATGATACATATATACAGTCAGAATACATGTTGAGTGATTACCTGTTTGCTTTAACAGTAAAATGTAATTTCACTAAGCAGTTTGGATATTAAGGCTAGTTGCTGTTCTTGGGATGGGCAATGGTTAAATAATATTCAGAAATAGACCGGAACTGTTCGCTTTCCACCGAGCTGAAACGGCCTTAAGTGGGTTTTGAGGCAGATGAAGAAGAGTCTGAGCAGGCTTTCTCCGGACACTGCGGTTTGCCATTCTTTGCTCAATGCTCATCTTCAGCATTATCATTCTGTGTAATGCTGCCCGCCGATGCAACGTACTGACCTCTGCCGTCCGAGTGCACAATTCTAATGGCCTGATAAGGCAATCATCCTGGCAGTAGTTTTGCAATGTTTAATAAATTTCTTGAATTTAATTGTATCTTTTGGGTTGGAAGTATGTACTCTGAAATTACCAGTCCAAATATTATACAGGTATATGTCAATTCTTGATTTATACTTGTATTGCTACTATATGCAACCATTGTATTTTTTGTTAAAAGTAGCATTCTATAAATAACCTATCTTCTTTTAAATTATTGTTATTTTTATTTTAGTTAATTTGCATAATGAATGCATAGCTAGCATAAAACATATCACATTCTTCCTGGTTTTATTTCTGTATTTACACCCGAGGCAGCTATCCACCATGGGCTTGACATCAGTTACCTCCCGCATTACTTTTCTTTCCTGCCTAATATCAACGGGAAAGCACTAATTTAAAAGTTAAAATCCACCATCTTAACATGTAACATATGATACATTTAAGAATTACATTTTTTTGTGTTTTTTAATGTTTTATGTTTCGTTGCTTTGACTGCATTTGTCTTCCTGCGGATTGAATACTATAGGTGTAAGTCTAGGGAGTTTTCTTTTTGAATGGTGTTTAACGCCCAAATATGTCTGTAGGGATGAATTAAATGAAATGAATTAATGATGGGCGAAAAGAGCTCGAAGTCCTTGGCGCATTAAAGCTATCTGGCATTCATCTTCTCAGGGTAAAGGAAAAAACTTACCCACACAGCTTGACCTGACCGGGATTCGAACCCATGTTCTCCTGATTAGTAGACGCAAAATTATCACTAAACCACATGTATTGTTTCATCTATTACATAGCTCTAAACACTAAACTCCTTCACTCCTGCATTAAATGTTTTGAAGAATCGATCACCTTAAATTAGTAAGCAGAAAATAAACTGTTATTCCTACATCTGCATATCAAAGGATGCTCCAAGGATATTTTCCAAACTGGAGCAACGTTCTTCATTACTATTCAGGCTACCAGAAGATCCACCCATCTAGCAACTGAACGGCAGGGCAGGACATCTCTTCCACACGCTTCTTGTAACGCTCTGTGGCACTGAATGGCGTTTTTTCCACTAGCAACTTGAATCGTAATGAGGCAACATTGCTCCGACTTGGGGAAACATTTTAGAGAGGTCTTTGATGCACAGAACGAGAAACGATAAAAAAAAAAAAAAACGCTTAAAATATCTCCACTGCTTAACCAAAGGTTTTCTCTTCTTCAGAAGAGCTTAACAATAATTAATTTTGCGACATGTTAAGAGCTTTAATCAATTGCCACCAGGATCGCTGAACAACAGCATTGTAGTTCAAAGTTTTCATTTATCTAATTAGGAATGGGACTAAGTTGGGTGTAAAATTTTTTTTCGTATCACTAACTTGCAGTTGGCAAAACAAAAGATTTTATTTATTCTAGAGGGTATTAAATAGAAAACAAAACCCAATGTTCCAATTCAAATCCTCATATAGGTCCAAAATGTTATTTTACACATAGACCTCGTAATAAATAACGCAGTATTTTGAAGAAATAAGGCTGTTTTTACTATCGTAACCATTATAATTATTATCGTTATTATTAATCAATATTACTATTATTTATTCAAGTACTGAGTAATTACAATATTACAATCTTCTTGGTTTGGTTTCAGCCCTGACTCTCTCCCAGGCTATGAAAATCTGATATAATAACAATAATTAACACTAAAATAGCACATCCCTAATTCAATACTATACTACTGATTATTATCCAATTTAAACAACTCCATATCATAAATGTAAATCACTGAAATAAAAACCAAATTACTTATTCATTACTAATATTCATTCATTTTTAACTTTATTACAAATATTCCCCTAAATGCCTTAATTGAGATTTGTCCCCAATATTTTTCTTTACTGCGATCTCAGATCTTATGCAAAATCATTTTACTTTGATCAACTGACTCCTTCACTCTCCTTTTTCTGGACATTCAAACACGATGCGAATGATGTTTTCATTACTCCTACACATTGGACATACCTCTGCTCCAGATTTCTTCTAATATTCCATATTCCTAATCTAAATCATGCTAACCCCTCCCTCTCTTTCTTATTACGTCATTGTTATTAATGCTCCACAGCTCCTCTGGTTAGAATTCTAGTCGTGGTTTAACAGAAGTTTCCTCAGAAGTGAAGCCCTGTAGTAATATAAAGGTACGAAGGAAAGCAAAACAGTATCCGCACTTTCGCCATAGCACTTCTTTAGGTTTGTCACATTGCCTTCTATTTAGAGTTGGTTGAGTGGTCGAAGTTTGACCTTGATCGCGTCATTTTCCTTGCTGATGTGACAATGTATGTCCGCTCCGCTAGCAGTATGCACCAAGAGGGAACAATCAGCAATGATCCTATTTCTTTGGTTGGGAGAGTGTCAGGGGCTGAAATTCATCGCAAGTTTTCAACAAAATACGGCGGCAGTGGTATATGAATAGGTCGAGAAGTGGTCTAAGAGGAATGATGCACGAAGAGGGAGAAGAACTGCCATCAACCTCCACCACTGACGAGAAAGTTCAGCAAGCTCGAGCGTTTCCTCTGCAAATTAGTGATGGTTCTGACTGTCAAATAATCAACGATCAGCTGAACTTCCATAAAGGATGTGCGAGAGAGTTTATTGCATAGCACAAGCGCAAACGTGATGAGTTCTGCCATCTGTTACATGACCGCTACAACAATGAAGACCTAGATGAAACATGACTTCATCAGTTTGTGCCAGAATTCAAACGCCAGATATGCAGTGGAAACAACCGGGATCGCCACAGGATTTGCTGATCAATAATCTGAAGTCAGAAATTTGCACCCAACGCCGAGACCTATCAAATAAAGTGCCCCTGCATGACAATGCGATGCCATACGGTAGGCCATATCTTTGAAACCATAAACCATTTGGGTATCCAGATATTGGAACATCTTGCCTACAGCCCATGTCTTGTTTCTTCTGACTATCATCTCTTTGGACCATTCAAAGATGCTTCGCGGGATCGTTGATTTTCTAGGGAGTGACAGAAAACTATCTTGCAGGCAAGTGCAAGGGACTGGAAAGAGATCATGTAGAAAATTACTACTTTGCAACCCCCACAAGAGTATGGAGAATCGTTGACTTTTCCTCGTATTTGAAAATAAAGTGCGGAATACCCACCGAATTCTGAATAAATTGTGTTATAACTTTCGTCTAAACAGTAGCAGACTGCCACGAAATACCTGGTAGTTCTTCAGCGTTGCTACTGTTACTTTCATACACAATCAAGATTGAATAGAAACTATAAATATTTCCTAATTCTCGTATTATAAACCATATCTTAGGGTGTCTTAAATAATAAATAAAGAATAAACTATTTACACTTCCCTCTATTAGCAGTAAACATGTACTAAAATATATTGCAGAGAAGTGACAACGTTGATTTTCCTAAGCGAACTCAGATAAACCTCACTTCTTAATACTGTCATATCAATGCTGCATTAATAAGAAGGTGAATAACTGTAATCCCAGTAGTCAAGGTTAGCCTTGTACTATATATATATATTGTATATGTACCGTATTGTAAATCCATTAGCATAATTAATACACATCGAGATCCTTTCGATTGCCCTCAGCATGCAATGGTTGAACTTTTCTTTGTTAGTAACTCTTCCTTTCTTCCTCTCCCCCTTCCCTTTACCCTCAAGGTATTGAATCGCATACTGCAGTTTTCTGAAGGTCGCAATGCGTTGTGTCAGTGGTCACACCAGAGTAAACGTTCCTCTCTCCCACGTGGATTAAATAATGCTCCAAGGTCACACACAAACGCGCCGCTGGCAATAAATCTTGAATGCACACCAGTGAACAAGGAAAGTATAAGAGATGACTAACTAGTCATTAAGTAGAGTCCGTATTTTTATATAATTAGGTATTTTAATACCACGTGTTTATGCGCAGTGTAAAGGTAAAAGAGATACACTAGTAGGAATATTTTCCATAAATTTTATAACATATGTTTTGATTATTTGATATAATATTACACAATAACACGTTTTAATATGAATATAGAATTGTTATTAATTTTTTATATAATACTGCAAATTTTACACAATACTACGCAAATTTCATACCTTAACATTACTGCGTTCTCAATGTCACTACACTCAAAATGAAATTGCAGCAGTTTGTAGTCCCCAACAATGACTCTTTTAAAATGCTTTCCTTTCTTATTCTCAAAACGCATCAGAATCTGTAACAGTCAGTTGTTAACCATCAGTTATGACTTCATTATTGTTCCAACTGAAAACATGGATTAGTATTGGCAGTGCTTCACAACAGACGGTTATCTGCAATGAAAATGACTTTTCTTTTATTTCCCTAGGTGTACAATGCTACAAGCGGCAGCTAAGTGCCAGGTCTCTGTCTCCGTGGCCATGCGATTTTCTGCAGTAAGAACTTGAAGCTGTGAAATAAGATGGAAAATGTTTCTTCATATTTTGCAGCGTCTGTAAGTGAATTCTTGTCGACATTGAGCCGTTCCAAAGTGTTCAGTTCAGTTTCATACACATGTTATTTTAGTTGCCACAGTATCAAGAAGCTGAAGACTTCAGGTTTGCCTCTTCAAGAAACCATGAGAGTTATGGAAGATGCTGCTCAGAAGGTAGGTGCTGGAGTAATAATAATAATAATAATAATAATAATAATAATAATAATAGCAGTAATAGTAGTAATAATAGTAATAGCAGTAATAATAGTAGTAATGATACTAGTTGTAATAATAGTAACAGTAATGAGGTAGCAGCAACAGCAGTAGTAATAATAGCGCTAGTAATACAGTAGTAGTAATAGTAGTAATAATAACAATAGTAGTAATAGTAGTAGCAGTAATAGTATTAGTAGTAGAATATTAGTTATGATAGAGTAGTAATAGTTGTAGTAGTAGAGTTAGTAGTAGTAATAGAGTAGTGGTAGTAGTAGTAGTAATAGAGTAGTGGTAGTAGTAGTAGTAGTAGTAGTAGTAGTAGTAGTAGTAGTAGTAGTAGTAGTAGTAGTAGTAGTAGTAGTAATAGAGTAGTGATAGTAGTAGTTACAGCAGTAATAAAGTAAGTAGTAGTAGTGAAAGTAATAGTAATATAGTAGCAATAGTAGTAATAGTAATAGTAATGATATTAGTAGTAATAGTAGTAACCGTAATAGTAGTAGTATATATTTATTGTTCATTATTTACGAACATTATTTGTACAACACTGTTCGCATGTGTCTTTTCATCGAACATGCCATTCATTACACAGATCCTTATAGAAATAAGGAACATGAACCTCATTTTTATATTTTATATTTACAGTTATCACCTAACCACAAATTCATAAATACGCGCGCACGCACACACACAAAATCATGTGCTCGTTCACGCGCACGCTAACAAACACACACATTCATACTCAAGGAGCCCGTCTACTACAAAAAAGCGCTTCTAATTCCAGGCACTTTACATAAAAAGAACTGATGGCCAGTTATCTTCATGTGCAAAGAGTTCCCAACATGTTCACCTATCCCTATCCGATTTAACAAACTCACCGACAGTCACCCTCCACTGTTTAGCAGTCCACCATAATGTGCTACCAGTTTTCTTTGTCATCATGAAAGACACATATTCTCTGCCCAGCCTGGTCTGTTACTTTAATCGCGTTATAGGCAGATGGTGTTAAGTCATAAAAATTACCACACGTTTCATTTCAATTTTAAAAATGCAATTTATTACAATTTCCTCTCCGTTTCTCTCTCCTCCCCCTCTGAATTAAAGTAAACATACTTCAGTTCAAAGTAGATATATCAAAACAAATTTAGCTCGTTTTTAAACACGAAACGAGAATTATTTTTTATCTTGTATAATAAACATTTTTATGACCTTCAGAAGCATATTACCCCATTGCATATTAAACATTGAGACGAGTATAACCATGACACAGCTTTAGTAGCCTATGATTCTCTGTTCAATGAGCTCGAGATCATTTGGATTTTAAATGAGGAGCAACGTTTTTTCAGCCAGTAAGCAAATTCATTTTGTTTAATGGCCAGATGTAAAGTTTTTAGTATCACAGCAAAATGAAACCATTATGTAAAATTGTTGCTTTTCAAGATTATCAATATCCATAGGCCCACTGTGTAATGAACCAGCAGGATAATTACATAATTAACTGATCATTCATTTACGTCATTTAAAATAAACGAAGCTATATGAAAATAGTGTTCCACACTAGTCTAATATAGGATATAAGTTGAAAATGAACAATCAGACTTGAAAAATTCGGATCATGGCGGGATTCGAAATACTGATCTTCAAATATCTCAAGTACTACTGCTCCAGGCTAACGTTCTAGTCAAATGAGCTAACGTGCTTGGAGGAGAACACGGTAGATAAGTTGATTAGAACCTTAGTCCGAACAGCAATACTTGAAACGGCTGAAGAACCCGGCCATGACCCGAATTTTTCAAGTCTGATTTTTTATTACTAAAATATACTTTTTCTGAATTCAACAGAGCAATCCACTTCAACAGTATATTAAGAAAATAGTTTTGATAGAACTTCAAAATCTGCTATTTAGAATGAAATAGTTTTCAATGCCTCCTCTGCAATATGCAGGTGCGGAAAAAAATATACAACGAAATTAAGAATCGAAAAGTAGGCACATCAAGAATAAATCAAATGATTTCATACGCTTAATGGTTTATGGATGATCAAGAGAACTGAAAATACAACCAAGTCCGTTTTTATTCGTCAAATACAGCGCATAACCTCATTTAATTAAATCATGAACGTTCATAAACCGTATCTACTGTAGCTCTCAAAATGCCTAGCCACTTCACACTGAGTGACATTGTGTGACTTGCGGTGCAACTCATTTATAACTGTACCCCCGTCTACATTAGTTTACTTTTACCTCGCTATGAACACATGTCACATGTCACATCGCAACGTATCCATGACGTTGATCCTATTCGTAATTTCTTTATACTGACTTTTGACTACTGACTTTTCGCCGCTCTTTGTGTGTACAATAAAATATATTTATACCGTTCATTTGCAAATCGGCCGCTTACCGTAACGAAACCGCTTGCCACCTCCCGCCAGGACCGTCCTCCTTGACTGATGTTTTTTTTTTCCAGGTTTTCCTCAGTCCTCATAAATGGCAAATGCAGGGGAGGTACCCTAAACTTAGGCCTCAAATGTTTCCTTCCTTAAAAAATATCCTTCCCTAATACATCATTTCATCTCATGTATCATCAGTGCCCATCACCTATGGTGCCTCAGTAGTAAAAACGGGCGTTAAACGCCGTTCAAAAAAGAAAAATTGCTTGCCGTTGCCCGTATCTGGCGCCACGAACTCGCGGCTTTCACAACACCTCACTTCACTTTTTTAAAACCTGGATACTAAAAATAAAAATCTGAAATCATCCTTATTACAGAAGATACTGGAAGTTTTGCTCATTTTGTAAGATATACAATCTTCCTACTCCCAAGAAATTACCATTACACTTGTTTTCCAGCATCTTCTGTAAGAAGGGTTAGTACTGAACTAATTTATTTTACTGTAGTACTCAAACTTTTAAAATGTGAAGAGTTTGTAGCCATGAATTAGCGGCAACAGATGCCGACGATAGCGGGAGGGGTTGCGCCGGTAAACCGCCCACATGGGAATGCATGATTTTAAATGTATCTCAATGTATTTCCTAATTACGTGACAACATCACTTTTAAGGTTAGGATTATCAACTCTGCTATTGCAACAGTAATGCCTAAATGTACCTGCGAATACCATTCCAAAAATGTAGAATTCACAATTAATAGAGCATAACAAATTATTAAAGGTTATATAGAAAAAAATAGGATATTGGTATCTAAAAATATCTGCAGATCTCAGAAAATATGCATTAACACTGAATTTGGAAAAACTTTACCGCTTGTAAAAGTTCGTTCAATTAACAATATACGAGACGGAGTATAGGACTTATGTTATATTTAATAATTGATTCTTGATAACATATAAATATTGCATCACATTTTTTGTAAAATATCAAACACAGCGATTATAAAAAACCAATTAATGGAAAATAAATTTAAATAACTAAAATATTCGATGTTGCTTACATTACATTTTCTTAGTATAGAAACCCGACTGGATATTGGCGATAGTCGTTATAACTAGTGAATTTTGACAAAATATAAGATTAGCGACATTCAGCTTTTGTGCTTTTACATATATCAGTGCTTGAGAATAAATGTTCAGCGGAATATAAATAAATTCCAAAAGTGAGACATCTATTACAAGTCAAAAGAAAAGCATATCCGTTCACTGGCGCCAATTATCAGCCGGCAGATAACAACTGTTCTTTCCTACCCGGGTTTCACGCTAATGAACCTTCCTTTGAATTTCCCGACTTATTAATAAGGGTCCGTGATTGGGCGTTTGAATTTATTTATAATCTTGTAAAGAGTCAATAAAACTGCCAAGCATGCATCTATTGCCTACAAAATGAATAGCATGTTAATTTAGCATGCATTAATATGTTTTACCTACACAAATTTACCTAATAACAATCACTAGAAGTTTAAATTATTTTCTACTAACTTAGTTTATTCATTTGTAAATAAATATTAAAATACGATACTACATAATAATATATGGGTAGCCGTGCTATAGTTCGGTCGATAGGGGTCAGATTACAGGCAAAAAAAAACTATAGAATTGAAAGTACCCCTTTCTCTTTATTAAAAACAAGTAAGCTGTTTGAAAGCTTTATAACTAAGCTAGAGTTATTATAACTACTGTTTATATATAAAATAATTGCCTTTGTTTCCTTTTGCTTGTTCATTGTTTGCTTTTCCTGAAAACTACAGACAGCCGCCTCAAGAGTTGCTGTGATTCGTTAATTTGAAAAGTTTGCGGCGTGATTTGAAATTGACAAAGCTCCCGCTAAACCTGCATGTGGTAGAAATGGAAGAATGACTATTTAAAATTATCTGGCTTTCATATATATAAAAACCGGCCTCCTGAAAAAGAAACAGCCTGCGGTGATGCAAGCATCTACAACTTGTGTGAACATCTCCGTCTTAATGATAAGCTAAGTATATTCCGGCCTTCAGGGAATATATTGAAACCACAGCACTTCCTAATTTGGTGCAGATTATAGATTTTATTGCAGTTTCTATTTCTGCACTAAGAAACGAAATAGTCTTTTGATAGAAGTATTACTATGTTGTTGTATCTTGATTTACGAGCAATGGCTGTGATCTGGAAAGTTTTCGGAGAATAAACGCCATAAAAGAAGTGCAGTTCATCTGGAGCCATCTTTGACATAATGTAAGTAATTTTAACAGTACACCCTAACATTTTTTACCAACTACAGTACTGATGGATATGTATATCGTATTTCATGCTCTGTACTATTTATTACATTTTTATAAAAATATATCTGGCGATTTTTAATAAGTTTCATATCTCTGAAGAGAAAGCACCCATCGGCTAGTTGCAAACACTAGACAGTTTTTGGCATTAAGAAGCTTCTGTATTTTGGAATATGTAATCGCCTTAAATTTTAAAGAGTTTGCAATACTTTTGCAAATATTGGTTATTATTTAGTGTGTAAAACTAGCATAACTCTGTTATTTAATATTAAACCAAGAATTGTTCTTTATTTTTAATGATACAAATTATTTATTTATTTACAAAATTATTTGTTCCTGTTTTATGCTATATATTTTGCCCTTTGTATACATTATTAGCTAACATCAAGGATAATTACTATTTCCTCAGTTATAAGCAGTTATTATTAGAGATAGAAGTTTGAACACCGAACATATGAAATTAACCATTTTGCGTGTTATACACATCGTGTTGTTCACATCAAATCAGAGCTCCCTTCGAGTGGCTTCTTTCATTTTCGATAAGAACCTAAAGGTACTCTTGTGAACATGCTTTAAGTTCAAAGAATATGAAGACCCGCCTCTCATCCAGCGCCCTGGAGGTAATGATACAAGAATAAGGAAAGTGACCGACCACTCGATTCCTGTTAATGGGTGGGAATTGCTATTGACAAATGTGACAGTATACTGCATATATCTTTCATTGCCAACTAGCAGTGTTAAAGCGTGAAGGTGGGCGTGGTAATATGACCTTTTTACTTATGTGGCGACGAAATTCACGAACAAAATTCAGATGGAGATCTGAATCTTACTAGTTCTCCATTTCAAAGTACTCCTACAAAAATGTCACTGGGGCAGGTGCGAAAACAGAAAACAGGCTGTAAAATGTTCAAAATATAAAACAGTTGTAAAAGGTATGGTTCAAAAGGGGGTGCTCTAATCATCAAAAAAATTCTCAACCAATTAACTGCTGATACTACTGGTGTAGGAATTACTGCAATTAAGAATGTTTGAAAATTGACAACCCAGAAAGCTATCAAGCCCAAACAAAAACATGAAAATAGAAATGAATTACTATTTGATCACATCCATGCTTTTATTCGTGAATTTTTGCTTAGAACGGCATACAGGTGTTACAGAAATGGCGAATGTCCACAGAAATGTGGACATGAAAATCCGGAGAGCGCCAACTATCAGTTTCCTATGGAAATAATTTTTTTTTTAATTTCAATGGGGTTGAATGTGGCACCTTATCAAATTCCGGCAGAGCTGAGTATAATGGCGTCATTACATGGCGATATAGGTATATGGAGGAAATCAAGAGTTTTCGAGTTCAAAGCTACAATGACGTATATCAATGAAATGTGATATATAGCAAAATTTATGATTTTTAAATGATGAGACAGTTGTTTCATATCAACACCGGGCAGCAAAGATGTGAAAATTGTTGATATTCACTGTGGTGAAAAATCGGTATTTGTATAGGATGCTCTACTTGTGACTTAGGAAAGCATAGTGGAGGACGTTGTTGTAGAGTACCATGTCGTAATAAATGCAGACATTTTTAGCATTGTTTCGTAAACAAGAATGTAAGATAGAAGAGGCATATGTTAGACATTAAAAGTGTAATATTCATAAGAAACGGGTTAAACTGACCCCACATTTTCTCAGAAGGAACGAGTATGACTCCTCGAACTTGTCTGAACTTGATCAAGGGAGAATTGTGCATACCGAGAATGCGGGATGTCATTCCGAGAAACTGATGCTTGCATTGGGTGAAATGTATCAACAGCGAAAGGAATATGAGATCAGTGGATCCAAGTATGACGAACACACAGATGTGAAGGATCCCGATGGTCCCATCAAACAACCACAGGAGAAGAATGAGATAATTTCCCATTGACTATTATGAATAAAACTCTGTTGCAGTGGCCAGCTGTGTAGATAATGCACCTAACACTTGGAGAAAAATAAATTTGTGCATTACATACAAGAACACAGTATACCAATTCTTAAAATCTAATACCTGTCCTCTTACAAATAAGCAATGAACTTTTCTGAAAAAAAGAAAAGATAAAACTGACGGAATGGCTGCATCTTGCGGATAAGGTTATGACCATATCGCACATAGATAGTATGGTTTCAAGTAAAGCGTAAGGTAATATCTCAAAATCTAAATCTTAAAAAAACAGACTAAGTTTGGTCGTGAACAACTAGTAGGTGTATCTTTATTGTTATAAATTTTATATACAAACTATAAATATATTTTATGCATGTGTCGAGACAGTGCACCCTTAAGTATGAATACACAATTAGAAAGAGGAACAAATAATAATGTAAATAAAACAATAATAATAAATAATCATTAAAATGGGAAGAAAGATATTTACAGATATATGAACGGAAAATATTACATATTATTTATAATTACATTATCATTAAGTTCTAACCACAATATAAATTGCTTCTAGCTTGACGCACTTTGGGTAGCAAAAGGCCCATATTCAACTAATTAGCATGGTTCGCAAACAGATCCCAGTATGTCATTGATCTCTAATTGCCTTAAAAATGTTTTAAGGAAACAGCGTTTTTCTCAGGTGTTCTATGTGGGTACATTATGCCAACATGTGTACCGATTCCTCATTCCCTTCACAAAACGAGCAGATTCTCCTACCAGAACTATCGGTAATTTTTTGAGCTTTCCAATTTCTCAGTCTAAACCAGATCATTTCTGATCTCGTCTTTCTCCCTAGAATTATATATGTACCCCATGTTAGTTTAATTTAATTCGATAAGTTCAACGAGACTTTCCTATTACATTCTACCTCGACTTCCTGCCTGCCGATATCCTCTAGCCTTGTTATAATCTTCTTCCTTCATTTTTATTATTTGCATTGCCTCGTTACCATATTGCATCCAGGTCAATTCCTCAGAGTCCTCTTTCCAGTTCTGCAGCCCAATACGTTGGAATTGTATTTTGTATCTGGTGTCTATAGTATTTAGTCTCCCTGTATTAGCTCTAAGCCAGTATTTCACCGTCTACTATTAACCGTATCTTCAAAACAACCCACATCCCTCTTTATCCCCACAGTCTGAAGTTCCTTTGGAGAGCCCGAGAACCCTTTTCCAAAAATGATTTGAATTTTATTTACATGTTCAGCTTTCCCCCATCCCCATATTTCACTTCCGTATAACATAATAGACGTAATCATAGCTTTGTTCATCCCCTTTGGTGTATCTACCGGTATATCTGGAACGCGAGTCAAAACACATAGTAACTCATGTAGATGATCTTGTGCTTTATTGTTAATTAATAGACAAGTGCCACTGAAGTAAATAAATGTCTGCACTCTACAACCAGCCTTCCTTAGGCCTGTATCGGCATCTATAGGCAATGTTTTGATGTCCAGTCCGTTGTTACTACATATTTGTTCCGAGAAGTAGAGAAATCGGCCTGGCAAGCCAAAGTTAATGTTACTTGACTGACTACGCAACTCCTGATTTCAAAACCGGCTCAAGTCGCATGCTCATATCGAGTACCGGTTTAGAATTTCAAACCTTCGTAGATCGCCCCTTAATTTTCATCGCCTTCAATTTCGTTCTAACACGTTCTCTATTTACATGGTCCGCCACTGAATTTCTCGCTACTCGTCTCTTGCAGTGAACTCTTTTACATATGCCCTAAAGCCATGACACCAGAGGGGAAGAACTGTACTTGAGCTTAGCACAAAAAAATTAAACTCTCTCTCTCTCTAGGGCTGATTTGTGTATGACGTCATCACCAGAATCTCCTCTGCCAAGAGATTTATGTGAGATTCTGTTCTTCCGGTCTGCGCGGATGGCCCTTCCTCTTGTAACGCTGCAGAGCAGAACGAAAGGAAACAATGGTTGCGTAGCTTTGATTTCCTGTACTCCGTCCTTGAAAGGTGCACTACGAACAGCTTGATTTATGCAAGGAAATCTAAGATGAAAACTAATGCCTATAAGCATGATCTAAAAAGTATCTAAAATCCAAAATTCGAATGTGTAAATCAATTTTAGAATTAATCAAAATAATTTCCTTAATGGAATAGTATTTAAATTAACATCGCTATGTATAACTAATAACTGAAAATAAATCCTGCTCATCTATGTCTAAAGCATTACAAAACATGTTTCATAACTATCAAGCAGACGCTCTATGAAACATTCAAGTCTCATGATTTGAAGTGATGTCACGCCATGACCGCAGAACACACAAGAGCCTATCTAGACTTTGCGCGCTACGGTGAAATAAATATAGCAACAAATGACTTCAAAGCGGAATGGGCAGGAATTTATTTTTGTTAGGTTTTGTTTTCAATAGCCAACAGCGACAAAACTAAAATTACAACACATAATAGGAACCTGGAATATGTGGAAGAATAAAGTGTCCCAAAAGGTCAGTCCAATAGGGAAAATCGGAAGTCTTGAAGTAATAAATGTTGAATATTGATAATATTGATAACATGGCCTTTGTTTCAGCATCAGAGGTTCAAATTGATACTCCTCAGATATGGATGCGAGCTAGGAAACAAACCTCTTTGATGTGATAGCGTGGCAGGCAAAGCGAATGTATTTATTTTGAATATGATTTAGATAATAAGGTACCCCAATAGGAAAATATCATAGGATCTGGTGTTTAGGGACCGTGTGAGTCATGCAAAGGTCTTCTGCGACCGATCCATCGTCCAGCAAGATTTTCGTTACGTTATTTGATTTTTATAGTGTTTAACGCCCAGTTTTAATTATTGACGTTCACAGGCGATGAGCACTTATGATACATGAGGTGAAATAATAAACTGGGAAAGAATTAATTTTTAAAAAGAAGTGGCGCGGTCTGAGTCTTCTAGGCGAAGGTTCTGGCACGACTGAAATGCCAGCTGGAAGTGTTCCTTGAAAGTTAACCCCTTATGTAAGTGAACGTAATAAGTGACGGAATTCTTCCACCTAACTTGACATCGGATACTAGAGCATATAAAACAAGCCTAAACTCGCAATAAGCATGCAAACCAATCACCTATCAAGCGTATAGGGCAGTTTGCGTTGAACCCGTAGGGGATTGGTTCGGCTGGAGCAGGGGGTGTGTATGTTTGAACTTCATATGTCACGTGATGTAAGAAATAAAGACCCAAGAAAAGATGGACAGGACACCTGAACTTCAAGGTGTCTCATAATCAACGCAATTTTGTTTTAATGATAAAACACATCATTTATTTGAAAAGTGCTAATAGTATTAAGTCAATATGAAGCGCAACACTGCCATTAAACATGAAACAAAATATCAGGCAAATGTCCTCCAAGGCTTCGTTGGCGCACCTACACTATGTTGGGAAAAGTTTCAGCGATTAGAACAGTTCCGACTGAACTTCATCCATAACACGTCTGATATATGCCTTGAGTTGAGGGATTTCATAGATTATCCACATAAACACAAGATTTTACATACACCCACAAAAAATAGTCACAGGATGTCAAATCACACCATCTTGGTAACCAATTTCGGTTGCCGTTGCAAAATGGTCGAAGCTGCAAATGGTTCGCCAGCTTCAGCTCTTGGATTATTTCAATCTTAAAAGGAGGCATATGCAGATCTTTTGTTAAAATTCGCTGCAAACTTCTTCTCGGAATGAGTAATTCTCTATCAATCGACGAGAACGTACAGGAGATTTGATGTTCTTTATCAATCTTCTATCTTCAAATTTCCTTGCCAGTCTCTGCACTTTTGACACTCAGCGTACTTAAAATGCACTTTCAGAATCTGGACGCGTTTATCCTCCGTGTATCGCTACGTTTTAGCTGATAACAATACACACAAATGGCAACCGTTAATCGCAATACAAACAGATGACAGTCTGTTAAAATTCAGGTCTGGCAACCTAACAAACCGACAGAGGCGCTCAATTTAAAAATTGCGTTCATTATGGGACACCCTATAGAATCAGTAAACTAAAGGGGAAAACGTGATGGTCAGATATATTAAAAATAAGTTCAGTAATCAATGGTCAATAAATGATTAAAAAAGATGTATCTGTTGAAATTCTCATTACATGATTTCTAAATTAACGTTCAGAAAAGACTCCAACTCATATCTTGAACTTTCTTGAAATTGTTGCTGAAATCACCTTGCTAGACAAGAGGCCCTTACCCTCATGGGATACCCATTAGTAACTTATTCAGGAGAGAGGTAAGGAGCGGGAGCCTATATAATTCATTCCGAATTCATTCAAAGAATACCTTGGGGAGCGAGACAGCAACTTGATCTGGGCACACGACCAGGGAAAACAATTGTAAGTGAGTCAAGAGGAGCACTTTCCATCGTCGGAAGCAGTGGTGAAGGCTGCGGAGGTGATTTTGTAGGATCTGTCCAAAAATAGTTGCCAACATGTCTTTGAAGACTGGCAGAAACGCTGGGAATGATGGATTTCCTCAACTGGCGACTACACTGCGAAAAATCATCAAAATTATGTGGCCGAGTAAAGGTCTGTTGTTAAACTAATTATGATCGTTCTTTATTGAACAACCCTTGTAGTAATCCCAAATTAAACAAAATAAAAATCTTATTTTACAAAAACGTATACAAATATGCTATTTAATACGTATCGGTAGCACATGTATTTTTCTCCCCCCCCCCTTTAAGCTATTAAAGTATCATGCGAATGAAGTATATGCTGGAGATAATGAACAAAAGTGTATTAATGAGGGCATTTGAAGTTACCAGATGAAGATAGGAAATGGAACGAGGAGACTTGAGTGGAACCATCAAATGGGTCAGCCTATATGAGAACCCTACGGCTCACAAGCACCATCAGCCGACCGGACGCAGAAACGGCCGTTCTTTGGTATCTCTGAAGAATAACAAATGGTTCTCTCAAGTTCGGAATTTTGTGTGAAAGCACCCCGCGTTCCCAATCGTAAGGGTAGATCAGAATTACAAACTTAGAATTGCACAGAATACATGAATGAGGACTCCCTAGAACCAACAGATGTCATGGTCTTCGTCAGAAAGGCAGCCAGGGATTAAAATGAAAAGAACATGAAGTGGGAATGAAAAGGGAGAGGATTTGAAGAGTTTTTATTGAATAAAACTGACACACAAACCGCAAAATGCTGACTTCGTTCAATACAAATGCCAATTCTCAGCGCCGAAGATACAGCTAAGGCTGGCCGAGTTCGTCAAGGCGCGGACTCGTGAGCGCGAGGTCTGGGCCTCGATTCCCACCAGGACTGTCCTCCCTGACTGAGGTTTCTTCCAGGTTTTTCTCGATCCTCATAAATGGCAAATGTTTTTTTTTTTTCTGTATGGTTATTTATGAACACTCTTTAACATCTCAGGTCATCAGCGTCCCACGCAATTCAGGGCGTGAAACGGCCGATATTTTTTGCTCAGATGCCTTTTCTTTCAGGCTTGAGGTTCTTTGTCGTGCCGTAAGTGTACCACATGAGACCCACTTCCCTTCCGAAGGAAGTCATACTTAGGATTTTTACATCCGAAAAAATCCATTGATCCTAGCTGGGATTGAACCCGCGATCTAGAGTTTAAGAAGCAAGCATGGTTACCACTACACCACCAGGACTGATTGGCAAATGCCGACGAGGTATCCTAAACTTAGGTCTGGAACGCTTTCTTCCTTAGAAAAAAAATACTACCCCTTTCCCAATCTATCATTTTATTTCATGTATCGTCCGCTCCGAAGATTTGAACGCATATCCTCATGTCGTAGCAATCCCTTCAAACTGAAAAATAAAATTATAAAATACCGTATTTTTAATTCCCTTTTAAATGTTCCATTACATTAACATGTAACAAAGAATACGCGCGAAGACCAGTTCTTGGTCTGCTGCCGACATGTCGATCAAAGTAATAAAAATAAAACAGCTTCCAGTGTTTTTGTACGATTAATTGAACGGCGCCGGATAATATGCCGTCCACACAAACTTCGCCTATGATATTTCTACAATTTGAGCGTTAACGAAACGCAACAAACAAAATATCTCCCTACTGTCCTAGAACACACACTTCTTTTCAGGCAATGTGACCAATTGACAGAAAGAATACAAAATAACGCAATTAAGCAATTCATTCATTTGAAAGATATTGGTTAAAATAAAAAGAAAATCTGATAAGGGATAAGAGTTTTTAAAAGTAATATTTGAATTCAACGCAACAAAAATGCAATAAAAACATTTTTCATCAATGTCACTGAAGCATGGATGACCAGTATTAGTGCTGTGGATATAAGTTTCACATGGCTAGTTTAAACCGAAATAATAAGGGAGCAAAGACGTTTCAGTGAAGAGGGATTCGAACTACATCCTCTAAATTACAAATTTAAACTGTCTCTGACTTTTAAGGGGGAAAACAGTTTTGTCAGCAACCGCTGGCACCACGTTCTGTAAGTGACTGTTTTTGTTGAGAAAATCCAGCAAACTTGTCAGTAGGGGTAACTTAATATTTGTACTATTCCCCTGTAACCGAGAATTTCTAACGAAGTTTGAACATGCATAACAAAGGATAACTTCTCTTGAAACTTCTGAAGGGTCCCACGAGCTCTAACGTGATTGGTGCTGGAGTGTTTTCATTGCAATTGATAGAATTTGACGAATCCTTACATAGGATACACGATGTTCGATCAAACAGATATACTCTTTAATGTTTCAATAAACACAGTTTAAACGTTGAAAGTGCCTGGACCCTCTACATACAATGGGCTGTTGAATAAAAAATGATCATGCTTTTTTTTGACAACATACCTCTACCTGTCCTCATAATTGTGATGATTTTCTCAACGTAGTCCCCATTAGATGTAGCATATATCCCAGAGTTTCTTCCAGTCTTCAAAAACAGGCTGGAAACACTTTTTGACAGGTCCTTCAGAATCGCCTCCGTAGCCTTCACCACTGCTTCTCATGATTGAAAATGCCTCCCATAAAGATTTTTTTTTTAAACTTCGAAAAATTGAAAAAGTCACACAGGGCTAAATATGGATTATAAAGACTTCATACGATTTTCTGAGATATTCATCAAGAACATTTCCAACGTGCGGCCGACCCTGCATTATAGTGGTGCAGCATCCAGCTTGTTGATCGGAAATGTGGCCTTTTGCGTGCGATATGACTTACCAGAGTGTTCAGAACATTTCTGTAGTGCTATCCAGTTGTGTGTGCAGGAACAACATGCTGGTAAACTATTTCTTAAATATAGTAAAATGTGGGACCCATAACTTTCCAAGCGGAAGTCACAATCTTTTTTCTCCCCTCCTGTTTAATCTCAGAATCGAAATGATGTAGCCATGTTTCAACATCTGTGATCTTTGAAAGAAACTCTGCATCTTCCTGTAACTACATCTTCAACTATGTGCCAACATGCACGCGAATCTTGGCACTCACCATGCACAAACACGTCTCATGTGCAACTTTTCAGTTACCAACATGTGAGTGGCACCCGGTGAAATTTTCTGAACTTCTGAAAGGGTTCTTAATGTCATTCAACGATCCTCACTCATAATGACTGCAGCAGTGCTACGTTTTCTTCCGTTAGACAAAACTGTAGTGTCCGATCCCCTTTCCTTTGATTGTCTCCCCTCTTTAAACATTTTAATTCATTTTCAGGCTGTGTTACAGGGCAGAAAACAGAATTTCAGAGAAGCATATTGTCCATCGTGTGTCACCTCCATTTTGCTGTAGGTAGAACGGAACATGTCTCAATTTGCACACCTCTCACAGGCGGAAATCGAAAGTAGCAACAATGAAACAAGTACCACATTACATATTAGGTTAACAAAATATTTTAAAGTTTAGTTTTAGCACCAGGAAATGCATGTCTGTTAAAAAATTGCGATCATCCTCTATTGAAGAATTCTCATATCTTGCTGGAAGCAGAATTAAACTCAGCTCTTTATTAGCAACGAAAATAACAAAATGGAAAACAAGTTCTATTCCGTAAATAAAAAAAAAATAACTTGATTGAACACAGCCGAATAAAACGATTGTCTGATAGTTCATAATGTATCATGACATAACAACTTAGAGAATATTTATATGTGTACATATCTCTAGAAGAAAACGTGCGTGTTGTGTTCTGCCGTTTATCAGATTGCCGAGTCGAAGTCGTAATCGACTTAAAACATTATCGGCTTTAGAAGACTTCGCCTACGAAACAAAAGACATGACGATAATACAGGAGGCATTGTATATAAATTCTAATATTTGGAGTACGCGCTTTATGCAAAAATATAGTTGATGTTTCTCTATCTTTGAGTAAACTTTCAGTTGGTAACGCACCATTAAGTGTTAAATTAAAAGCGTCATTGGAATCCTTATAGTGAGATGGGGCATGTTGGGCAAACCGGCAAGCTCTGTTATCGTAACATCTTGGTCGTGTATCCTTTGAGAAAAGCTTACATTTTAGAAAACAGTGCGTAAATGTACCTTAGGAATTTGGGAAGCAGTCCTTCCTATAAATGAGATAGCAAATTCCAACCAGAGAGATGTGATGACTAAACCATTGGCTTAGACGAGACAGCACAACCGAAGGAAGAAGCCGTTATCTTAAATTCATCCTTTTAAACCTGCGACCCAAACCGTGAGAGAACCAGATCTTAACTGCAGCGTAGTTACCGTAAGAGGACGTCAGGAAGGCGGTTGTGAAGGAAAGCTTAAACGATGATCATCGCAGCGCTGTTATCAGTTTTGTATGTTCATAGTTAAGTGTTTCATTGAGGTTACATTTAAAGTTCTGTATGTAAATTTACAATAAAATTAGATTTTTTCTGTTTTTACAACATGGAAGATAACAGGCCCTATATTCAGTTGTAACAATAGCTTCTATAGATAATAAAGAAGGTTATGGTAAAGCATATAAACTGCAATTTTATTATTTTAGAGTAATAGTCTTATAAATGTTATAAAATAGAAGTGTAAGAATAATATTAAAGCAATTCAAATAAAATGCTAAATAGAAAATGAGATACAAAACATATTTACGTGTTTTAAAAGAATTTCCTCAGAAGAAACGCTTTACACTTGGTCATATTTCCTGAAGGCTTCGGAAAATGATATAATATCATATTGGCAATACTAATGAACGAGAGTGTACAACACTGCAACAGAACAAATAACCGGATCTTAAACAAACAGCTACCGTCCTCTAGAGCGATACATAGACACGGAGGTAGGGATAGCACGAGAAGTTAGCGTGCATGTTAACATAACTTATTGAAGAAATTACATAACACCTTTCCAAAGTAAACGAGCGGTTTTGAGGGAGGGCCTATGGGAGATGTGACCTGCGGATTAAATGAACGCAGTGAGCTGACCATCCACCAGTGCATTCATCACAATTAGGCAGCACTCTCAAATAACGTCATGTTTACTTTGATTACTCACAGTGTAACGCCTCAATTGAAATGACAATGTTTTGGTCATGAACGTTAATTAGCAACCCTTTAGAATGCAACGTGTCTAAGTCAAGGTTTGCTAGCAACATGGTACTATATACTGGTTTGTGACGCAGCAGTAAAGAAGGGTAGCCTTATAAAGGGATAAAAAGACGTCTGCGGAAAGAAAATAAAGCTTCGTTTGGTCAAAATTAAAGATCTCCGTCTTCATTTGAAGGAAAGCACAGTCTCCTGCGGTAAAGTCCTGTGCCGTTTTCTGTATCAGGCTGAACAGATTTGTTGAAATGCGATATACCATGCACTTACCACAAGCTCGTGCTGGTATTGCGGTTTTGTTCGAGATCAACTCAGTGCGGGCCTGTCCATACATTTTCAAGCGTACCTCGCAGGAAACTGCAGTTATCTAACTTTTCTATTAAGCTTTGTTTCCTCTTGATCATCTTCTTCCACAGTTATTCTCCATCTCTTTCACTACTATGTTATTGCTACCCCTATTTCTTCTGCATCTCTTCGTTTAGTTCTTCCTTTTTTGTTTTCTTTTTCTTCCTCTTCTTTTTACTACCACTACCCTGCTTGTGCTGTTCTGTCAAATGCACTAAATTTTTATTCTTTTACCAATCTTTCTGTCCACTAGTAGCAAATTTAGTTGGCTTCAAACTCGACATTTTTAATAACTTCCTCTTGAAAGTAATTAGCGCCGCTTATTTCGTGTATCTCTCCAATACTTCTGCATGATGTTCCCCTCATTTCTTGTTACTTTTTCATTTAACTTTATAATAATATTCGAGAAAATCTCCATTGAAAATAAATACAAGTGCTATGATCAGCTCGATTTTTGTTTATTTAATGAAATATTTTAATTAATGTAAAATCATAATTAAATTATAATACATACATTGTATTATAAACTCCTTTCACACACCAAAAAACATAAGTAACCTAATTTTATTTACATTATAATAATTTCTTAGTGCCTCGGAAAAGTAAGAATGATTTTCTTGAAAAGCAATGTAATGATTACAACGAAATTTCACTTTGCAATATTAGTGTAATAGCAGCATTCACAATGTTTTCGAGCTCTATAAATAGATAGTTATTGTTTGGACTTCAATACTTTCATTGTTTTTTCCTAACAATCATAGGTAAATAACTATGAAAACATTTTTATTACGCATGCGCCAGCACAAGAGGGAGAGAATACCATCACTCAGGACTATTAACCAACCTTACTGCACAGAAGAGGTAGGCGTGATTCGCACTCATTTCCATTTCATTCAAACGGAATATTAATGTGCTTCATAAAAACTAACAGCAACGCAATTTCAGTTTTATTGTCGATAACAATGTTTGATTCTTTTCAATGTAACATACCTAAAACTATCTGATTGCAGTAGTCTTTTCAATTCAAATAGTTTTGTAACCAGAAATAAACACGTTAGAATTTATTTTGTAATGTTTCCAAGAGATACACACAGGAATGACGCCTATGAAATTTCTTAATTTTTTTCCAATTTGAGTTGTCTGTTAGAAAGAGGGAGTAAAGCAAGTCTAGTAAGTTGCACTTCTTCGAAGTTGTTGCCTATTTCAGAGCCTCAGTAAATATGTCAGGTTTATATTGAAGCTCCTAATACATAGGTGCTTGATAATTTTAAATTGTTTCGGTGTACAGTCTTCTCATCATTTAAATATCTTACCAGTAACTCATGAAATCACACACAGTGTACTCTAGATGATATAGACAATCCCTAAAACCATTAAGCTAAATAGGAAATAATTATCAATGTCTATTCTATTCGGAATTTTGAAGAAGGAAAAAAAACTTTAAAAATAACTAGACCTAACGTCTACAAATTGAATGTAATAATCTCCGTTTATGCAAATGTTTTAGTTTTATTGAGTGAGATTTGTAGATCAATAAGAGATGTAATTATTTGGCTCACTAATAAACTTTATGAAGTGTTTCATAAGTGAAAAAAATTCAGCATTAACAAATAAGAAACCATGAAATAACTTATTGGTACAATGCGGTGTTAACAAAAGATCAAAATAATTTACTACAGGAATGAATTAATTTTGTGAAAATGTTTGTGTAAAATTGTAAAGTTTTCCATATCCTTAATGACGTACATACACGAGCTATCGATCGTGGTGGATGTAATAAAATACTAAAATATTAATTAGTGAAATAAAAAGAAACAAAAAAAAACGATTACACAAATGATTTAAGGTAGATTGTTTAATTCGGATTTGTGAGCCTTATTCAAAAGAAAGAAAACAGAGAAGATGGTTTTGAGAAACTTACAACGAATGAATTTAATCTCGATGTCTCATACACATGTTCAAGAGTATGTTACACAAAGCTCTCAAAACTAAGATAGCAAAAGATTTCTGAATTTTTTTGCCGTACCGAGCCCTTTCAAGTCTCACAACGAAAGATAATTTGCTCACAAGACAATAACATGTCCAAAGTGAAATAGCTGGTAACTGACATATGAAAGACAAGGTAGTCTTAAAAGAGGGAATGCATGCTTCATGTCACTCACTAGTGTCAAAACCTTAAACATATCAAATTATAGCTAACCATATGGGCATAAAAGATAAGTCTACCTATCTATAAGGCATTTCTGGATGTAAAATAAAAGCTGAACTTAACAACTCATCAAGCTAAAAACAAAATACTTAGCCTCCAATCCGTGCCATACAAGTCAGAGTTCCTCAAGGAAGCATGCACATGATCTCTCAAAAGATGATAATGTAACAATAGCACAGTTTACTGACGCTATCGCTAATCTAAGCAAAGGTATATGGAAATCATCAGCTAACAACCTTCAGACATATGTCAATCTGTTGGGCATATGGTGCAAATAATGGAAAATTATAATGAACCCTTGTAAATCCAAAATAGTTCATTTCACTTATAAAACAAAAAAGGAGAATCAAATAACTTCTCACGAAGTAGAACGAATGCCCATAGTACAATCCATTGTTTCTCGGAATTATACTGGATAATAAAATCAATTGCAGACAGCACATACATTGTTTAATAAAAAGACTACGACACAAAAGTATACAACTAAAATATCTTCTTCAACTTTACCAGTTTATTTCAAAAGACTAATCTACTTCTCAATGATAAGACCTATCTGGCATATGACTGCGCACTATGGAGTTCGGCTTCATTTTCATAACTAAAAAGATCCAAAGCATTCAGAACCTGGTTCTTCGCCTGATTGCGAATGCTAGTGGTACATCAGCATTCTACATAAAGATTTACACATCCAAACAGTGAGCTCCTGATACATTCCTTTTTAAATCACACCAATAGAACTTCTGAGCAACATTCCAACCCACCTACCACACCGCGACTCGAAGACTGAAACGGAAACGATATTCAGATTTACTGCAAGATTAACATTTAGCACATTGTATGAGCACAGCCCCTGGGCTGCAACCTCAACTCGTGTATCTTGTATATATTTATACTATGTTACATCATTTTAACAGATCTGTACTATAAATATTGTGTAATAAAGATTACATCTTATTAAAAAAAACAACTCATCTCAACGCAAAATAATTATTGTACATTACCAAAATGGCAAATGGCAAAAATTAATGAATAGAGGTCGATTTGTTATCACGTCTACCTTATTCCTCTGACTTCCATCTGATCCCTAAACTGAGAAAAATCCTTGTTGAAAAGATATGTTCGTCAATTGAGGCATGTTTTGAAGGAAGAATCTGAATTTTGCGTTAGGATAAAGCATTTAGAGCATCGCAGGACAAAATGCATTGAAACTCTAAAAATAACAATATTTTCAAAAAGTTATGCCGTCAATTTGTGCTTCGTTCCGGTAAGCGGTGGGAAGAAATACGCAGCTGCAGGTATTCAAAATATTGTTTTTATGCCTTAGTATTATGAGAATAAGAGAAATGGAAACTTAATGGGAAAAACCAAAGTCTCCCGTAGCGATGATAAAATGCTGTTGTGCAATGCATGCAACAAACAGGTGAGTTGGAGCTTAGAAGCAATTACTTTTGCATGAAACACTAATCTTGAAAATATGTAAGTCGACAGGAGCATTTCAAACATGAATATAGCATTGTCTTGTTTTTTTTTTTTTTTTTTTTTTTTTTTACTTATGTGACAAGATGTCCGTATTATTTTATTGTTATTAAAACGTATATAGCAACTTAAACAATTTAAATATATACACATATTATTTTGAATATTACCATAGACATTGAAAATTATAAAGAAAAATAAAACTCCCTCAGTAGTAAAAAACTGCGTTAAACGCAATTAAATATACACAAAACTCATCTCTGGATATGACAAATGAGCATAAAGTCTCTGGCTGCTATACGCCTGAAAATCAAGACGAAAAACTTGACGTAAGCAGGCAAAGTTTTTAAGTAAAGCTGTATATGTAAGTTCCTGTTTTATATATACAAATAAGAGGTATAATAAAATGAAACTTTCCGTGTACAATATTTGAATGTCAAAATAATTTACAGTGAATATTGTAATTGATAATGTTTTTATTCCACAATACTGTAAGGCCACAATACTTTATAAATTACTATGTTTTTGTTTTTATTATGATATCAATTTCCACATTAAATAATTATTTTATGCTGAAATAACTCTATAAACTTTATTTTTACAATGAATACAATGCGAAAAAGACTAGTGTATATGATGAGATTGTTTCTTTACCAAAATCCCGTTGTTGGTCCTGGTGGTGTATTGGTAACCATACTTGCCTTCTAAACCCAAGATCGCGGGTTCAATCCCGGCCAGGATCGACAGATTTTTCGCTCCTAAAAATCCTAAGTATGGCTTCCTTCAGAAGGGAAGTAAAGCCGTGGATCCCATATCGTAAATTTATAGTATGTAAAGAACCTCAAGCCAGAAAGAAGCGGCCTCTGAGCAAAGTGTATCGGCCGTTTCACATCCTGAATTGAATGGGACGCTGATGACCTGAGATGTTAAAGAGCGTCCATAAATAAACCAAATCAACAACAACCAAAACCTCCAAAGAGCCACATTAAAGGTAATGACAGCAGCATGTCTATGGAATTCAGGTGTGTACCTGCTAACTACGATAAATTAAACTTAACATTGCTTCTAGTTTGGCTCATTTAAGTTTTCGCGATAAGACAATGCAGTGTAACTAATTCGTGCGAAGGTTGTAAAGTTATTAGTATGTATGTTAATTTGAATAAATACACTTATTCATTCAACTAATTCTGAAAGGTAAAAGAGGAGAAAATATTTTGCAGATGCAAGTTGTGAAATCTGCACACAATAAGTTTCCATCTCATTACTCTCTTATTCTGCAATCGATGAACTATGTACTACAGCAAGTGATTACTACCTGGCATTCTCTTGTGTGCCACGTGCCTGCTAGCAACAAACTCGGCAGACAATTGTTGCTGCGAATGATTTTCAAAATCGCCTCTAGCCAACGATATTGGGAATGATTCGTAGTGCTTTGTCAAATGATTATTCGCATACCCCCGAATCCCAGTATGGTTTCATGATGGATCTATGATCTTTGTTGAAGCAGATAGCATTACAATTGTTCCCTCCCTTCTCACTCCAAAGCTCACCCTGCAGTGCCCGCAATTCTGAAAACCGCAATAAATCGTTGCGGCGAATACAGCTCAAACATAGGAGTGTTCGCTTAAACTTAAACACGGACTGCCCTAGTCTATGAAATAAAATCACATTAATATGAATTATTTATCCGATTTAGGAAAGAAAGTGCTGAAACTGCCCACCATTACCCATAAACCTATAACATCTAAGTAGTACTTACCGTAAGAGATTGAGGCATTTCCATGTGGACCTTAAGCTTCAGTTCTTTAAGAACATTGCAATTCTTTTATACACAACTTGCATAATGTCCACAATATATAAAAATCTTTCTCAAAATTATTTCAAATAATGTTCCACGCTCTTTTTACTGCTGGGGCATCACAGGTGTTGGATGCTGACGATACATAAGATGAAATGATAAATTGGGAAAGGATATTTTTTAAGGAACGAAACGTTCCAGGCCTGAGTTTAGGGTACCTCTCCGGCATTTGCCATTTATGACTGAGAAAAAACTGGAAAAAGAACTCAGTTAGGGAGAAGGTCCTGGTGGGATTCGAACCACAGATTTTCTGCTCACGATTCCGCGCCTTAACCACCTCGGCCACCTGTGACGGTATATACATGAGATTTTTTTATTTGGTTTATTTATGGACGCTCTTTAACATCTCAGGTCACCAGCGTCCCATTCAGTTCAGGGCATGAAACGACCGATACATTTTTCTCAGAGGCCTCTTCTTTCCGGCTTGAGGTTCTTTATCGTGCCGTAAATGTACCACACGGGACCCACGACTTTACTTCCCTTTAGAAGGAAGCCATACTTAGGATTTTTACTGAAAAAAATGCATCACTCCTGCCAGAAATTGAACCCGGTGTTTAGGAGCCAAGCATGGTTACCACTACACCAGCTGGACCGACTAAATAACAATGGTGAAAATGACGTTCAGTGAATGAAGCCAAGAGTTGTTCTTCTGACGACATCTTTCCTTCTCCCTGATCCCGCGACTCCGTGAGAGCGAAATAGCAGAATCGGCTTCTCATAGGTCATCGTCATCTGCGACGTTTGACCATTTGTGACCGTGACGAAAAGAAACGGTTGCAATGTGTGGAAAATTTAGGGAGTCAGTTCTTCTTGCTGGATAATGCTGAGTAATGTACCTTTTAAGTGTTTATGTGTTACTAATAAGTAAATACAATCATAGCTGCGAATTTCTGAATCCCGTTCACTGCAGTATCAGCTTAAACTGATCGACCGGCTGTTACGATGAAGCGACCTGCGAAAAAAATTCGCCCTTGCTTTCTTATTGGTTTATACTCGTATGGTTGTCCAGTAATTTAATTACAATTTAATACCAATTAGACTAATTTGACAAATTGGTCATAAATAGCGGTATACTAAACATAACAACATCATAAAGAGTTCGGATTTTAAAAGAAATTAAAGTAAATTTAATAAAAAATCCTATTTAAAAGTTAAAAATTGTGCCGTAGTAAATTAGTGTTTCAACTACTTCCAAACTTCTGAGTGGCTCAAGTAGCTAGAGCATTGGTCCGCAGAGAATACAAGTTCGAATGCTGTTTGGACCATTTGCAACTCACGTACCTGGGACCTCAGAGCGAGAAGGAGCAGCGACTTCTTAGGGTGAAGGCACTTTTTTTAGGCTAGTTATTCGAAAATTTTACGTTCGTTGCTGCTTTCCCACGCTTCACCCATTGACCAAGGCATTGTGTAAGTTATGTTTTATTTATGATAATTATCTTTAATTTGGGCAATTTTCTTTATTGTTTTCTGTAGAATTTTCAGCATTTTAAATGGAAGGCAAGCACGCATGACATTAATGTGTTGCATCCATTTGCTTACTATGCTTTCCATTAGATTTCTTTAACTTGTAAATTGAAGGCAAGTACGTGGTAATATTAAAGTTTTATATGATTTTACTTATTGTGCTTGTCATTATACTTCTTTAAATTGCAAATTCTAAATTGAATACAAGCAAGTGCTAAAATTAATATTTTACGTCATTTGGCTTATTGTGCTTTGCCAGTGAATTTCCTCATCGTAAATACTAAAAGTAATATTGATTGAACTCTTGGTAAGCCTGTTTTATTACAATCTGTTCTGTTTTGCACAATTCCTCCTCCCGTAAATAGAGCTACTTTTCCGGGTCACATTTAGGATGCCTTCTTTAGTTCGTTTTCTAACTAAAATACATGCGCAGGCATCAATAGTAAGGTGCCGCATATGATTTATATTAAGAAAGAAGAAATCTATATCATTTCCTAAAATCTACCCAAATATGGACAGGCTTACCACAAGTTATATTTTTCTGATAAAAAGCATAGTAAAGGAACACTTCAGCAGTCAAAAATTTAATTAGGTACTTCCGATCTTCTTTTCTGAAGAGGTCAGAGTGAACGCCCACTCCATCGAAACCATTCCATTCATGTAACCAATTCATTCAAAATGCAAGAATATGTTAACAGAAGTAAAAACAAATATAATAATAAAACGAAGATTCCCAATAAGCAGAAAACAGTCGTGTGTATCCATTTAATAAGGAAGTGTAAACATTTATACCGTTTTATAATTCATTTTATTTAAATCCATATCAGAGACAAAAGAACCTTTAATTCAAATTATACCCTTTATTTAAAATTCTATTCGGATGTGTAACTATTTGTGTGCTGTGTAAAGCCCTTGGAAGCAAAATCCAATTATTTCGCATCAAGCTACAATGTAACAAAAGTCACATTATAAGAATTGTGCGTAGGTGTGTTTTGAACTTAAGTACTTATGTGTGTCTATTCAAGTTAAAGTGACTTTCAGAGTTCTGTAGGGATAATACATGAAGAGCTTCTGAGCATCACATGTGTAATATAGAAATGAGTTACACAAACATTCAAAGTGAAAAATATGCCTAGTACCTATTTGAAATATATGTTAAGTATTTAACAGCTGCAACATCAAGATCCAAATTGATAGTGGTCCTAAAACAATATATGTACACAAGATGGGAATTTAGCACGGAAAAAGAAATGGAAAGATATATAATATAATAAAAATTTAAAATTATATTTATACAAGTTACAATATATGTTTATGTGTCTTCTGTACGTAAAACAGAAAGTGTAAATGAATTTACTTTCTGAAAATAAGCCTCAATGTAAAAAAAAACTATGCATTTAATTTTAGACATTCGTCGCAGTAAATTGGAAAATACAAAAAGGAATTCTTAGTGTCTGAATTGAAAGTTCATATAGGTATAAGAATTTAAAATGTCTAAAGAACAATACACTTTTTAAATAAAATAATTGGTACAAATAATAAGCAGTGAGTAAATATAAATGCTTTGTGTAGCACTATATTATTATTATTATTATTATTATTATTATTATTATTATTAGTGTCCCATTTAAATCAGCGCGTGAAAAGACATGGAACCAAAGGCTTTACTTCCTTTCCGAAGGATTTTTAAGCTCTAAAAAATCCAACCCTGTCTGGGTTTGAACCCATAACCTTGGGTCTACGAGGCATGTATGGCTACCATTAGAGCTCCAGGATCAATGTTGTTATATAGTGAATGAGTAAATTAATATAGGAATCTAGCATTTTTTTCTTGTTAAAATTGGAAGAAAAGTAAGAGATGTTATCAATAAATGAAATGAATGTCACCAAAGTGATAAAATTTTATGATAATTGAAATAATTAGAAATGGCGAAACATAAGCTGACGCCTCTAGGACTCTGAATACCGAAAGTGGTATTATTTTCGTGATGTGGGTGCGAAATCAAGAATTTGCCAATCCAGAAGAACAACATTCAAGTAAATCAAGGATAACATATGCTGCACAAGACTTGCTGCTATGCCAAGAGGTGCACTACAGATTGTTAATAATTCAACTGTTTCAACCGAAACTATTACAACTAACCAGCACGAAAGCGCTCAATTCCCGTCTTAATTAAGGTGTCCAGAAATTTACCGTGAAAATCGGACACATCGTATTACATGATGCCGGAACCAGGTCAATTGGCAACAGGAACAATGAAGTTATTCCCTCTACACAGAGAAATTCGCTTCGGTCTACGTTTAGACTCCGGAATGCGCATATGGAGACAACCAGATAACGCAGAAACACTAACATTTATACAGGACATTTCCAAATTCAAAAGAAGTAGTACCTCCAATATCCTGAACTGGAGAGAGGAACAATTGCAATTAGAAAATAGATCTCATTTTGATCTCTGAAACAATGAATGCAAGAGATACATTCAAGGTGTTTGGTTCTTTCTATTACTGAAGCGTCTGGCTTTGAATTGCTTTACATGCACGGTAATACTGTCTAGATGGTTATAAAGACATAATGCTCAATATCGGGGTGGCCTGCTAGTCCCCAGATCGAGAATATTGAAAACACTGTCCATCATTACTGATTGAACATTCAACAAGATGAAAACCTTATCATATTTCTTCAATGTCAAGGATGCCCGACAGTACTTAATAATAAACGTGTGGTACAAATAGCACAAGTAGCAACGGAAACTTGAGAAGAATTTCAATTTTATATAAACTTATTATTGTGCTTTAGTATCAAAAATTCTCTAAAAGTGTTTTTTTTCGATTAAATATTAATTTTGTGCACTGTTGTATTGTATTATCAATGTAAATATCATAATAAAGAAATAATAAAAATATAAAATAAAATAAATAATAAAAAATATTAAAATTTAGTTTATACAACTTGCATGAAGAGGTTCCATTTAAATTATTATAAAATTTAAGAAAAAATGTATATTTCTTAAGACATTTTTATGCTTGTGTTACATTATGTAGTGTATTTTTGTGTTTAAATTGCCTTTACCATTATCAATTGGCGTAAACGGAATATAAGTATCATTACAAAGTTAAAGGAATGTCGATACGTTTTAGTTATTTCGAACAGTTGTAGAAAATCAAGTCAATTTATCATGAAATATCTAACAGCGTTGCTTAAATGTCAGAGAGGTGCCTGGAACGTTTCCTTCCTTTGAAAATAAATTTCCAATTTATCATTTCAGTTCATGTTTCATCAGTATCCAAACCCCTATGATGCCTCAGCAGTAAAAAAGATAAGTTGCATAATACTAACAAACTCCTTAAAATGTGAATACTTTGTCTGTTCGTAACAGCAGGTAATCCCCCACTCTTCCAACGCTTGATCCCAGGACCAGGTTTGATCAACACTTGATTCTATGACCAGGTTTAATCAAACTTTCAGCTTAGCTTTTATTTGTTTATTACGTATTTCCATACCGTTACTTTTTTGCTAGAATGTGGTTTCTTTATGTGAATACTTGCAAAAAGCATTATCCATAAATTAAAATACTTCAAGTATACAAATTTTCAGAGTAGTAGAATTTTAAAATGTCTATAGAATAAAAGGAGTGAGAGATGAAATATTTCTACATTTTTTCTAAATATTTTAATGCTTTGTTTTGTCTTTTAGCATCCACAGGGAGACTGTCGAATATTTTTACTGTCATAATATACTTCATATTATGAGTATGTACATTACCTATATTATTTATGTATATGCTACAGTGTTTTCGCTGTTACATAAAGCAAATTTACTAATTAAAATATGTATGAATAAGTCTTATTGAAAATGTACCTACACGATTCTCTGTATGTATCTCCTACTGTGAAAATATGCATGGTGCCTCCGATGAACAAGGGCTGACTTTTCAGCTTTTTCAAACTTCGATAACTGACTCGCTCACTTAATACAAACGTCGATAGATCGTACTATTTTGTTACTAGTATACAACAAAATATTTAATTAGTGAAATACAATGTGGACTAGGTACATATATTAACCAGATGGGGTCCCTAATATGTTTCTAAATAGAACACCCGAAGCCTGTGGCCTCCCTCCTGATTTGCACGAGTCCCTCAAAGCGCAAGCTACCATCGCGCCACGCCAGCTCGCCTCAGCCCTACATTTTCGGCCGTGCAAGAGAGCCAAAGGGATCAAATGATTCTTAATGGGAGAGCGGAAAATCCGTGAAATGTAAATATCTACCCCCACATTCGACCAGGAGAAACCACGAAAAAACCAAAGGAAATTGAACGGGGACCTCCCGAATGCGAGTCTCAAGCATTATCGCCTGAGCCACCCTGCTCGGTTACGAACCTTTACTTTAAAATTCTTCGATTTATGGAAAAATTAAGAAAGAATGAAAAAGACATTTAGACTACATTCTAACTATAATTACAACATGGGCTCCAAAGCATTAACGCAACACAACACGTACAAAGGTAATAATTTTTTATGATTGAACAACCTAGCAATATTTTTAAGTATTTTGTCCAACTTACTGCATTGAAACAATTCTTACCTTTTCAATATTAACTTCTCTTTCACTCTGTGCGACACTCTGTGCAGGAGATATCCAACAGGTTTTGAATGAAACCAAATACCTGCTGACTAGTTACTTGTTGCTCAAGAGAATGTATAAAGAAAGATCTCTCGGAAATGGACCCGGTGCGCTGATTCCAAGCAAACATATTTTTCTGATCAAACTGATTTATGAACATAGCTATAGACACCCAGACAGAAAAATTTAGAAATTACAAAAAAGTAAAAATATGTTATAATTACAAATTAACACTACTGGACTGCAAACTACCGCCACGGGTGGCCGAGGTCGATAAGGTGCGGACTCGTGAGCGGGAGGTCTGGGGTTCGAATCCCTCCAGGACCGTCCTCCCTGACTGAGGGTTTTCCCAGGTTTTCCTCAGTACTCATAAATGGCAAATGCCGGAGAGGTACCCTAAATTTAGGCCTGGAACGCTTCCTTCCTTAAAAAATCCTTTCCCAGTTTATCGTTTCATCTCATGTATCACCAGTGTCCACCACCGCCTATGGTGTCTCAGTAGTAAAAACGGGCGTTAAACACCATTAAAAAAAAAGACTGCAAACTAAAAAAAGTAACAAAAAATATCTCGATCATTTTTAAAGACACGGCAGTAAAAATCACAAAACAGCAGCTTATGAAGCACTGGAAAATATAATAATGGAGGAATTTTAAATAAGTTCATGAATTTCTAATTAGGAATAATAATTAAATAGAGTATTTAAAAACTCCGGTTAAACAGCGAGGTAAGAAATGTGGATGAGAATACGTTAATTATACACAGAGCAAAGATGCTGAGTATAAATTAGCTAGAGTTTACAAAAGCAGATCGTTAAAGATCGCTGCAGCATTTCAGAGAAAGTAAAGCAGTTTGTAAAGTTTTGTAAGAAGTTTGCCTTATCAGCAAATGTGTTTTACTCCTGCGTACTTCAATGAATGTTTTTTTATTTAAATCTCTCTCTAAAATTAAATGTTTGGTCGTTAAAACCTTCGGGCTAACAGTATGAAAGAGTGTTATTTCTTTCTCCATGCTAACATTTAAATATCCCTGAAGCCATAGGTTACGACCTGTTCAGGAAGGATAGAAAGTTATACAGAATAGAGGGTAATCAGGCCATGAAAACAGCCGCACGCTGCTGCGTTTGATGCTTGTTCCGCATAGCTCGACTTCAGGACATCGGTAACAATGTCCCTTCCTCTCAGACACGCCCATACAATTCCACGGCTTTCAACCAAAATGCAAAGAGCTGACATTTCGTGGTTGAATAAGCAGTAACTAACTTTTCTCTCTCCCATAATCCCCCACCATTAGCTAACTGCCGAGCGCTTCCCTTGACCTATCTTCCAGCAACTGTAGAGGTGGTTGTTGACCCCGGCAAAGGCACTTCCTACTAGCAGCGGACAGGTGATGGTGGGAGAGAGGCAGTCGACCGTTGCAGAAAGGCACATCCTCATGAGCGAATGCTTTCAGTTCCCTAATCCATTTCTTTCAGATACAGATTTCCTGTGACTGCAGTTTCCATCGATTTTGTTCTGTGTGTAATTTAATGTTGCATTCCAGTCGAATTTTATATGGTGTTTCCATCGCCTGTAAGGGTCATGCGAGGTCACCGACAGGGAAGAAAAGTTGCCCGAGGATATTTTAAGTGTAAGATCTCTGTGCTTCTAAACCGGCACCCATAAGGAGCCTTGTGCTGTTGGAAAACACTGAGACAAAAAGTGTTTAAACAGTTTAACGACATTCTTAAATGCAGTATTATGGCGCTTGCCTAAGCATAGTTTACAAAATCTATACCTATAAGAAAGTAGCAGATTCTAATTCTACTTAGTACTCTTCCAGAGAAACAAATTCAATCTTTTTCTTTCCATATTAAGAGCGTTTAATATCATATGCCAGCTGTCGTAATTCTTCGCGATCAAAAATGCTATGAACTAATCTGCGAATAAGTTTCCCGGCATCTAAAATAGCCCAAAGTGTGTGTGTGTGTGTGCGCGCGCGCGTGTATATATATATATATACATATATGTATATATATACATATATATACATAATTCGGCCTAATGATTTTTCTCAATTGAAAAAATAATTTACGTATCAATTAACTGACAAGTACACACTTAAGAGTCATTTTCATAGAATTCACGTCAAACCAGACAAATTAACCTCAACTTAAGTAAGACTAAAATTGAATCGCTGATTGCAAAACGTCCTAAGTCACATTACACTAATATTGGCAAAATTAAATAAAAAATTAATGTTGGACAAATTGATGAAACAAGGTCAATTTTTAACTAAGAAACACCTCATACCGAAATTGTTAGGATACAGCATCAAACTTCTATATTTTAAGTAATGTTATTTTTGGAATATATATATATATATATATGTATATATATTAATGAAAAATAAAAATAAAGAAACACTATTAACAATGTAACAAATTAACACTTGCAAATTGCAATTTCAAGTGTGACTCTTTCTCAGTGTTTTATTTTTATCTACTTTTATTATTAGTGTTAATTTATATATATAAAAGAAAAATAAAAATAAAATAACAAATTAACAGTAATTATAAAAGCAGAAAAGGATAAAACACTAAGAGAACGTTTCACTTGTAATCACTATATTTGGAACTCGTTGAGTTTTTCTATGGCAAGAAGACAAGTCTGTTGACCGAGTTCACTTTTAAGAATGAAACTGCTGATGTCACAGAGAGTTCTGTTTACAGCTTTTATGCGCAAATGAAAACCTACGTGCAATCTAACAAAGTAATTACGAGCTCTTGCTTCCCAGAAACAGTCGTTAGATTCAGTCCAGAACACTCAGCACATATTGTACAACATGCTCCGCTCGCTGCCGCAATACTTTGTCTTAATGGTCTCTTAAATGTATCTACATGGCTATGCACAAGTTTGCTCCATTTGGTAGGAAACATTATTTCTAATGGTTCTAATTGTGTGCGTGCGAAGACAAGAATGAGTTTTTATTGCTCTCAAAATAATATGTTGGAATCCTTGGCTTCTGCAGCCTCATTAGTTTGTGGAAAAAAGATGAAATAATAGCATTCACATGTGAAAAAATATTAAGTAGTTTATTTTTTAAAAATATCTAAGTTATACCAATATAACTTATATAAACATGCAAAAATGCATTATATGAGCACTTAAAAATATCCAAACTTTCAATGGCTGGTAGCACTGATTCACTCAGACCCCGACTGTCACGCTTATTGTAGATATGCAATCTGTACAGCAAAATCAAATCCTTTGTGCTTATCAATTGAGCAGAATTCCTAGTTTATAATTGGAGATATTTCTTCAAAAGTATGTAAACTGAAGTTTTCTTAAGGCCTAGATTTTGAGTCATTTGTAAACCCCCATTACTTGGCACTCGTTAGGTAGCTCTACCGTATAGCTTCAAGTCTCCTCACTGACCGATGGTTAACCTGTTTGGCATCCAACAAGCTTCCAGTTTCCATAAGTTTGAGATGCTAACAGCGTCATAAATTCCAATTTCGCAAACTTTCCTCTGAACCAACCAGCATGATTTTGATCAGTGTCATCTGTCTGTCGCAGGCTTATCCCAAATCTTCTCCAAGCTTCTGAAACATTTTGTGAAGCTCTTCATTGCGGTTTAAGTAAATCTAACAGTTTTAAGCTAATACTGCAGGAGTCTGAAATCCCACCATGACTTTACGGACACGTTGTATTGTCTAGATTTCTGGGTTTTTGTCATTTTGATATGTACATTCTCTAAAATAAAAACATAAACAATATTAGGTCTTCTTTTAGTATATATAACAGACATGTATCACAAAAAGAATACTAAAAAAGTTACGCGTGTAGCATGGCCATGAAATTAAGGTTTTAGAACATAATCTATGAATCAAGAGCAAATTTAGACATTTTTCACTAGTAATGCAACAAACATACAAAAACACCATACAATGTTAACTATTAAATAACTTTATCTTTCAGAACACAATAACAGTGATGGTACTATATAAATGTCAGTTATGACACAAAATGACAATTATGGTAATTATATCACTTTTTATAGCTGCTCTTTTACTGTATGTGTAATATAACTGAATGGATGCTTTTTTGTTGATTTGGTTTATTTACAGATGCTCTTATAACATCTCACTTCCGAAGGAAGCCATAATTAGGATTTTTACGCCCGAAAAAATCCACCAACCCGGGCCGGGATTGAACCCGCGATCTTGGGTTTACGAGGTAAGTATGGTTACCACTAAATTACAAGAACGAGCTGAATGGATGCATTCATTTTTTTTTTCTTCCCCAGAAAAGCGAAAAAAGAAGAATCACTTTTACAATATGTTTCAAATTACGATAAAGTAAAGTTTTGGAAAACCCTACACTAAAATTCAAGGCAAATGCGTCGTATGATTTTCATCCCATAAAGTCACACCACTATGGACAAATTTTTATTTTCCCAAGCCACTTATATTAACAAACTATCGGATTTTAATGACTTCTTTTTAATAATGTGGTGCCTTTTGGATAGTGTTTAATTCTCCTGTGGAGATTAACTCTTGAATGTGTCAGGTCATTACTGTATTCAGGTCACTTAGCACCCTAAAGCTTGGGGAAGAGGTCAGTCAGGTGAACTCATATCTGAACCACACTGAGGCTTAGAGAGCGTAAACGGCCATTACATCCTTCACCGACCTGGCGATAAGCGGTCTGAATTGTCGTGTAGAATCAACAAAACTGAAATAACTGTGGATGACTCTGGTGAATTTTTAGGCTTAACTTCGTGAATAGAAATTCTTAATAGACTTTCAAGCGTATGATGCAACGAAAGAAATACGATCTATGGGATAGCAACCATTTGTTTGCTTTTTGCGTGTTGCTGGCGACAATTCAAGGAACTTCATGAAGATTATATTTGTTCAAAATGGCCTTGACTTTAGTTCAGTTTCAAAGTCAAGAATGCAGTAGTAATAATGTGTGTCAATAAAAATTTCATTTCTTATTGATAGAAATATGTAAAAAGTACCAAGTGAGTACTTTATCTCTGAAAAGTGAACGAGGAGGGAAATTTCACGGAGTGCATGTGGTTAGACTCGTAACTTTAATAAAATAATATTCAGAAGAGGTTAGATCTGGGATCCAGCGAGCCGTATATACTTACGAATAGCTACATTCAAGAATGCCTGCAGTGAGACATTAGCAATGTGCTGTAGCAGAGTCTTGCTGAAAAAACGCAACATTACATTCCCTCACAGTTAATGCAACAAACTTATTTACAAAATGAATGTACCATTTACCATTAAAATTTTGAGCCCAATATTCGCTTACCGCTAATGCATACCACATTCCTATTTTGTCGTCATGAAAGGATTTTCGGCCTTCTTGGTCTTGTAGTTAGCGTTGCTGACTGCTGGCTGGGAGGCCCTGGTTCGATTTCCGGTACCTACTTAGGAATTTTCTAAGTTATGTGAGTCTGGAACGGGGTCCATCCAGCCTTGTGAGAACAATTAAAAAGTTACTTGATGGAGAGGTGGCGTTCTTCGATCACGAAAATATGCTGACCACATGCTCCCCTGCAATACTGTCCTCTATCAATGAAGTCATAAGGCGGAGATAGAGGATGCAGAGATCGCCGCAGCAGGCCAAGGCCTACACCGGGCTATAGGGCCAAATGAGAATAAGTAGAAGAGTGTATTTCTCAATGTGCTGATTAGGGTTTTTGAAACTCTTTTGCAAAACAGGATTCCCCATGTGTTACAGAATATACGATTATTTAAACACAACAATAAAACTTTCAAACATGGCAATTAGAGAAAAATCGTTTGTCATTCATCGAGGATTGAGATAAGATTGCCCATTATCGCTTGCGCTTTAAAATATTGAACAGGCCATTAAAAACTGGTAAATTAATTTTGACGCATTAAATTAACATAATTGGTTATCAAATTATTTTTGCCGATTCAGAAGACCAATTGAAAGTATTTATGTAAAACTTTATAGCATTTTAATTTTAAAATATAAATAAAGAAGACAAAAATGATTGGTATAAAATAGTAATAAAGGGTAATATATTTAATAGTGTTTAACGCCCATTTTAACTACTAAGGCATCACAGGCGGTGACACTGATGAGATATGAGATGAAATTATAAATAGGGGAAGAATTTTTTTAAAGGAAGGAAGCGTTTCAGGTTTAAGTTTAGGGTATCTCCCCGGCATTTGTAATGTATGAGGACTGAGGAAAACCTGGAAAAAATCTCAGTCAGGGAGGACGGTCCTGGTGTGGTAATCGAACCCTCGAACTCCCACTTACGAGTCCGCCTTAACGACCTGGGCACCCATGGCAATATATCTAGATGAAGTGGAAAGTTTTATGCACTTGGAGAAACATCCATCTTACACGTAAGAAACAGTCAAGTGGTAAAATAAACAACTTGAACTGGATCAATTGAACCTTAAAGAAAAATTCTCTAAGACATAAGGACAGGGGGGAAATGCAATTAAAAATATATAAAATATTCCCTGCCAGTTTTGGCGTATAGCTTCAAAAGCTGGACCCTAAAGAGAAGAGAAAAAAAGTATATGTATATGAATATATATATATATATATATATATATAGAGAGAGAGAGAGAGAGAGAGAGAGGGGGGGGGGGGCGGGGGAGCGGAAATTAGATTTTTCAGAGCGCTAACTGAATATACTCTTAAATATATTCGGATATTAGGGAGGAACTAAATATCCGCCATGCACCGGAAAAAAAAAAGAAAAGAAAAAGAAACACGCAAGAGAAATTGGTCCATTCACATCCATAAAAACTGTCAACCACCAACCTTCGAAAATTAGAACATAAACCGATAAAGTAATGAACAGTAGGCTGACCGACGGCCAGATGGACTAAAGACTTCAAATAAACAATCTTCATACTAAAATGTTTCCATTAGTCGAAGGTATTTATTCTGAAAGTAATCGAAAGTGCAGATTTTTCGAAAAAAAAAAAACAGATTAAAAACGCTTATTGAAAATTAAACTAAGTGAAGGGATTGCGCTTAGGTTCTGCAATACACAACGACATTCCAGTAAAACACCAAACTTAAAGAAAACAATGTGTTTTAGTCGCACAAGAGTGTCGCTCGTTCAAATACCAATAAATCTGCCAATACTGAAACTTTAATAGCAAGAAATATTCACTTGCATTGGCTCAATGTAAAATAAATAAATAATAAATACTGGCACATGATCAAAGTTCTCATGATGAGTAAATACATTTCAATAACATATTCTATGAACTATTTCATTTATTGGGCTAATCCAACTGTCTCTTTTTCGGACGACCTAAATTTCTCTTTCCAATTGGTTTATATTTGATATCCTAGTATTGAACATTCGCTCTAAATGAGCCCCCTATTCTCTTCTTCGTTTCACTATTATATAATGTATGTTCTCTAACTTTAAATTTCTTCTCATATATTTATATCTAACTCATTCAGTTCTTCGCAATCCTTCCCACATTTCTCATAATATTTTTTTTCTGTTGTTTGGAGTTTTCTTTCATCTTACACTTTCAGAGTCCAAGCCTCTGCTGCATAAAAACAAGTAAGAAGCGCAGTATGTTTATATAATTTTATTGCGTTCTTTTTTAAATTTTATTCAAAGTTTTATTAACAGTAACTATTAATTTGATTAATTTTATAAATATTTTTATGCATATCGTTAGAATTAAAGGATACTTTACAATCTAGAAAATTAAAGGACGTAACTTGTGCAATTAGTATTTTGTCAATATTAATATTATTTATTTTTATTGTTATATAATATCCCCAGATGGCTTTTGGAGTCTACAGGTGAGTAGACATGTTTTGATCTTGCATTCGAAATCTTTAAGTTTTATACCCAGTGCTCCAGGTAACATAAAATCTTGTAATACATTATTATTGTATTATTAATACAAGCTTAATATTGATGTTATTGCGGTTGGAGGGAGGCATTAAAAGTAGTTGTTCATTGCTTAAGTGCGAGACTTTTTAAAGTGTTATAATTGTTTGTCAAGGTTTTATAGAATCACTGTATATCAAGTTTGGCACTGTTTCAAGGAGTTTTCCTATTTAAATGTATTTTGCTGTGTTTCGGTTTACAAAAGCGTCATTTTCTAAGGCGACCATTACATACAATGCCCTATTTGTGCTAGAATATTATTATGTAAAAAATTGTAATTATATCTACATTAACTCTGCAAAAGCTACTAATATCAAAATATTCATCCGCACAATTTCTTCAGAGACTTCTTTGTCTCTCTGGCCGACTACGTCCAGTTCCTGTCTCACATTAGATCTTTCCGTTCTATTTCTACAAAATGAAGAAAACTGCATAGCCAAACTGCAACTGCCTAAAAAAGCCTACACAAAACGCTCATCATTCCTCCTGACAGAATGCACCCTGTTCTCAAGAGACCGGCCAGCTGTGCTGCATTCTCTTTCCCTACTCTGCTATTGAGGCACCGCATTACACCGTTAAAGAGACAGCTTCCTTCTATATATCTTCAGTAAACTTCAAAATTAAAATTAAAATGTTATAAAATATTACAAATATCTCATGATATATATTTAGACAGAACACGGGCTGTAATACGTTTCGTTCAAATAAAAAGACGAATGTTTAATATGTTATTTATATATTATGCTGATTTTTAGTAAACTAGATTATATTTATAATTTATCCCTCTCCTGCACTGGAAAATTACCTTTCTCCGGCCGTACCGTGGGGAGCTGGAAAGCGCACTTTCAAGTTTAAATATTATCCGGGCAACAACGATAGGGGGTCAGATGCATGATAATTATATTTGGTAACAGAACCGTGACAAGTAGAGGCATTTATCATTTGAGAATTTTATAATTTTTATACTTTTTTTCAATTGGAATAAGGCTCTTTGTAATATTCTTTCTTTTTCAGCAATTATAGCCTGGCCATCTGAAAATAATATATGATATTATTTATTTTATCCATATTCACTAAAACAACTAACTCTACATTTTCTTCTCGTAAAATTTCATCAATGTAAAAATTAAAAGAACAGGTGGTAGGCAACATCCTTGTCTTACCCCCTTATTTAGTATTATGAATTAGCACTTAATTTATTTACCAATTTTATTTCTGTAGATTATCTGAATTAAATGTAATGGAATTTGTGCTTTAATTAAGTAATTTCATATTTGAACTAATTATGTTATCAAACGCTTTATAAAATATATAAATAAAATGTGTTGTTTCCCATGAAAATCATATTCGAAATATGCTATTTGTGTATTCTTTTCCCCATTCTGTTTAGTTTTCTCCTTTCTCTTTTTCTGTTGATGATATTTATTTTATATTCTAAGATTGTATTACTTATAAATTGGATATACTTTTTCTGTTGTCTAAAATTATTCTATATAATATATAGACCGTTATTTTATTTTTCTTTTTTTAACCCAAGGGCTTCCAATTTTTCTTTCACTGTTAAATATTTTGTTTCCATTCTCATGCAGGTTTTCTTTTATATATTGCTTTAATATTATGTGACAGTATTTTTTCTGCATCCTGAGCGATTTGTTTTTCTCTCTCGTTGAGTATGTTAGGAAGTGATCTGTAGCCCATCTTAACATCTTATACTTGATTTTAATATGCAGTCAATTATGACTGTGAACAGTACCGTATTTCACTTTTATCAAGGGAAAAAAAAACTTTAGCAACAAGTGCAGACAGCTATTGACTGATCAAAATAGTTATACTTCCTGAGTATCTTTTCATAAACTTCTGTCCAAAACGTTAGCAATGAATGATGAAGCATCTCGGTCTTCCTGTTAGTTCTTCGAGTTTCTCAGCCAACTGTGTATAACTTTTAATCATGAAATTCAAACTAATAGGAAAAGTGCATATTTGTTTACTGCAGAGTTATTATTCAATTTTAATGAATGGCCTCTGAATTAAGACCGCAGGCTGTTTTCTTTTCCTTTCTTTTTGTTTACGCAGTGAACTGCGCATAAGGAGTGTGTATTACGTGCTAATGGTCATATATTTTGATTGAAGAAACATCAAGTTTCATTTTGTTTTATATTTGTATAAAAGTGGTCATTGAATTAATCTGCATATAGCTTCTATCTATTATGCCTTAAAGTTGTTAGAATTTAATCTCTCTAAGGGAGGAAATCGTCGAGTAACCGGAAGTTTGTTTGAATTTACTTCCAAATCATGCTGAATTATCTCCATTTTGTTGATTTTGTTCATTTACGGACGCTCTTTAACATCTCAGGTCATCGGTGTCCCATTCAATTCACGGCGTTAACGGCGTTAAAATTTTTGCTCAGAGGCCTCTTTTTTCAGGCTTGAGGTTCTTTTACATGCAGTAAATTTACGACATGGAACCCACGACTTTACTTCCCTTCCGAAGGAAGTTATACTTAGGATTTTTACGCCCGAAAATTTCCATCGATCCTGGACGGGATCGGTGACTTTGGGTTTAGGAGGCAAGTATGGTTACCACCACACCAGCAGGACCAACGAATTAATTCCAGATAAAGTTGCATTTATCTTAAATAATTATTAATAATAAATAATCGAAGCTATGTCTACCATGCTGATTGTGTTTAGCACTGCCTGGCGGGACCGCCAAAGGTGGCCGAGGTCGTTAAGGCGCGGACTCGTGAGCGGGAGGTCTAAGATTCGAATCCCGCCAGAACCGTCCTCCCAGACTCAGGTTTTCCTCAGTGCTCATAAATGGCAAATGCCGGGGAGGTACCCTAAACTTAGGCCTGGAACGTTTCCTTCCTTAAAAAAAATTCTTTTCCAATATATCATTTCATCTCATGTATGATCAGTACCGCCGCCTGTAGTGCCTCAGTGTAAAAACGGGCGTTAAACACTAATTAAAAAGAACTGCCTGGCGGCAGCTGACAACACACCTAAGCACGAGGAAATGCCGCGCAATCGGTATCGTGTTCTTAGGTGTCAGCTATATAAACATGAGGCATCACGGCGTTTGCTCCCACGGTCGAAAAAGGCTTGCTCACAGAGTGTTTACTAAGCAAAGTCAAGCTATTTTCCAACCAGCGCAAGACTGCTTGCTGTGTGGGACGGTTCATTAAATGTTACAAAGTATGTTATCTTCTTCTTATCAAGCGCTACATCTATCTTTGAAAGTTTTAGTCTTCTCAACAATTTTCCAACATTCAGTTCTATAATGTACACACATTCCAACGTCGGTCTTGGTGGTGTAGTGGTTACCATACTTGCCTCCTAAACACAAGATTCCGGGTTCGATCCCGGCCAGGACCAATGGATTTTTTTTCGGGCGTAAAATCCTACGCATGTTTCCTTTGGAAGGGAAGTAAAGCTGTGGGTCCCGTGTCGTACATTTACGGCACGAAAAAGAACCTCAAGCCTGAAAAAAGAGGCCTCTGAGCAAAATTTGTCGGCCGTTTCATGCCCTGAATAGAAGCGGACGCTGATGACCTGAGATGTTAAAGAGCGTCCGTAAATAAACCAAATAAAAAAGGTCCCAATATTTTGTGTTATTTTTTTTAAGTGTTTCATAATGCTATCTTCTCATCTATTTTTAGATCTTCCTCGTGCTCTTGTTATCATTGGGTTACAATTATGTATTTCATTAGAGAGCCTTTATTTTGGCATTCTCATTATATATCCAAACCATCTAAAATTTTCATACTTAATACATTTTATATCTTCATATTTATTTAATAGATATAAGATCTTTCCTCGTATTCTCCAATTACCATTTATTTTCTTAATTGGGCCAAAGACTTTCCTCGGTGCCTTCCTTTCAAATACTGATAACTTTTGTATATATTTTTCTTTCAAAACCCACGTTTCACATACATAAGTTACTACAGGTATAATTATTCTGTTATATAACCTCATATTAGCACTTCTGAATGGAGCTAAGATTGGTTAATATGCTTTGTTTCCTAATAAGCTACTTGCTTTGACTTCTTCTTCCATTTTTTTTTTTTTTTGAGTAGTGTTTAACGCCCGTTTTTACTACTGAGGCACCACAGGCGGTGGACACTGATGATACATGAAACGAAATGATATATTGGGAAAGGATTTTGGGGGGGGAAGGGAAACTTTCCAGGCCTTAGTTTAGAGTACCTCCCCGGAATTTGCCATTTATGAGGACTGAGGAAAACCTGAAAAAACCTCGGTTAGGGACGACGAACCTGGCGGGATTCGAACCCCATACCTCCCGCTCACGAGTCCGTGCCTTAACGACCTCGGCCACCCGTGGCGGCTTCTTCTTCCATTGTGTTAATCTGCTCAATATAACTTTCATTAATGCATAAGTTAACTACAGATTAAATATTTTGTTTTCTGTATGTTTACTATTAGTCCATATTTGATTTACTCCTCTTTTAGTACCACCACGGATGACCGATGTCGTTAAGGCGTGGACCTGTGAGCGTGAGGTCTGTGTTCGCATCCCACCAGGCCGTCCTTTCTGACTGAGACTTTTTCCAGGTTTTCCTCAGTCCTCATAAATGGCAAATGCCGGGGAGGTACCCTAAACTTAGTCCTGGAACGTTTCCTTCCATAAAGAAAAATCCTTCTCCAATTTATCACTTCCTCTCATGTATCGTTACTGATCATCCCTGTGGTGCCTCAGTAGCATAAACGGGCGTTAAACACCATTAAAAACGCTCTTCTTTTATTCATATGATTCGGTCAAAGATTTTTTTATTTCTAGCTATTAATGTTATATCATTCGCATAGGATAAGCATTGTTTCAGTCTTGTGGATATGTTACTTTTTAAATATAATTAATTTCTCACAGTATATCGTCACGTAGCAGATAATGGGTATCCTTGTTTGACACCTGGTTCGATTTTAATAACAATAATATTATCGTTGATCTTAACTATTGCCTTATTATTAGCTAATGTATCAAAGTATATTATTGCTCAGCATACGTTTTCTGTTGTACAGCGATTGATAACATTGCTAAAAGCTAGCTCATGAAATGATGATTTGGACCACGTTTCAAGGTTACTTTCTCCGGTCCAAATTAAGGTGTAGAAACGAGTTCAACAAGCAGAACTATTTCGTATGTGCAGAGTATGAAATATTGCTTTGCGACAGTGTACAGAAATAATAAGCGCTGCTGGATTGCTGTAGTGAGTAAAACTATGATATTTACACAGCTAGAGTAAAGTAATCACCTACCGTGATGCTCCTGATGACGTCAAGAAACCTTCAATTCAACAAAATTTGAAGTTAACATCAAGAAACAAATGACAGAGGAGTGTCGCAGTGTCATCATTAATTTATTCTTCAATTCAAGAAAGTATTAAGAAAGCTGTAGGTAAGTTTCTAGTAACATGTTTTAAATTATGTGTCATTTCTTACTTAATACTCGCCCTTCTACCCAACGTGTCCACGCTGGATAATTTTGTTACCTATGTCTTGTTCCTATTGATTGGAATAGGCAAGCGAATAATGATCTAGAATAATGTGATGGAATCTCTTCTAGCGTAGTCGGTTCTCCTGGTTCAGAGGTTACTTCGGTATCATGGGAGTAACACACGTTTAGGCCTTTCTTCTAAATTGGTAGGACCGAAGAGTAGGGCTCTTCGTTAGCCCGACTCAGTGACTTTCGTATTACGGAAGCTTGTTAAGATTTATTCATTGTACTATAAGGATTTTAATGTTTCTTTTAAGTGTCTTGTTTAACTGTAATAGAAACTTGTGTACTGTAGTATTTCTGAAGTTACTGTCAAATTAGGATAACAATAAAGTTATTTTAAAAGTCCCTAAAATGAGATTTTGTATCGTGTATTAGCCGATAAATGATTCGATATTTTAAATGTTTAAAAGTGTACTACATATTGAGCAGTAATATTGCTGAGTACATTATTGTGAGAGAGCCAATGTTAAGCTCAGTTTGCTTACTGTCAAATAAATCACAACATTTGTAAATTATCCTCTCCTGTACTCGAACGTGCCCTTTCTCCGGCCGCCACATCCTCGGTGTTTTTCTTCTAGCATATTTCCTAATTCAGTCTTGTCAAGGCATCAGTGGGAGAGTGTCGGATCGAACATTATAAACAATTTGGTTGCAGAAATAGAGAACAAGCTCCATGCTGATATTAATTCACATATGCAATGCAATAGAATGCATATGAGTTCCTCCAAATGGAAAATAAAAACAAAGACCTCGCAATCCGTTTGTTGTTTTAGAGTGGCGACACTACGTGTCCGTAGTGCGGCATGACGGGAGCTTGCGCTTAAGAAACTTTTCTACCCTCAGCGTTGGCTCTGCTGAGAGTCTCAAATTCCTTCCAGGGGAATGGGAAGTTACACGGTGTCAGGGTATTCTATCTGGAAACATTAGGGATTTCGTCTACGTCCGAGACTCCCGGAAAGCACAAATGACCAGCCCTTTAACAAGTTTGAAGTACCAATACAATCAAAGAAATGTTCAATGATGTTTGGTCTTATTCTGCAAATTTTTGCTACTCTACTTGCTACTTTCTTGTGATTTAATGAGCAAGTAACTATATGTTTAAGGAATTTATGTTATAAATGTTGAGAAAGCCGTAAATTTTTATTGTATTATCGACACTAAAGAGATGCACCTCAAGCCGGCGGTTCATGAGCCTCATACCCTAGTTGCCAATAATTGTACCTTAATGCGCTGCATTGTTTTGTTCATCTTTCCCAGACATTATGAATAAATAGATACAATGTATTTTCTTTCTCCTTATGAGAGAAATCGATAATTTAATAAGACTGAAAAAATAATTCTTGTTTTTTTGAGTTAAAAAAAGAGAAAGTTGTGCACTTCGAGTTTAATATCAATGTTAAAAGCGCGTGTAAGAAGATTTCAGAAATGCTTTCACTTTAACTCTGTGAAAAGCTTCTTTAGTTAGAAGCATAAGAACTAGGCAACATTGTTTCGCCGATTTGAAGTCGAGGATTTCCATCAAAGGCTTCCCCTTTCCGTTGCTTTTCTATTTACACAACACACATCAGTGGACTTGAATTCCTATTCCATCAGGAAAACTGGGGCTGCAAAGAGAGAAGCCGAGGGCCTAAGGGCATGTCTTCCCCATCTCCATGCTGAGCGCTTTTCTCCATTACGTGTCCCTTCGCAGAGAGACACAAGACATTTCTTAATCTGTCGCTCATGAATTTCTCATCTGCAGACAGAAGATGGCCAATGAATGGGGAATCATATTAAAAAAATCATTTTTTTAATTATATACTCGTACATTGCAACAGTCTCATCATATGCTTAACATTTAAATCTTTTATAAACGTAGCATATTTTTTGTTTAAAATGCATTAAAAGTGTACTTGCTTTCTCACTGAATGCAAGAACGAGTTCTTCACTCCGTTTCCTTTATGTAAAGATAGCTAACAGAAGAGATAGAGGTTCAATGGAAAATATGGATGCTATGTATCTGAAAATAAGAATAGAACAGTAAAGTTATTAGCAAATTAAAGGATATACCTGATTTTATTTGTGTTTAAATCTATTCATAAGACTTCTGTATTTGATGCTCCGAAACCATGCATTTATTGGTACATTGCCTTAATAACGAGAGGTATAATGAAAATGGCAGAGTAATATACAGTAAGATTAATTGAGTTATGGGCCGACTGAGCGCGGCTGCGTGCTGGGAGAAATCAGTCGTTAATGCCTTTACATGTGCATGTGCTTATAGTTAATTGTGTGCTAATTGTTCTTCATTAGTTATGCCACTACATAAAGAACTGGTTTTTGTGGACGATACATAGTGATTCGCAAGAGAATGTGTATCGTTCGGCAACTTGTGAAAAAGCTACCAGAGACAAAATTTCTCAATGGCAAGAAGCGTGTTCTGAACCGCCGTGTTGTAATGGAAGAAAAATTTACATAAAATATAGAAATAATCTATGTTGATGCCTGCAATGTGCTGTCGCTGAGGGGCATCATTTTAGCATCTACTATGACACAGGTTAGCGATTATTATTGCCATTAGTTTTAAATATAGTATCATTCTATGCTTTCAGCAAATATCTAAATACTAAAATAAAAATATTGCCTTTATGCATGGCGGTTCTATCTTCCTTTTACCGATTGCGGCGGCCGTAGTAAACAGTAAGCAGCCGCTCTCAGGATGTCCTTAACTCAAATAACCTCACTGTATAAGGTTCAGAACTCCATACTTTTTAATGGAGATCAAATCTCGATAAATTGTATATCATGCACTAAACATTTTAATTTCAAAACATATTTGATTTTCCATTCTTACATTGAATGTATGCATCGTTTAGTATTCAAAATAACAAATGGTTTTATAATGTTTAAACTTATAACATTAATTGGAATTATTTTTGGTAAAATATTTGAATGCAGAAAGGTATAATAGGGATCTTTTCACTCTCTGTCGGCCCCTGATTTTCGCTTATACATTCCAAACATATAAACGTAATTTGAAATCATAGTCAGGAAAATTTGAGGTCACGCCCGGGACTCGAATTACGGACCCTAGGTCTACCGTGCCTATGTTCTTACCTTCTCACTCCGATTTCAAAGTATAGCCTACATGACTTGTGTGAAAAAAATTACATTTCATATAAATTAACCCTAATTTATAATTAACTGTGAAGCTTAGATCAAGATTTAGTCGCATATCAAAATAAAATCTTTGCAAAGATGTATACCCAAGGCCGGAATTCAAACCCGGCCAGGGCCAATGAACTTTTAGAGCATAAAATCATAAATAGGGTTATCAATCACCAGGACGGACGATAATTTATGTATATTTATGTTCTTTTGTCTGTATGTGTTTTTGTGGTTATGGTATAAAATAAATACCTGTTCTATGACTAGCTATTTGCATTTTGTTAATAATAATTTATATTCATTCCTAAGTTATGAGGCGCTATTCAAATATTTACGCCCGCCTCTGTTTCTTATGCATTAACTTGTGTAAAAGCACATTATAGAATGAGGGCAACTATGGTAGGAAAGTTAATTACAAGCAAAAGTGAATCCAGATGCGCGCCGAACAAAGTGCAGGCCTCAGGAAATTTGCACATTGTATACTGGAGAAACGGACGTGTTGGTTTTGGGACGGAGTTTATTGTTGCTGCACCAGCAAAATACAACCATGTTTTAGAGATATTATACCAGGTCGTTGCAGATGAAATAATTCCGTTTCTTGCCTATATGTCTAAGTTTAATATTCAAGCATATACTATTTAAGTGAGATATCACAAACACTTAATACTTTTTTGCAATTGAAGGAAATACTCCTCCTTTATTCGTGATTGTATTTTATAAATGAGTGTCATGTGTTATTACTTTGCATATCAAAACTATATAAGGATATTAATTAAATAAAATAAATATGAATGTCAATTTTCTAGTCAAGTATCATTCTGCAGTCCGTGCTTTCATTTACTGTACTTATGTCGTCTTTGTGTGGATCGTGATTATTTAATTTGTTTACACCTTGTTAGATCAATATTTTGAACTTTGAAATGTGATTTCCTTCACAGAAGGGGTGAGGTTTGGGATGAGTCAGATAGGAAAAAATCGAGGTCATTACCGGGACTCACACCAAACAGCTTCTGATTACTCTTCCGACGCTCTTACCACCTGAGCTACCGTACCCTGCTACCATAATTGCAAATATCTTCTTTCTGAGCCTGTTATATCCTGGAGACTTAAGGTTATCTCATTGCAGAGATTTTATCCGAATAGAAATCTTGAAACATTCGAGCGAGCACTTATGGCTAGCCTCACTATTAAAGTTAATTTATATTAAATATACTTTTTTTCACACAAGCCGTTTCACTCTTACCGTCTGAGCTACCATGCCTGCACGGTATTACTCTTAACTAAAGCAACTAAAAGGTATTAACAAGCAAGCTTTTGTAGCTAGTGTCATATTTCTCTGAGAATGAGTACGCCTTTGCATGTTGTTGACCAAACATTCTTATCCATTCTGGTTTTTTTTTTTTTAACTATATCTGTGTTAAAATATAAATTGAATCTTAACGTTATTTCACATTGCTAAACCTAACCGAAGCCAGAAATCCAACTACTTCTTTCTGCACGTGTTTTCTTTTATGTCAAAGAATTAAGTAAGCTTTTTGTGCTTTAATTACTTACATTGCATACAATAATAGTGAATTTGAACCATATATTACGTTTAGAGAAAGGAATCATTAAACTTTACTTGAAAGCATTGTATCTGGTAAAGGTTATGTAAATGTTTCAGAAAATTTTAATGCTAAATCGTTAAGATGGAAGCCAGAAATTCATTCACACACTGAAGTATATCGTAATGATACTACTCCCCATCCAAAACTTCTGTTCGGAAGCAACTTTCAATAATAAATTTATATACTTTTTTTTTTTTTTTTTTTTTGGAACATACATGATGCCCTTAAGCGGAAGCTGTACTGAACCTTTCGTTATTTTAGTCAAAATTTTCGATGTGTTGTTTTAGGCAGAAATAAAGTCAACGAAGTTTTATTTACATGTTTAGAAAGTGTTAAGCATCCATAACCATCCAATCAGCTGTTTTGAAGGTCATGTTTAAAAGGTGGCGTAAAATGGGTAGGACACAAAATGTTAATGAGAGCTTGCATTCGCTTATATGGCGAAAGTTTCCAAAAGGGAGCTTCACCTCTAAGCATTATGTTCAGGCATCAGTGACTCTGGCAGTATCATAATATAATCCACGTTGTACCCCAACCGTTGTAGAAACCCAGTAAACAGCTGGAACTTCTGGAAGAAAACGATAGAATTTGCTCAGTGTCAGGAAAGAAGAGAATCCAGACCGAACACTGACAAGCTGTAACAATGAAGAAAAATGAGGTTGGAGGGAGCAAAAGGAGAGAAGGTTCATCTTACCAGCAACATTTTTCTGGACAATATCAACTTTACAGGTTGAAAAGAAACCAAACAACCAAATTTTAGATATCTTGTTCTCAACTTTTAAATTCGAAAAATATTTACAACTTCAATTTATGTCTATTTCCACAAAAGTTGAGCTAGAAATACCAAATTATTTTCAGTTAGGCTCGAAAGTATATTCAATAAAACTAAGGAGATATTTTTTCTCAGTGTTTTATAATTTAGTTGCAAAAAAGTTCATTTGTCAAATTATTATTAACACTTTTCAATTGTTATAGATTTGACTTTTTTAAGAATTTGAATGAAATTAGATCAAAATATTACTCCAAAGTTTTTCATTGTATGGCCATATGGGCATCTCCATTTAATTTTTCAGAGGAATATATTGATATTTGAAAAAGTAGTAAATAGAATTTCAATAGATAATAAATCAAATGAACTCAAAAAGTTGTGAACATAATTATCCCAAATTTAACAGGATTGTTCGGCATTTCTATCTGAGTACTGGTGCCAAATTTGAGCACTATGTTTATTAATTTATAAAATAGCACTTTTAGTATAACCCCCCCTAAAGAAATATTTTTTAAAATATGGTTGACATTTATTTCCAATTAAGATAGAGATAACAAAGCAACAGAATAGGATCCATGTATGATCTGCTTCATTGATCTATGTCTGGATGGCTAATATTTTCATTATTCCGAGAAGGTGAAAGTCGGATACTTTTAAGGCGCCAGGGACTCCAAGCTCATTTGCGCCATCATTAACTAATTTCATTCATATTTACAGACCACAAAGCTACCACTAGCTACGCCTACTAACGTTCACAAGTTAAAGATGTCGCGAGATTCAATGTATTTAGAGCGATAATAAATGAAAAAAAATTATAAACAAACATGGGTACTCCTTAGAAAGCGCCCCTGAAAAACGTTTTGTTTTTCAAAAGAACAATGTTTTCGAATGCGTATCCAGATAAGCCTAAAGGTATTCTATCGGAATCCGATCACGCCTCTGGAATTTGGCCACTCAAGTGAGTCTAGGATCAATAATATCAAGACTGAGTTTCTGCACATTGCTCTGAAAATTATCCAGCGAGGCATTAATAAATTTCAGGTCATTCATATCATTTCTTTTTGCAAAGTTTCAGCTCCCCATGTTTTATAGGTGAAATATTTGCTGTTCTATGTTTGGTTTGTACTCACTCTCATTTCTAAACAAGTCAAATTCAGATTCAGCACAAAATAATGTATCAAAATATTATCTGTTTACATAATGGCAAACTGCATCTTCCTGTAGATAACTAAATTCGTAGTTATCTGAGATTTCAACTTGTTGTTAGATGTTGATTGCCTGTCCAGGTCAAGCGACGCTATGTTTTTGTACGAAAATAACCACATTATGCCATTCCCGGAAAATAAGTACTCTCGCCTTCACTTTTTTTTTTTTTTTTTTTTTTTGCACCAACATATTTTACATCTAATTGAGATGCTTAGTTCTAAATATGATCAAGTCATCCGATTAATCCCCCCTCCCAAGAGAAGCCGAAACTCTTGCAATACTGAGCTATATCTTTTTCCTAATGCGCTTCTAATTCTACATGAAACGGATGCCTGATTGACTTTATCCTTCCTCGGTTCTCCTCAACGGCAAATGCCGATGAGGTACCATACTGGAATTCCATGATACCATAGAAGTAAACACGAATATTAAATATTATTAAAAAGTGGTGATAAAACATATAAAGTGCTTAGTAATGTAATCGTCATTATGCCATAAAAACAAAACAAAACCTCACTGAGTCTACAGGGAGTTTTAAACCACTTAGGTCATGCTTACGCAGTCGAAGACAAGCAGTGAGTTGCAGTTATCACATAACATCCTTATTAAGTATTTTAATAGCATTTCACGCCCGTTTTTACTGCTGAGATATCACAGGACTAATGATACATGAGATGAAATAATAAATTGGGAAAGGAGTATATTTCTTTAAAGGAAGTTTAAGGTACCTCCCCGGCATTTGTCCTTTATGAGGACTGAGAAAAACCTGGAAAAAACCTCAGTCAGGAAGGACGGTCCTGGCGGGAATCGACCCCAGACCTCCCGCTCACGAGTCCGCGCCTTAACGTCCTCCCACCCGTGGCGGTCTTATTAAGCATGTTTACGCATACTTATGCTACGTCCCAACGAGCGGGGTGGCTCAGGGGGTAACGTCTGGTTCTCGCATTTGGTAGGCTCCGGGTTCAAATCCCTTGAAGTCGGCCATTCTGGCCTTCGATTTTATCCTGGTTTCCCCTGCGACATTTCCGCTCTCCCATTTCCAACACAAAAAATGCTTCTGTTACAGAGTCTAAAGTGCCAGGCGAAGTTGAGCTGGTGCTATGTGCCGTTTGCAGTAACTTGCTCTTTGGAAAGGTTTCTCCCGTAGATTATGACCGCCCAGTGTCTCCCTGACTCATTCCTTCCTTCCTGGGAGCGTAGGCAAAAAGAACCAAGAAAGCTAAAGTACCGAAATATCCTCCTCCATCCGTATCAGTTTAATCCAGTCCACTCCAATTATACATTTCGCTGTTATGCATTTCGCAGAAGTAAAACAAATATATGAATTACTGATAAGATCAGTAAATGGACCAAGGAAACTGTCTGTAAATCCATCGTCACTGCCGGTATCTACTGTCCCCATCGTTTTCGTCAGTTTCTTCATTCTCATCATTGCCGCTACCCCTTGAGTAAGTTTTAGTAACTGTTTCCAAAATTGCGTCCGAGTCTGTTTTACTTATCTTTTCAGTATTTTATTAGTAAATAAATTATTCGCGGTATGGAGTCTAGTCTTTCAGTCTAGCAGACATTGTTTTAATTCAAAGACGGTTTTTCGAACATATAGAACAGTCACATTCTTTCTTTGGCGGCAGAAGTTTGTTTTGCTTCCCTGGATGAATATGACAGGAGAGAACTATGTATGCCACAAGTTTTTGCGTTCTTGTAAAATCGATTTGACGACATCTCTGCTCAGATTTAATTATAAACTCTAAACGCAATTCGTCTGACCTGGCTACGAAGTGCTTGAAATAAGAAAACCGCTATGTTCACGAACGGAAGAGCCTGACTTACTTAGTTTCTTTAAAACCATTTTCAAATTATACCATAAGCACTAAGTTTAATACACTATCTTAGTAACGCAATACTTCAAAGGCCTTAAATACAAGCCAGGGTTTTTCTAAATGAATGGAACAATTTTAAATACGTGTTTGTTATACAAACCGAAACTGAGTAATGAAACTAGCACCATGTGCACAGTACACATTAAGCTAACAAAATATTGTAAAGCTAAAATTTGCGATAAATTAGGCCTGTAAAAATGATGATCATTCTTTATTGAAACAGCCCACATAATAGCATTTAAAAATTATATTTATTGTCGCTTTGAGTGCATTTGTCTTCTTGCGACGAGAATACTGTCTAGGGATGAATAAAAGGATATGAATTAAATTATAGCGCAAATGAGCTCGCAGTCTTTGGTGCCTTAAAGCTGTCCAGGCATTCATTTTTTCAGGGCAAGGAAAAACCAGAAAGCTTAATCTGGCCGGACTGGAATCTAGGATGTCCAGATTAGTAGTCGCAAACGCTACCGCTATGCCAAGGAGGCGGTCTCATCATAGCAGATTTGTCTGAGTGTGAGGAGAACATTTCTAAAGTACTACTAAACTTAGCAATAAGCTATGCTGGCCACATCTGATGGTGTAGTAAATCTCTTCTTCCATAGGGTGTAAAGTATCAAGCCATAAAGGTGCAAACACATTTTTTCATCATAAAAACAGATGAAATCAGCGTTATCCTATTAACCATATATTTAATTTGGAAAAAGCTCCAAATTTGTATCAGTACTTTTTGCGCATGCGCATCGACTGGGGCCGACTAAGAGGTAAGTTGACATGCTACAGTATGTATAGCGCTGATGTAGTGCGGATAAACTCTCGAAACAAGATTGAAGCATAGTGTTATTATGTTTATTTAAGGGCGCTGTTTCATCTCTGGTCAATAGCGCACCATTCAATCCAGGGCGTGAAAAGACCCATAAATTTTGCTCAGAGGCCTCTTCTTTCAGGCTTGAACTTCTTTTACGTGCCGTAAATCTACGACACGATAAAGAACCTCAAGCCTGTAAGAAGAGGCCTCTGAGCAAAATTTGTCGGCCGTTTCACACCCTGATTTGAATGGGACAAAAAAAAAACAAATAAACAATTGTGTGATGCATTTTATGGGGAATACTGAAAGAACAGTATCTCATACCTATTCCTCGTAGTCTAGACGAACTTAGAGAAAACATCGAAACAGTTCCAGATCCTGTTTCACAAAAGCATTCTAATAGTTTACAACTGTACGAACTTGTAAATTGTAGTTATTAGTAAACTTTTGTCCCACAAAGTTTTCTGCTACTTTACAACTCCGTACTTACAAATCCAAGTGATTTTTCGTTGTTCTGTTCCACAGAAGTTTTAGTATTAGTCGAGCACTGGTAATTGTATAAATTTCTTTAAAAGTGTAGGAACATTGATAACTTCAAATGCTAGCACAAAATTTATTATCTTTTTAATGATTTTGGGAGTCAGTTGACCCAAATGTGCTAAGTACTAGCGAAAGTGATGATAATGAGGAGTAGGAATATACATAAATAAAAAATAAATATTTGTATAAAACGATAAAGTTAGGTTAAGTGTATTTAAGTACGGTTTATGACTAATATTAACGTTTCCTGTCTCAAATGCATATTTCAGACCAGGATTTTAGTTAATGTAATTAAGATTCTTGCTACATGCCACGAAAATAATTTCTTTTCATTCTTCATTCTCTTTTAAAATAATCTCTTTTGACACAATTTTCCCAGTGTTTTGCTTATAGTGAGAACGAGGTTGTCAAGCAATATACACAAAATGTAAATATAAGTGACCAAATGGACTAATAAAGTAATAAAATAAATGACCGAGAGTAATCGGGAAGCTCGAGTCTTTTACCATCTCTTGAAGACTGAAATTGATATTCCTAAATGCAGCTGCAATGAACCGTAGCCTGAAAGTGGATTATTACGCTTAAATATCGATAAATGCGTAAAAAGTATATAAATTATCATTATATCTCAGAAAAATACAATCCCAGTTAGCAGAAATGATAATAATCCGCTCTGTACATTAAAAATCCCTAAGGAGTGGACATAACCTAATCCAAGATAAGGCAAACAGCTGTAGCTCCATCTTGCTCCTATATGACGTGACTTTTACTAATACTTTATAGGTGTTGCACTTCTTCCGTGGAACAGAAAGTTACAAAACCATACTTTACAAGGACTTATACTAATACACTAGTATGTATTAGATCTTACTTTTGTGGACTAGAGTGTCCTGCACAGTGTTACAGGGAAGCAGTGTGATGATTAGTCACTAGGATGATAAAACGTATAAAACATGCCGTATACAATGGTAGAACACCAAACTGCATGATAGGTAATCATTGTGTATGTTAATAATGTTACTAAATGTTACTAAAGTAAAGTATTAACATGTAAAGTATAAAGTATTTCAGTTATTTTTGTGGGGGGGGGGATCTCATACTGTCAAAAGAAAGCGGAAATGAGATTCAAAGAATTTTGCTGCTAAATAAAAAATATTGGAAAATTTGTTAAGAGGAAATGAATTATGCTATATAGGTTTGGGAAAAGATTTGTCTTTCTTCAGAAAGTAACGCTAACCTCAAAAGTGTCTTATAGTATTTCAGTTGCTACATTGAGAGCGAATGGTTAATGGTGTTATCAGTGGAGCTAAAGCGGTTACAGTGCGTTTTTCAAAACAACAGCGCGTTCGGGAGCTGTTACCGCACCTAGCTCTCGTGTGTGTTAATAAGCAACAGGGAGCGCTGTAGTACCTCGTTTACTTATTAAGAACCAAGGCGCCCCACAGCGAGAGCATCGCAAATCGATATGAACACATGCCGAGCACCGGAAACCTCAAACAGAATTGTGTTCCTTCAATTATCTCTCGGGAGATGAGTCTCTGGTCAGACGCTGTCAACTTGTGAACCATATCCATCAAGCACAAACACTTTAATATCATGTCAAGTAAATTTACATGGGCTGAGTAAAAGCATGCCAGCTTGTCCACCGTCCATTATACTGTTTGAAGAGACAATACTATCATCCTCTATTGGTTTATTCAACGTTGGCAAATGTCTCATTATGTGTTGTCTTTGAAAAACGAAACTAGAATAAATAAATAAATAAATAAATAAACAAAATAAGCGACGCGATTACTTCCTCAGAAGTTCAGTTTCATTTGTAATGAAAAATAAACATAAACATAATATAAACAGAAAACCTTGTCTTATTTAATAAAAACATTCACGCCAAATACATGAGCAAAAAAGTTAAATGTAATGTAAACCCAAGTGTTACATGAGGCAGAAACAAAAAGTAACCTTAATATGACTAAAAAGTACAAATTAAATAGTAAATAGTAAATTGTTGTACTGTTTGTTCCATTACCTCTAGATATCTGCACGCGCAGGACGTTGTTGATTACTTATGACGTCACTGGATTCTATGCTCCTTCACATCGAGACATTGTTAAGTGGTAAATCACGCTCTTGGCAAATGCCTCACACAGGCGGAAGGGCATGTGATAGCAACAAACAGTAAGCCATTCGACAAGCCCACGTAAGTCGCTTCGCCGCTTATCATGGTACTCCGCACCCAACGTGCCAGAGGATCGTGAACAGTAACTCATGATACCACATTCAGCGAAAGCAAAGCATCGACGCAGCTTATGACGCCCATCTCAACTTTGCTGCTATGATGCCTCCTGGTTTTTTTATTTGTTTCTTCTCTCTCTCTCTCTCTCTCTCTCTCTCTCTCTCTCTGTGGGGGGGGGGATATGTCAAGTAAACAGTGCACACACAAAAGCCACAGAATGAAGCCGACCTGCGACAGAAGATTTGAACAGAGCGCTTCAGAAATGCTGCTTGCCACGTGGTGAAATGTGTCCGCGTGGTTCTGTGCAGGATCCGCAATTGCGGTGATGGTGAATGCTAATGTGCTGGACTCAAAACAAAAAACAAAAACACAAAAAACAAAAACACAAAAAATCCTAACTCTCCTACACATATGTACATCATTACCAGGTAATAAACATGATTCATTTCTTGTATCTATTGTTTTACTTTCCTGATATCCCAAACGAATCACCCTGTACATTTGAATCAAACACAAAAACGTAAATTAATCATTTTTATTTTAAAAATAAATGCTATATTCACATTGTATAGTGAAAACTTAAAAAAAAAAAAATTAAATTGTCTTTATTTCATTTAAATAATTCATTTTGTATATTTTTTTAAAAAAAAATTTACTTTTTTTTGCATAAATGTCTTAAAAATACAAATAAATATTTGCAATTGGAAGCTAATTATCATATATATTTTAACATTATTCTTACTTGCAAAAGATAACAAATAAAATAGTTTACCATCGGTAGCATTCCAATATCCGCAATTGCTACCACTAGATCCCAGATTCTTAGGTTTTAATCTATTTTGTTCCTTGCTAGCTAACTGTGATATGTTAACATAATTATCCGTTTCTTTATCATGGGAGCCACATAGTTGAATGTTATGAAACCTAAAAATGGCTAAATAGGACACTGAAACCTAAAAAATGGCTAAAACTATCGTTTCAAATTATTACAATTAAATTTAAATATTATATTTTAAATTGCTAAAATTAAATTTAATAATATTTACGAAACTTTTAATTATAAAACATTAGCCAACAATGTGCATCTTAACTTCAAAGACAAATCATTGCATTTAATTGTGTAAAGGTCACTTCATTGCTTACGTCATGATGTAAGTTAGAGCTTACAGAACCTGGTAAACCCCGCCTCATATTATGCAAGATGCGGGGCAAACCGAGCGACAGCACCACGGCCTACACCATCAGAGACGCTTTACGCATCCTATGACCATCAGAAAACCGTGATGAGAAATTTCTATTGCTTGTGACTTGCATGATCCAGGCGGGAGAGACATTGAAAAGTTTCTGCCCTAATCAGCAATGTTCACGGTTTACACATATTGGCTGAAGAGGTTAGGAACAATTTCCCAGGAGTAAACAACGTTATTTCATCCATGAAGAAAGCGTTTCTGAAAGCTACCAGTGCATTCAGATGTTCAGGGAAATGTACCACAAATATCTCTAGAACCCATCATCATCCGCTGGGGTACTTGGAATCAGGCAACCATTTTCTATGCTGTTTTGAAGACATCAAGACACGTTTCAGCCTGCATAGCAAAGGCTCTTCATGATAAGAACAACATTGCTTCGCTTGCCTTTATTAAGGTTAATTTCAGTGATCTTCCTGCAGCTATTGAACATTTGGAAACCGCAGCTTTATCATTAAAAAATGCAATGAAAATCATTGACACAATTTCAAAGAAAGAAATACCAGGGCCAGTGAGAGCAACCTGTTCTTTGAAGCTCACCAGAATTCTGCAGCGGAACCCAGGGCTTGAAACAATTAAAAATGTTTGTGCTGTTCTTCATGGGAAAAATTTCAGACGATTTACCGTGGGGACCAACACACTGACTTCATTGAAATTTGCACCGATGATTTCATGATGTGTCGAGAGAACATTTTCTTACTATAAGAATGTTTTAAAAGACAACAGAAAAAACTTCACTATAGAAAACCTAGCAATATATATATATATATATAATAGTGCAGTGCAACAGTAATCCAGATAATTAAATAATGTTTAGTTAAGTTTAGTGAACTTTTGAAAAAAAATCAATACTTTAAATTTTTTTTAAAAAAAACAGCGATCTGATATTATAAAGACTTGAAATGTGTTAAGTAAGTTTAGTGCTTTAAAGCTTTAAAAATACAGTGCCCTGACATTAAAAAGATTTGTAAATTTAAGTGTTGATGTAGTTTTGTGTTTCAGAACAATGGAAAATACAAGTAAAATTAAATTAAAATAAATTATCATATATTTGTTCAATGGTTTATTCTGCTTAAGCTAAGAGAAACTTAAAAAACTATACTAAATGGGTTTAAAGAACTAAAACAAAGTAATTTAACATGTTAAAAACTAATTCAGAGTTTATAAAAATCTAAAAACCCGGGCCCTAGTTATCACTACTCCCCAGCTTTTAACTGCTCTACTATCAGTATACATCTGCCGTGGAGAACTCGGTATGACTGCTGATGACAGAATGAGGTTAAAGGCTGTAAAGACCCGTGCGCAGAGACTATCGTGAATCGAGCGCTGAGTCGAGTAGAACTTAAGACATTAACACTTCAAGAGTACGCTTTTTTTGTTCTTAGAGTGTACATAAAAACCCGTTCTTCAATACTATATTTATGCAATGACTTCACTAACGAAGAATTGTTAGCACACAATTTATACACAACGAAAGCATCGAGGAACACAGGAATTTGCTGACAAGCTTCCTTCAAACTAACTACAAGCATATATCATCATACGATCTTGCCAATTGGCTTCTCCCGTACGCTGCCGCGCTCTGCCCGTAACTTCAAATAACCTCTCTGTAAATGCAGTTAACAATTCTAGCGTAGTAGGCATTCAAAATGTGTTTTCTCAAAAGTTGATCAGTTAGATATTGGTTACTATATGAGTTGAAGAAAGGCTAAACGATCCATTCGAGTTTATTTGTAGAATATATTTTTAAATGTTTAAGTGAATGTATTCGTTCCACTTGCTTAAAGTTGTTGCTTACTTTCGCCCAGATATATTGCACTCTTCACTGGATCAGGAACTGACTTTGATAAATTAGTTGACATTTTGAAACTTGTGTATTCAGCATGCGGAGTAATAAACAGATTTGGCTTATAATGGGCAGATAAATTGGAAAAATTGCTACACCTCTCTACATTTTCTCTAATAATGAGAATAGTAGAGGAAAAGGTAGTAACATGGCACCCACTTTTGTTTTGGCCTCCTTAAGGAGAACGCTTACCCGTTATATTTTCAAAACATACATTAGTAGATAGATAATATAATTTTGCATCCCACACAATCATTTAAATCATGTATGTTAAGCAGTTATTTATATATTTTATTTATAGAAATATGTGTTACTATTCTCTCACGACAAATGTGTTGGAAATACCTCCCCCCTCCATGTATTAAATACAATTACTGGACAGGAAAGAGAAATAAACAAAATAAGACTAAATTAAAGGAGTAAAACTATATTTCTGTGTTTTGCTAACCCACAGATTTATCTAAAGCTGCATAAAAAGATGAAAAACTGTCTTAGGGAGATCAGTTTCACTGTAATGTACAGTAATCTGCTCCTTCACATCCAGCACATTCTTCTTCTTGCTTGTCTTCCAAAAGTTTTCCATTCCAGAAAAAGCACCTGGTCCTCCTCATTTGGAGACGGTTCTCTGCCTCATTGCTGTCAGTAGCATGGGCACATGATCATCAGAAACTTCACATTCGACATATTTATCACAGTGTTCTTTTCTTCCTTCTTCTTGCATTTTTCGCCTTATTCTGCGTATCAAGAAGGGATGTTTGAGCAGGTCTACCTTTCTTGATTTTGCGTTTATTCTCCCCATCTGCTAAATTTCTTTTGTATGGGGAAGCTGTAATAAGTGCTGCTGTAGATGCCTTCCGACCACGGTTTGAGCTCTTCTTCTTTGGCTGAGGAACAGGACATGTATGTTCTGGAGAAATATGGCCGTTTAACATCTGAAGTGGAAGGAACATTAAGACTGACCTCAGTAGGTTGATAGCCCATCAAACGATTCTTTTCTAGGGAAACCAAAATATTTACTTTCCATAACAAGCAGATACTTTAGGAGTTCTTCTTCTAACCCAGCAGTCACAATTATCTTCCTACCAACTTCTTAGATGCTACATCCTCTGGAGATGTCTCCTTTTCTGCAACCAAGCATCTTAAAGTAGTCTTAGGAACTGAAAAATTCCCGTACCGCTTTTTAAAATCCCATTCTTTTGCCCCTGACGGCCTTAACTGCTTTAACCATTGCTTCTATGTTTTCTTTTATTAGTGTGCGGGGGGTCAGTCTGTTTTCTAGTCATATCAGAAATAACACAATTTCATCACTTGGTATTTAAAAGAGTTGCATGTAATAAGACACCTCAAATAATGAGGGGTGCCATATTACCATCAGCGCCATGTTATACAATTACCTAAAAGAAATACATTTTCTACTAGTTATGCAGAATTTCAGGTTACATTATTAATAAAACTAATTCATATACTAAAGTTATGGAAGCACAAGATCCTCAGTAGTAAACAAATCACAGTTCTTTACATATAAATAATAACTTCAATAATCCGTAAAATAGAAAATCGCACAATGTGTTACATTACTTGCAGACAGATCTCAGCAGCATAACTGGTGTGTAAACGATCACGATAAGAATAGTTTGAAGTAGATATTCAGCATAACACAGGACCAAAAAGTAGGGGTGCCGTATTACAAGCAGGGGCCATATTATCACCTTCTCCTTTATTATTGTAAAATGAGTTAACAGACTCTTGCAGATGGATATTTAACCAGTAGATTTCATTTAGTTCACAATAACTTTATAGCTTATAAGTTTATGAATTTGAAAGGCATATATTTGTCAGATATTCTTCTTAAGCTGTTATTTATATTAACTGAATATGCCTACATTAAGGTTAAGAGTGAGCTTACTGGTAGTTTTGCACAAAGAACGCATTGGAAAGGAAGCATCTAGAAGTTCAGTAATAGAGCATTAACGTCAATTGATTTAATGCTTAGGAATATTTATGAGAAATCAACTTTTGCTACATGACATTTAGCCTTTGTCCTAAGGAACAGAGAGAAAGCTTGTGCAAAATTTGGTTCTTCTGCACATTACTTCTTATTAACGCCCTGAACACATACCCCTTGATATCGTAAGCTATATCGTGATAATAAATCATTCTATACTAACCCAAAACCTGCAGCAGGGTTTATCAAAAGATAGCTTCGAAGTTTCTTTATTCCTAGAGATCGAAATCATAACACCTTTTTGACCCTATATAAATGTTCCACTCTTTTTCGCAACGAAATTCGTCGTGAAGAGCATTCGCGTCCTTGGGGAGTTCAATATTAAAAAATGAATAATAAAGTAAACAATATTCGCCTGAAAACAAAATATAAACATTAACAGCTAAACTATAAACGATTGCCTTACAAATCTCCTTGGCTGCATGCATATTTCGCTTTCTAGTGCAGTTATGCTGAATTTAGGTGGGGAGAACCGCGTTTATGGTTTTTTGTTATCTGTTACCAGTCATGGAGATGGCAAAATGAAAAACTGAACATCAACAAGGTAAAGCAATGATCGACGTAGTTAATGTTCATGAATGTGTATGTGTGTTAATAAACTAAACTGTAAAGGGAAGAGGCTTCCAATGGTACCGCTTATAGCAAGTTTTGCTAAGGGAATCCCAGAGCCCTTACAAAACAATTATGCGTTTTATTATTGTGTCTATATGCCGCGACACAAGTAAACAGTGCGTTGAAACTAACCGACATAAAAACTTACTGGGATTCTGATGAATCAATCATAACAGCGAAAAAACATTGCTGGCTGTTTCCAGAGCTTTGGAAATCCCTAGTGTCAATGTTAACAATGAGAATGTTCATCAATCATGGTGACCCCTCTAGGCAAAGTAAACTTCCGGCAATCAACGGTAGGATCTAGTCTCAATAAATAATCGATTCATAGTTAACAACCACAAAAACCACAATGTATTTCTAAAAATGACACTCAAAGAGCGGTTTTTATATTTACTGTAAGAGGAATATTTAAATATCAGATTGTATAATATTTTTTCTTGTAAACTTTAGTTCAATTCTCAATTCATGTAGAGTACATGTGATATAGACGATGTTTCACCCACCATCTTTCCCAGGTTTTAGCTTATAACTATCAAACAAATGAACGCAATTCAGTGAATTTTGATACAGACGTTTCTAGATGTATGAAAAGCACGGTTATGGAAGTCGTGAGTGGCGGTATTACTCTCCACCCCGTGTGTCGCGTGTTCGCTGTTCTCGGCTTCCCTCAAGCTAACTACAAGCTACTGCATTATGCGGCTTCTCCCAGTACGCAACCATGCTCTGCTGGTCCATAACTCAAATAACCTATGTGTGTTTGTGTATAATACATCTAGTGACGTTTGTATCACTCCACATCTAGATTATTGTTGCTTTGTTTATTTACGAACGCTCTTTAACATCAGCGTCCCATTCAACTCAGGGTGTGAAACGGCCGACAAATTTTGTTCAGAAGCCTCTTTTTTCAGGCTTGAGTTTTTTTTTTTTTTTTGCCATAAATGTACGACACGGTACACACGGCTTTACTTACCTTCCAAAGGAAGCCATACATAGGATTTTTACGCCCCGAAAAAAAATCCATCCATCCGGCCGGGTTTGAACCCAGGATCTTGGGTGTAGAAGGCAAGTATGGTTACCGCTACACCACCAGGACCGACATCTAGATGGATTTATGTTTTCCTTACATGAGGCACATTTTCGATCAGATGACTTGATACAGGTTATCTTTTTTACCTTTGTATTTTCCTCAAAAAGAGCCAGGAAGAAAGTTTTCATGAAATGTTTATTATGCAACATGAATAAGGCTGTCAAAGATGTTTTGTCTAAAGCTCCTGAAACTCCCTTAACACTAAAAAAAAAGCTTAATTAGTCACCAAAAATAAAGGACATTTGAAACTGAAAACTAACTTAGCACCACTATGGAAACAGCATGCTTCTAAAGTCCTAAGATGATCCGCTCTGTGTCAAAGGTTATGTTTTCATCCAATTAATCATCCAATCAGCATCTTGAAGCTCAAAAATCCAAAGAAAACTGTCTTTAAGTAATAGAAATCAAACAACTCTGGATCGCCGAATAGTGCAATGTTTTAAGCTGAGAAGAACTCAAAAGATAACAGAGTTTATCTTGTCTTTTGAATTATAATTTGAGAAAATTATGTAAAAAGGACCGTGGATACCACACTCACAATGTGATGCTTGGTATGTTGGAGGAAAAGGAAAGTAATTATATGTAATTTAATTGAGTGATCAGCTGTACAAGCAGTAATACATAAATTGCGGTCGTAGAGACATTATTGCTTGCTTCATGTAATTTTTGTAATGTATGAGGTTAATCAAGATTGATAATCCATTGATTACTTAAAAAAAATTGTAAGCTGAGAAAGAAACTAGTGTAAGATTATTCACATTTTTATAGGAACTGTACTAGTGACATTGTTTCAATTGCAAATACCATACAAAAGATACAATGCTGTTCTCAAACCCGAAGCCGTTATCAACTTGAAATATCGGCTTACGAAGACTTAGCTTAAAAAACAAAAGACAAAAAGCATTGTGTATAAACCCTATTACTTCTTTGTTATCGTAACAATATTCACTTTGTTAGTATATGCTTTCGATAAATTATAAATTTTAGAAAACACAAAACACCCTCAAAAGAAAAATACACATAAAATGCATCCCCCCCCCAAGACAAGTGTTTTTGGTTTAAACCATTATTACGCTATAATAATTAGAAAAACGATAGTTTTTCTTTTCTCACTCGATGCTTTAATAACTGCTCCATTTGTGGTTTTCGAGTGTAACAATCATAAATATTAAACTCTCCTATTAAGAACTAATGCAAATAAAATAACAATAAATTCAAATAGTGTGCTCTGGCAAGAAGCATGTGAATAAGTAATATGGGTGTATGTATTATGTGCCTTTCAACTAATTTTTATGAATTAATCTCAGAAATACCGCCACGGGTGGCCGAAGTCGCTAAGGCGCGAACTCATGAGCGGGAGGTCTGGGGTTTGAATCGCGCCAGGACCGTCCTCCCTTATGAGGTTTTTTTCTAGATTTTCCTCAGTCCTCATAAATGGCAAATGCTGGGGAGTTACCCTAAACTTAGGCCTGGAACGTTTCCTCCCTTTAAAAAAAACAAAAAAAAAAAAACGTTTTTCAATACATAATTTCATCTCATGTATCATCAGTGTCCACCGCCTGTGGTGCCTCAGTAGTAAAAACGCAACTTAAACAACATTAAAAAAAATCTCAGAAAGAAAAGCTCTACATAAATCCTTGGCAAACGATATGCTATACGTAATACTAATGAACTGGTGGAACTGCAGTATCTTCCACTAAAGCTTAGACTCGGGAAGAGAGATGTAGAATACATACATTCAGTTAGGGATATGTAAAGCATGGTTAAGATGATGCTCTAATTATGTGTATAGTATCTAAAAGTGAACTGAAACGCGGTGAAACTGGCATAGGACTATAGTAGAAGTAACATGAAGAGGTGAACGCTCCAGAGAAATTTCAGCCTCCGAGAGAATGGATAGCAAGGCACCAGACTGTAAAATCCAAGAGCTGTACAGTTAAGTGGGAATGTGCATTAATAGGATAATAAGAGGATATGGAAACAGTAGGGTGTAGGGGCATCATGAGAATAGAAGTACAGGCGCAGCAAAGTGAAATTAACTCCTCGTAGAGTATAAGAGGGAAAAATAGAGACAATACTTGGAAATCTCAGAGAATAGTAGCAAAAATATTTAACTTGAGAACAGGGATGCGCTTTATTTCATCACAGGGTTTGAACTCAAAGAGAACTTGCAGTTATAAAAGAGTTAATAAAATGTCTAATATTTTATTAAAATTCGATATCTTGTACGAAGTAAAATAATGGCTACATCATTAAAGTAGATAATGTCTATTGTACCCATTCGGTAAATGAGTGTATTTAGAAAGGTATCACAGTTGGATTTACGTCAAAACCAGGGAGGGACCTTGAGAAGGCAACTCTTCATTAAAATACTCTGGTAACTAGCAACACAAAAAGGATGACTTGAAAAATTGATTTTCCTTATCATTACAGAAATGTACCTTTGAGAAAAAAACTCGCACACTGTTTCATTTTCAGTTTCACTTAAGCACACACCATTTAAAAACACGAATTTACCCAATACAGAAACGACTCATGCTGTAAGGACGCTGATTTTCAAAAATATATATATAATATATATGACTTTATTTCGCCATTTTAGTTCTTTGGTATTATTTGTCTAAAGAGTATAATGTATTTTACGTTTCCTTTTATCCATGACACAGTTTCCTCCCTTCAGGAAAACGTCATTCATAGTTAATTAGTCATTAATATAACCTAACCTCAGTTTTTTATAAACTGCAAACGAAAATCAGCACTCTCCCGTTAGTGACACACAGTTTTAGCTCTTTTTCTTTAAGGAAGCTTACTGATGTTATAAACCCCCAGGATTTTGTTGTGGTAAATGTTTGAACTAATATATAACGAGAGAAGTTAATTTTAAAACTATTTTTATTCCAATCTATTAAACAACATGCATTAAGACATTAACAATATTAACAAATACATTCCTCAAACTATAATTATCAGCCAAATTATAACATAGGGGCAATTCACATTAACAAGAAATGAGCAATGAAATATTTCATATAATTTAAAAATATTGATTTGTTTTATTTACGGACGCCCTTTAATATCTCAGGTCAACAGCGTCCCATTCAATTCAAGGTGTGAAAGGGTCGATAAATTTCGGTCAGAGGCCTCTTTTTCAGACTTGAGGTTCTCATACCTGCTATAAATATGACATGGGACCCACAGCCTTACTTCCTTTCCGAAGGAAGCCATAGGATTTTTACGCCCGAAAAAATCCATCGGTCCTTGCCGGAATCGAACCAGCGATCTTGGGTTCAGGAGGCAAGTATTGTTACCACTACACCACCGGGACCAACCAACAATTTAAATTTAGCATTGAATGACACATGACTTCAAAAACTTTGAAACAAAAACTGACCTGTATTTAAACAAATTTAGGAAAGTAATTACACGGATTATCCAAATTAACAAAGAATCTCTCAATTACTAATACAACAAAAAAAATTACGGCTAAAACTCCAATAAACCAAATAGCCTATCATTTCTGTTTTCAATGTTTATACTGACGAAATTCTACAATAATGGAAAGTTGAAGTTAGTAGTTCTATTGAATGTGGATTTAATAAATTATTTTCTATATTATTTGCGGACCATTGGGTTATAATTGCTGAAAATGAAAGAATATTAAAAAAAGCATTATTAGAATTGAAAAGCATGTAAAAGCATATAATATAAGAATATCCTCTCAAAAAATTAAAGGCTATAGCCTTCTGGCGTTCTTACAGTCGTGTTCTTGAGTGGCAGCATATTAAGTATTATATTAAGTAATACAATGTATTAAATACGTTAATGAGACTCAATTCAGGTATTATTTTCCAAAGAGTATTTATTTACGATTAACAAACCGTACGTTTCTGCAGATTCGGCTGGTGAGGTAGGGAGATTGTTTCAAGAGAGATTCCTGATATTCAAATTCTAAGTCGGATTCACAGATTGGTAAATACATTTCATGAAACGGGAAGTATTCTTGATAAAAAGCGTACACAGCTGATTGCAGTACTTGCAGAAGAAACATTGGATAACATTGGACATGCTCTGGAATGTTCCTCTAAAAAGTTGGAACAACTGCAAAGCTACTTAAGTTAAAACGCTATAAAATTACTGTAGATTTTGTAAATGGGTGGATAATATGCATGGTGAGGAAATTGACCTAATCTTTAGGGGAATCTTGGTTCCACCTAAATGGGTATGTTAACTACAAAAAAACCGATACTGGAATTCAGAGCAACCTAATCTGCTTCACGAGGAACCCTGCATTGTCAAAAGGTAGCAGGGTGGAGCGCCATTATTGGCGAGAGAATAGGCCCTATATTTTTGAAGAAAAAGTTAATATGTGCAGAATGTTTTGCAATACTTTTTCCATGAATTAACTATGAAGGAACCTAGGTTTGCGACTTTACAAACAGGTCTCTACAGCACTTGCATGCAATTAATAACATATTCCACTACAGAGCTCTCACTAACAATATATGGCTGCCTCGACCATCCGATTTAACGTCCTGCGATTTTTATCTCTGAGAGGCATTAAAGAAACAAGTGTACAAGACAAATTCACACATAAGATGAATTTAAAAATAACATTCGTGAAGAAATGTCTTCCATTCACGGGGACTGCAGAGGATAATGACTATTTTATAAGCGGATGCCAGAAATGTACGGAAAATGAAGGGAGGCAGCTTCAGCTACTTCTTGGTTGATAATGGTGAGCAAATGTATTTTTTAAGTGGTAGTAATAAGCTTTGCGACAATCATAGCTGCACACTTACCGTATCCCATTCAACGCGGTACCAGCTTGGACCGACCATAATGCGTTCGCCGAAGGAAAAATCACGCATTCTATACAATGAAGAACAGATGACTGGATCAGTCTTTGTTAAGGACGTAAATACGTGAAGTAGATGTCGGAAGTCGTTAAGGTGTGGCCTCGTAGTGGGAGGTCTGGGGTTCGATTCCCACCAGGCCGGTCCTCCTTGACAGAGATTTTTCCCAGGTTTTCCTCAGTCCTTATAAATGGCAAATGCAGAGGAAGTATTCTGAACTTAGGCCTGGGACGCTACCTTTCGTTATTTAAAAAAAAAAACACCTTTCCCCATTTATCATTTCAGTTCATTTCATTTATATACTGTATGTCGCACTCAATTCAAATGAGACGGAGAATGCAACAAAAAGTATGGGGCTCTAAAAAGATAATAACACCGCAGTAATGCAGGATGAAGCTATGTTACTATAAACAAATAAAAACAATTTTGCCAGATTTATTAAGAAGGAAATGAAAAGGAAACTGAAACAAACAAACGGCATACTCTTGTATTGTTTAGCTAACAAATACTGATAATGCACGGAAGGGAGAAATTAGAGTAAATAAGAAAGGCGGAGTTTGCAAACGCACTGAAAGTGATCTCTACGCATTCAAGAGAGGAAGGAGAAAAGAGGATCAATCGTGTGCGCAGATTCTAAAAACGCCGGTCTGTAGACACTACTTTTTAGAAGTTCCAGCTCCCTAGTTTACTTCATAATGCCAAAGCGATTTCAGATAGTTGTATTTACATTCTTTCTCAAGACAAGCTCCGTGCATACTACTTCAAGAAACTTACTTTTCCAAAGTCTGTTGCTGCTTGAGTAAACAGATACACAAAACGTGAGTTGAGTTCAACGCTATGTCCCGGAGAAACGTTCTGCATCTAGTTCATTCACTCCATATCGGAGCTCGCGGCATGTTTTATGCATAATGTTTGGTTGACATATAAACAGATGAGCAACTGTTTAAATGGAATAACAGAAATTATACGGAATTTATAGCATTTATACACTTTGTTGCTCTGAATCACTAACAATCATGCTATCATCAAGCGGACAACTTCGGTCAAACTTAAGTGCTTTAATTTCTTTCAAGTCTTGTTTTCCATTTAGAATTTTTATGGGAAACAATTTGTTTTTCCATTAATATGCTCCATTATTTCATTCTGTAGTTCTGAAACAACTTTTAAATTGTTTAATATTCTTTTATTTGATTTTCTGTCCCTTAAAGTACGTGCTTCAATTTTACTCATGAAACTTTACTCTGCAGCTTGAACTTTAATAGACTTTTTTGACAATCCCATGCTGCCTGCACAAATCTCACTATGTAATCAGGGCGCTACGGAATACATGCACACTCTAATAACCGTTGTTTATTACTCATATATGCAGTCTACATTAATATTTCATATTGTTGTATAAGATTTCATAAAATAACTTATTTATCATTAATGTGAAACTGAACAAGTTCGCTCCCTGAATATTTCAACTAGGCTTTACATATTTATTTTCTTCATTCATTAAAACTATTCTCTCTTCAAGTGGGACCATGCATTGCATCTCCAGCCCACAAGTTAACAATTAGCCTGTGTTATCACGTGAGCCACTTGCGCTTTAGGGTTTTCTTCCGCCCAATGTTGTTTGTCACACCAGCGGAAGACCTTACCGCAAGGATTCGTGTAGAGTGTGAAATACTTCGCACACAACAAGAATTCTTTGACCGTGTGTGCCAATCTCTGCACACGCTCTATAATCATGTTGGAAGTGGACAATTCGAATCCCTTTTTCAGGACCCGGGCTCAATCCCAACCAAGATCGATAGATTTTTTTCGGGCTTAAATATCCTAATGATATGTCATACATTAACGGCTTGTAAAAGAACCTCAAGCCTGAAAGAAGAGGTCTCTAAGCAAAATTTACGGCCGTTCGACGCTCTAAATTGAATGAGATACTGATGACCAGAAATGTTAAGAGTGCGTAAATAAACCAAATCAGCAAAGAACCCCTTTTGTAGTTAAATGCATTACGTGATGCTCTTTATGGGTTGATGGAGATTTCTTGACAATAAGAGGAACGCATGCCCTCACCATATCCGAAGCGTTGTCATACTTGACGCCCCACATCGCATTTCGGGCATTGGTCCCCTTTTGAAATGTTATCCGTTTCCGTCCCGCACAACACACTGTTATCGGTTTTTGACCACCCTGCACATACACATTTGTATTTCCTGTAAGATGTACAAGACCTATGTTCACTTTGTTCGCGAGGCGGGTCAATTTCCGTAGACCACTGTGCATAGTAATATCTGTTTAGTTTTTATGGCTATGTTACGTTATGTTATTACTATGTGTAGGTATTTCGTTATAATATTGTATATTTTAGATTCATAAAAATCCTTAACACATTTGTTTGGCGAAACCAAAAGTTCTGTATAAAATAGTATAACGCACAAACTATAACAATAAATTAATAATACAATAAACACAAAGAATAATACATTAAGGCACGGAAAACAAGGAAGTATGAGAATAAAAAGAGAGTATATATAAAATGCGTGAATAAGAGAAATATATGGGAAGAAGAAGCAAATAAAAACAAAATACACACTAATATTTTCTTTTCCTTTCTCTTCTTCTTATTTTCAAATAAATAAAAAGAACACTAATCGTCATTTTCACTCATTCACCTGCTGTTTTGCCATAGTTTGTTACTATTAATTGAAGAATTTCATTACAAAGACAAGAAGCACTAAACCTACTCCACATTCGACTTTTTTCTAAGAACAAATCCATCAGTAGTTTGACCCAAGCTGGACTAGAACCTGTATTTTTCGTTTTTTCTGATAGCTTTGTAACATCTCAGCCACTATATTTAATGCACTGCAAAATCAATAAAAGTATAAATATAAAACAAATGACTAAAACGCAACAAATACTATATATATAAAATTTGTTCCTTCACTTGGCAAAGAGGCTACTGAACCTGGATATTGGAGTTCTATACTCAAGCATGTCATTAAATTTAGTTCGTCATTCTGTTTAACTCAAATTAGGCGCTATATTACCTTTATCTAAGGTCGACATGATTTCACTCTCCAGTCCTCCTGATTCCATCCACATTCCTTTAATTACCTATGGTGTAGTGATAAAAATCAAAAGACGCCCATCTGACATAAACCGGCAGGAAATAGATACACGATGCATGCAGATGTCATCTCCGGACTTGCAGAGCGAAACTAAAACCAGATGGGATAAACAGACCTATATCATCGAGCTAGGCATGAAACAGACAGAGGTCGTAAACAGCATGATTTAGACTGGGAGGCTGGAAGGTGCGTAAGGCTGTTGACGAGAAGGCAGAAAAATGTGTCCATTATGCTCGGAACCGGAAGATTGGGTGCACATTTTGGCTAAACGCACACAGACAGAAGACACTGGGTTAAAATTTCTCCCGGATTCATTTTTGACTTCCAAAAGGGGGAAGCTGGCATATTGGGACTTAATTGTAAACAGACAAAACTGACTAAACCTGGGCAATTTCTTAAATGAAATACTTAGTTTTAGTGACCAGAAATTTCTATAAACATTGTGCATAAATAATACGAAAATGTATATGAATATCAGAATTATTGTATGTATGTCTGTTTCATGTGTGTGCGAGTGTTAGTGTTGTACCTTTTTTGTTGGTTCAGAGACGAAGAATTTTACAAGAGGATGAACGGTCTTGTGGCCTATGCGACTGTGATGTGCAATATATTTATACGTAATTTAACTGGAATAATAAATACTACTACCACCACCACCACCACTACTACTACTACTACTGCTACTACTGCTACTACTATTACTACCACTACTACTACTACTACTACTACTACTACTACTATTACTACTGCTACCACTACTGCTGCTACTACTACTACCACTACTACTGCTACTACTACTACCACCACCACTACTACTACTACTACTACTACTACTACTGCTACTGCTACTGCTACTACCACTACTGTTACTACTACTACTACTATTGCTGCTACTACTACTACTACTACTACTGCTACTACTACTACTACAACCACTATTACTAGTACTACTACTACTACTACTACTACTACTACTACTACCACTACTACCACTACTACTACTACCACTACTATTACTACTGCTACCACTACTGCTGCTACTACTACTACTACCACTACTACTGCTACTACTACCACCACCACTACTACTACTGCTACTACTACAACTACTACTACTGCTACTACCACTACTGTTACTACTACTACTACTACTACTATTACTACTACTACTATTGCTGCTGCTACTACTACTACTACTACTGCTACTACTACTACTGCTACTACTACTACTACCACCACTACTACCACTACTACTACTGCTACTACTACTACTACCACCACTACTACTGCTACTACTACCACTACTACTGCTACTACTACTACTACTACTTCTACTACTACCACTACTACTGCTACCACTACTACTATACTACCACTACTACTACTACCACTACTACTGCTACTACTACTACTACTACTACTACTACTACTACTACTAGTAGTAGTAGTACTGCTGCTGCTACTGGTGTTCCTGCTGCTACTACTACTCAACACCCCGTTTAAAAATTACTGTTCGAAAATAAATAATGGAAAAAAATACATTTTCTTATAAATGCATTCTACTGATGTATTGAATACGATCGTAATTTGTATTAACGAATTGTATGTTCTATATAACAGCTGGCACTCTTCTAACAAGTACACTTTGCAAGAACAAGTTTAAATGTGCGACAAACAGAGCGGTGAACAGGCTTAGTTGCCACTATATATGTAACTATAGGTTGATTTTAGAACACAAGATATTCATGAGATGCTGAGTAAAGCCCCCGAGAGAGTCTTTGCTGGACAAACGAGATCACGGCTACAAACCGTTGCATCTAATGTTTTAAAGTTAAATTTGCCGCACTTATGATTTCATGTAGTTGTACTCATTTTTCTGATATATTAGTCGTATATAACGGAATACATAAACTTCAGGTAACTACCCAATGGCAGTAGGTAAGTATCGATGAACTGGTTATTTAATAACACACGCTCCACACTCATACAGTAGACTCTGGACATGTAACAAAAAAAAAAACCTTCTTAATGAAGAAAAATGTATCGTGTCCAGCCTGGAATCGAATACCTACCTCCTGTCTTAAGCACAGGAGCCAGCTGCTCCATCAACTGCGCTACAAGGATAGTTATAACGCATGTGCCATAAATACTACTAACTAAAAATATGTCACACTTTATTTAATATTGTAATTAATTAAAAATTGAATAGTTGTATTCATATTAGCTACAGTCATTCTTTTTGTTTTGAACGCTACAAATGTTAACAAAATGTAATTCACGCATAGTCTGTATTAATTTGAAAAGAATTTCCATTTTCAAGATATGATCCTTTTAAATTAATGTCATTGAAGATAAGTGTCTGCGAATCTTTGGCCCTTGTGAATATTTGTTTTCTTACTTTAAAATAACCAGTAAGTGTAAATCTAGCAAATAATGTAGCAGTACACATTTTACATTTTATCTCAGAATTTTATAAAGCTATCAGTATGAAAATTTAATGAGATTTTAAGAATGCTAAATAAAGATGCTCTGTTAATTTTAATTCTCTAATGAACGTAAAAAGTTTTTAAATAAAAATAAATCTTATTTCCCGATAACTTAAAAAGTTGACATAAATGCGCATTTTTCACAGGATTGGCTGGACTATTCTTGTTGAAAATTTGCACACACATGATGTATACAAATGTGAAGTGTGATGACTAGAAATATTTAAATATCACTCTTAGTTGACAAAAATCAATACCAATAAGAATTTTTTTTTTTTCAAATTTTGAAAAATTTTTTTTCAAGCAACTAGCATAGATATATTATTCTAGTTTCCAGGATAAAATGTTGTCTGCAATTTAAGTAAAAAAATCATTCCAATTCCACCAATGTTTATAAGAAAAATGCATGATTATGTCACAATTTTAACAAGATTTTTATTTTGGTTTAAAACATTTTAAAAAACTTTTTATGTGCATTAGATATTGATAGCTTTGAAACTTTCTGAGTTACAGTGTAAAATGTTGCATTATCTGCTAGATTTATACGTCCTGGTTACCTTAAGTTAATGCTACTAAATATCTCTAATTTTGAATAAAATAATATAGTTATATTATTTTATTTAATTTCTTTTTGGAAATGCTCATGAAAATGTAAAAACTTAAACTAAACATACTGCAATGAAGCCATCAATGTGTGAATTGTCTGATAATTGGCATAGCTATAATTCAGCGAGCAGGCCAAATATAACTCCCGGTATCACATTCATTATTCATAGGTTAACATGTATTTAATTAGGCTTAAATACATTGAATTTGGTTGAATGTATTTAATTGGGTTAAAATATATTAAATATGGTTTAAATGCATTAAATTAAGATGAAGAGTTAAATAGATTGGCATGTGTTAAATTTTGTTGACATGCATTGAATTATGTTGAAATGTAATTAATTCGGTTTATATACTTTAATTGGTTTGAAATGTATTTTATTAGCTTGAAAAGTGTTTGATTTGATTTATATATATATATATATATATATATATATATATATATATATTTAATTGAGTTGAAATATATTTAATTTGGTTTTATAGATATTAAATTTTGTTGATAGGTGTTTAACTATATCGACATGTATATAATTAGTTTACATGTATTTAATTAGGTTTATGTGTAATTCGGTTGAAATGTATTAAATTATACTAATATATATTGAATTAGGTTAAAATGTATTAAATTTTATGACTGTATTTTATTGTATTAACAGGTATTAAATTATGTTAACATATATTTATTAAGTTGGCTTGTATTAAATTATATTGACATGTATATAATTAATCTGAGGTTAATAAGAATGACATGATTTAATTAGGTTGACATTTAATTACAATGAAATGTTTTCGTTAAGCTTGAAACATATTAAATTAAATGTATATGTATTTAATTTACTTATATATTTATAGTGAAAATTAGATTTTATGTGAAAATTTTAAGTACAAGTTGAAAATATTTCAATTTCATTATTTCGTCACTGCCATCCGGTGTAAACCCAAATGCAATGTGAATAAATACTACATAATACTTTGTTCTGAGACTAGATGGAAACTATTATTGGTAACTTAAAATAACTCCATAACCGTTTTCCTTTGGATTATCTTTTATGACAAATGGAAATATCATCGAGTATTTTTATATTGCAGCCTCCAATAGTAGCCAATAAAAATCTAATCTTGTGACAATCTTTTATTACAACCACATTATGGAGTTAATGTGAAGACAATGCATATAAAAAGAGAAACTGTCTAAATCGTTGTCATAGAGATATGTCAAATCTTAGTGCAGCAGAACTATAACAAAAACAAAACAAACAGCAATGAGTAAGTTTCTCGTGTTCTCCTTACGAATGCTGAATCCATAAATTCAAAATAAATGTTTTACACATGATAAACTTCTTTCATATTTTTCCAACCCTTGCTCTTGTTTTAAGCACTCAGTTCGCACTAAAGGGCCCATTCGATAAAAAAAATTAAATCAATGAATCATGCCTGAAGTGGAAAATTGGTCTTGTGTTAGTTAATCTCTATATTCAAGTTACCTCTTCCCCATTTTTATATATTCGTCTCTCAAACCCTCCAGCAATGAAACCAATTTTATGCCTTTCTCGTGAAATGCGATCTTTATGGAACAGATAGTATTTATCTCTGAGTCGAAAATACGTGTGATATAAAGAATAAACATGAATTAGTGTCATTTAAGCTTATGATACCGCCACGGGTGGCCGAGGTCGTTAAGGCGCGGACTCGTGAGCAGGAGGTCTGGAGGTTCGAATCTCACCAGGACCGCCTCCCTGACAGGTTTTTTCCAGGTTTTCCTCAGTCCTCATTACTGGCAAATGCCAGGGAGGTGCCATACACTTAGGCCTGGAACGTTTCCTTCCTTAAAAAAGATCCTTTCCCAATATATCATTTCATCTCATGTATCATCAGTGTCCCACCGCCTGTGGTGCCTCAGTAATAAAAACGGACGTTAAACAGTACTCAAAAAAAAAAAAAAAAAAAAAAAGCTTATGATATCCTATAAATGGTAAACTACGAGTTTCTGTAAAGTGAAGTAGGAAAAAATCTGAATTGTCTTAGCAAGGTAGCTGCTGGGATTAACAAGCTAAAATTACTTCGGTATTACACAGTGTAATAAATTGCACACGACTATGCTTAACAACAAACACTGCTACACTACAATGCATCTAAGAGAGAGAAGAAAAACTAATGACTGGCACAGGCAAGAACGACTCTGATTACAGATCCTATTACAGTAAAAAATGGCGGCCGAAGTGACTCGATTGCAGTCAATAGAATTTCATGCAGTACTGTGTTGACAAGATGGCATTATTCATTAGAAAATATTTCGATGGTTTTTAAGAATCTGAAATTGTTTAAAAATAATATTTCTCATACGTAAACGAAATATAAAATAATATGAATTATAGACTTCTCCACAGGTAAGCACTATTTATAAAAAAAAGTTACCTCGTAATAACTGAACACCTTAAAACTAATCGACATGTTGGCGATAGCATCATATTTATAATCGTTTATTGTAAGGGAAAGGACATAGTCTTCCTTGGTAATAGTTACAAACGGGAATACCTATCTTACCTTAATTTCACTTGCAAAGATGTCGAAACATGTTTAATACAAAAGACCCTTCCCTCTAGCCTAAAAATATTAATAAACAGTGGTAAATCCTTTAAATGTGTATAAGGCTGATTATTCTATAAACCAATATATACTGAGTTAAAAACATTGCATAATTTTATATCAATGCATATAGTAAAATTTATGTGATTGTTTCTGCTTCTCTGGTTCTTGTTGTTTTGACTGAGTTTTTCTAGGAGTTATTTTTTAATTTCTATTTTAATTATTTATGTAGATGTACTTTTTTGTAAATGTAGAATGTGTGCTACTGAGGTAATTGTAAATGACAAATTCTTATGTGCATAAGTCTCGGTGACTGCTCCGCGAACTTACTGAATGCTCCAGGAACAAAACTAAACATGATATCCTCCTCATCTTCATCTCGCTCCAAAACCTGCTTCATAAATTCTTCCGGATCTTTCTTTTTCATTAACCCTCACTGTCACATAAGCTATAGATCAAGGAAAATTACACAAAGAAAGTGTCCTTCCTAACCACAAATTTTAGTAAGAAATGTTTAATACACATTACAGTTTCATCATTAACTTCATAACTTACATGGTGTACACACTTTTCACTTCTCCTCTAATTACTGCTATTTAGGAAATGTAAATATGGGATAATGAGTGCATTGCCATAATTCAGATATACAAGAGCAACTCATTTTTTATTAAACTGTTTCTATTACACAAATTTACGGTCTGGTTTCACTAAATCGATATTAAATTAATAAAAAAACAGAAGAGGTAACACGGTACTGTTCATTTACTTTCACCCATAAACCACTGTAATAAATCAGAACACTGCAAATTAATAACTTGAGAAATTTACATACCAGCCACATATCCACCATTTTGTCTACTTTCCACACCAGCCTTAGGTTAAATATAGTTGGTACTTGCACAGGATATTACAGTGAATTTATTTCAGGTACCAGCAACATGTGCCCGACTGCTTGCAGGGAAAATACAATCGTAGCTACCGGAAAAGGAGAGATTGAGTGACCGTGCATAAGGTTAGTAAGTTTCTTTAAATATTTATACTTTTACTGAAAGCATAAAATGATTATAATAAGCACTCACCTATGTTATAATAAACATTGAAAATGATGCCCCTCAGCGGCGATACATTGCCGAGATCTACTTTGGAAAATTGATAAGCTCTTTAATCCTAACTTATTGTTTTAAATATATAAATAAAAGTAATGCATGTTACGGGCATTTTACAGAGAACATATTTAAATATAAAAATTGGTTTGTAATGTTTATAAAAATTACCATTTATAGTTATAATTTATAGGAAAATACACTTATTTATAATTGTTATTAGATTTATGAGTAATTAATTATTTTCCGCGCAATAAAGATAATAAAATATATTATTTCGTATATTATTTCGTTTTATTATAAGTTTGTACTATTGTTAATATTCTGTACCGCTAGGGGTGGTCGAGGTCATTAAGGCGTGAACTCGTGAACGAGAGGTCTGGAGTTCGATTCCCACCGTCTTCCCTGACTGGTTTTTTTTCAGGTTTTCCTCAGTCCTCATAAATGGCAAATGCCGGGGAGGTACCCTAAATTTAGGCCTGGAACGCTTTCTAATTTTAAAAAAATCCCAGTTTACCATTTCATCTCATGTATCATCAGTGTCCACTACCTGTGGTGCTTCAGTAGTTAAAACGGGCGTTAAACACTATTCGAAAAAAAAAGTGTATTATAGTGTAAAACTATAGCCTTAACATACAATAAGGTGGAAGAGGGCTCAATTGCATTTAGATATTAAATAAGTTTGTAAATAAATATTGAAAGGTATTAACAAAAACGTTGAGCATTTTGAACCGGTAACATGTTTTCCAAATAAAATAATATTCTATATACATTTTGAAATTTGAAGTGAGTATTGTCAGTCATTTTCAATATCTGCTGTTCAAAACACATTGAAAAGGTATTGTAGAGTTCCCTCATTATAAAATCAGAATTTTCAAATTATAGCCTGTTATTCTTATTCTGAGTGGCGAGAAAGGCCTTTGAGATGTGTCAAATTACACCTTCAAGTTTATTGGGAAAATGTGTGAGTTTCCCAATAATCTCTCTGCATTTTTTTCCTTCGGGTTTTTTTTTTTTTTTTTTTTTTTCCCGATATTACTCTAATTTTCTTGGTAGAAGTGTGAAGCAAATTGATCGAGAAGGTTCGATGTATTATATCTTCCCACATCTCACACTGTATCTTGCTGATTCTGTTTCTATAAACATCACTTTAAATGTGTATCTTGAAGTCTTTATATTTCTCACTCCAGAACGAACCAAAACGTTTTCTTTGATCGATCACAGGTAGACACATTTTGTTATGAATTTGAAAGTTTTATCTTGAACTCTTATTCCCTACATAGAAATATATATTTGTCCATTCGGCCTTCCTGCTTATTTTTATGTGTTATTTTCCAATTATTCCTATTAAGAGATTTAACTTTTATTGAATTCGATGCTTTACAACATAATAACGATACTCAACAATGAAGAAGTTTGACATACACATAAAAGGCACGTAACACATTACCAAAGAAATGAATGTACCACTGTTACAATTCAAAATGTTGTGGGTATAACAATGAATCTACTTGACATTCTCCGCCAAAAGGGACTATGGGGCCCTTAATACAACTACAACCGCAATTAAGAAGTTTAACTGAAGAAAACACATTCTTTCGTTTTAAAATAAATCCAAATACGAATATGTAAATTCTAGAGAATATAGGCTATGAAAGTCAATGCAAAAACAATTCTTTACCTTTTATCACTCATTTTGCTTATTCAGAAGCAATTAAAACTTCTGAACCCCATATTGATTACAGGTTACACCTTACACCTTCCCATCCAAACTACACTACCCAGTTTGTTCCTGGCTGACGTCACAAACTTTGGAGATAGCATCTACTCTTTCTTCCCACTATGTCACAAAATTACTCTACTTTCCGACGACTTAGAACATCACTTAAGGTTCATCAAAACTCTTGCTTTTGGTGCACACTTACTACTATATAATGCAAGAGATTGTCAGGAAGGGCTCTGTTCAAGGACCAATGGGCGGAAGCGGTTTTAGCGGAAGTAAGTAAAATGAAAGAGAGAGCGTGAAACAGAGAATTATCTAACCTAAAATGTTAGTATGCATCGTAATAGGGTTTAATGATCTAATCGTTGTGTATACATCCTACAAGTTTGTTTCGATAGTAAAACAAAACTTTCTACGAAGTGTGCTAAGCACTTTTCGGACTGGTTACATGCATAAGCTCAATTAATTTAAATGGGTAGCTTGCTAATGCTTTACCATGCATTTTTCAAGCCTCGAAAACCTAAAATCACAAATAGAATCTTTCAAGGTGTGTTTTCTTTAAGAAGGTCTTAGCCAACCCAAATTGTTTCCTTTATAATTTAAACACTATATTTTATTTTAAAGGTTTCTATGTAGGATTCGTACATGATTCTGCAATTGTTTATATGATAGCTATCAAAATGCGTGAAGGACTAAAGATTATAGGCTGTTTGGTGAAGATGTATGTACGTATATGTCTGTTTTAAGTTTAAGGGCGCCTCAATATCAAAGGTCATTAGTTCCCAAAATTTTCAAGCAAATGGTTAATCATCAAAGCAAAATATAGATCTAGAAATAATAAATCGTAGAAAAATTAAAAGAGTTACATACCAATAAAACATGAACATTTAAACGGCCTCTATAAGGGCTGACATGAATAAATTTTAGGGTCCTATTTAATTCTGCAGGATCATTACCAAGTAATTTACATAAAGTACTAGGCAACTGCTACTTGTGTCGTAAAAAATATAAGAAAACACAATACATGTTTCACAGTGAGCAGCACCTGCCAATGGCCACACAGAGAAGCCATGTCGCGAAGGTTAATATGGCTAAAAAAGTAATGATCAATCAGCAATTGAGCTATAATTTTTCGGAATATGTCCTTTCTACTCGCACGGGATTTTGCGTTTCAGCGGAGGCAGGCTCCACTCCCCATTCAGGCCCCCTTGAACTTTCGAGCAGTCACCAGTGTGTGTAATTGTTATTATTAATAGGAATCAGCCCGTTATGTTCGTAAGAAATGCATTTGGAAGTTCCCTGGGCAATTGTCTCCTTCCAGAACTACGATACAAATATTGTGAATAAATTTAATACTACTGATTTAGCGCAAAACAAAAAAACACGCAAAGACGTACTGTTTTAACAGAAAACAAATTAGAGGAAATTGGCGCAAACCTTGAATGTTCGCCAACAAAAGCACTACCGAAATTAGCACAAGTTTTGGTTTCGATGTCTTCTGAACACATGGCAACAAAATTGTTAAAACTCTAATACCTTACAAAAGTACGCGCCCATTGTCTACGACAAGTTATCCCAAGACAAGTGTGCGTTATAGTAAGTGGTTTCTTTCACCAGTAACTGAAGAATTAGACCCAGAGCTTGTGTTCCTTTTAGACGAGGTGTGGTTCCGTCAAAATGATCGTGTCGGCGTACTGATGCAGCCAGCTGTGGTATGTCCAGCTGCCGATAAGCAAAACCCCTTGCGAGCTTAAGAACACATTCTAGAAGCCCTGTTTTGAGGGATGAAGTATCCCTGATTACAGGAAGATCTTTCATGTAGTTTTGCTCGACAGAACTGCCAGATATGATACTAGTCTTGAAGAGTACATTTCCATAAGAGAGGTTTGATATCTGACGATGCAGACTCAACAACGGTCTCTGGAGAATGTAAAATTGCGGATTTAGCTAACTTGCCATTCCGCCCATTGAATTTGTTTAAGAGACTGATAAATGGCAAATAATTCTGCATTAAATATAGAGGTAATATGATGGTATTTATACATGAAGGAGTTAGTAGAGCCCGAAAGTTACACGAAATGCCTTTCCTATCTGAGTGGACATATTTAAGAGTCAGATAGAAATGAAAATGTTTTCTGTCGGTCGTGCCAGTTTTATTTTACCTTTTTTTGGTTTCCATTGCCTATTTTAAAGTTTAAAAGTTTTTGTTTGTTTTGTTTTTTGTTTTGTTTTTTGTTTGTTTTTTTGTTTTTGTTTTGTTTTGTTTTGTTTTTTGTTTTGCTTTTTTTCCTGTTTTGGATCTCGTTATGCTTTTTCTGCGATTATTTACGCATTTCAAAGAGCACATAAAATATCAATATATCGAAATGAAAAAATGTATAAAATTAAATGACATGTTCGCCTCACAAAAATATATATTGAGAATCTTGCTATACATTTATTTCTTTTCAAGCAATCAAAAACTTCCTCCTCGACCCATTAACCTTAGCTCTTTAAATAGCAAAATCTATACTGTAGTTTTGGAATAGTCCTGGCGAATGGCTTTATATCGATCTACGCAAAACAATTCTAGGAAATTTGTGGTAGGGATAACTTCTCAGCTGCATAAAGGTAACAAACAGTTGCAAGCGAGAAAGATGACAGAGATACAGCTGTGCAATAAACCGTCCCTACAATGTGTTCGATGCCGAAGTAAAAGAGATGCTAACCTGATTCCCTATAAACGCATAAACATAAAATGAACTCGACCAGAAACCACACAACACATATTTTTCTCATTTGCCAGGACTACTCAAAACTACTTTACTTTGTCTTGATCGACATTTCCATGATGTCCTGAAGGGTGAATGTAGCTGGTATGAATTCTTCCGAAATAACTGGGTTAAAATATGTTCCAATGGCTTCAATGGAAGTAGAAATGTTCTCTCTGACAAGCGACTGACTATGACAGTTGATACCTTGAAATAACATTTTCTTATTGTTGTATCCAAGAAAGGTGTGTGTACTTAAATTGTGCGATAAAGAAAGTATTAAGTGTGTTAAATGCATATTTTCATTAATAATGATATTGCTCTCTATTTTCGCTTTTAATAAATGCTTATTTTAATTATATTTCTGCCTATTTTCAGTATTTTAAGTGCCTTTTTGCCCGCCTATTTTAACCAAAATAAATACCTGAACTTTCGGGTTCGGTTATTAGCAATAAAAGCAAAACCTGCTTCATTGGCAGTCTTAGACCCATCCTGTAGTTATCTAGAAATTCATAAAACAGCTTACGATATTTTTCTGTGGAAGTGCCTCTCTTAAATAACCTATGTAGTATTTCGTATTGGATATTGGATCCAGGTGAATATCGGTGCATTGATGTATGATATAACATCGGTGGTGTTAGTTCTTTTTGAACAGAATTCATCCAAATCGAACTCCAGGTGGAAGCAAGGCAGCGGGTTTATGCTCAAAATAGTAGTCTTTGGTGAAGGCCTGAGAGTATTTTACTCATTCGCGGACATGAACAAGTCCGACGAACATTATGAAATTAGTTCAGGGAGTACTATAAACTATCGAAGTGTGCAGATAATATAACTCATAAAGAGTTACGATAGCTAAAAGCTGCTTTACGATGCGCATTCAGAATTTAGAACGCAGTACCAAAAGATATAAACGTTTAGATCTCTGAGGCTTTTGGGTCTTCATGCAGCAGAGAAAAGCCCATTTTTCATCCTCATTCTCATGGGTGATGAATCTTGGGTGCACCATTTCACTCCAGAAACTAAACGGTCCAGTACGTAATGGCGTTCGAAAGATGAAACTGCTCCAGCGAAGGCAAAAATCCATTTGCTGGCAAAGTTCCTGCAGCCGTTTTTTTTGGGGTGCTCGAGGTATTATGCACTTCGATTTCCTTCACGAACAAAGGGTAGGGAATGTTGCATACTACTGTGAGCTCTTGGAAAAGGTTAAAGCATCCTTTTGGTTCGGTCTTGCTTCTCCACGACAATGTAAGATTCTCACATCGCTTTTATTACCGCTTAGTTCTGGAACATCCCTCTTACAGCCCCGATTTGTCACCATGTCACTACATTTATTCGGACCTCTTAAGGTAATACTTATGCCTGACACTAAAAATGTATATATTTAAATATTTTCATTTTCCTTTTCTATCAGAACAATTAAAATTAAAATTTAAATGAGCAATGTTTTACACCTGTACATTTTATAAAATAGTATTTCTATATGTTAGAAATACTGAAAGTATTTATTATATAATTGTCCATTATTAAACTTGCATCTAAAAAGCATTTACAAAATTATTTCCAAAAGTTCGAAGTTTTCAGAATAATCATTTCTTTATCATAATGGTAACATCTCAATATAAAACATGAACCTGTATAATTAATATGTGTTTAGTACAAATGCAGGGATTTTTATCGCCTTTAAAACATGTAAAAAAACTTTTTATATTTTATATAGGCTACAGACTGATCTTCAGATTAAAGAAGAATGTACGAGGGTAAGTACATAAGTTTCCGGCCTCGCAGATAAAGACTATCGCCTTCACAAAAGCCTTATCTGGTTTCATACCTCATCTGTTAAGTAAATAATTGCACTGTAACTTCCGCTCAGCTGTGTTCAGTTGTTCAGATATATTTGCATAAAGCACGCTAAATGTAGAAGATTGTGGCATATTCAAAATGGGGTATCGAGCTGTTATTAAGTTATTCACAAAAGGACTACTCCAAATGAAATTAAACAGCGATTGGACGATGTATTTGGGGAAGCATCCCCCTCATATTCTACCATAAAATAATGGGTCAAACTTTTTCGAATGGGTCAAGAAAGCACTGAAGACAAAGAGCGTGCAGATCGACCCTTGGAGGTGCTCATTCCTGAAAACATCGCTCTTGTGGAAGGAGAAATTATGGAACACCTCAAAGTTAAAGAAATAGCAGCAAGGTTGGACCTTTCTAAAACAACAGTCTCTCGAATTATTCATGAACATTTAAAAATGAATAAGATTAGTGCAAGATGGGTGCCTAGATTTTTTTCCTCAGTCCAAAAGCAGCAACGAGTCATCTGTTGTCAGGAATTTTTGGAAAACTGCCTTGGTAACGAGAGAGAAGTTCTGCAAACCATTGTTACAGAAAATGAAACTATGGTTCTCTCTATGATCCCTTGTCCAAAAGAGAATCACTGGAGTGGCGTAAACCTGGCGAAGCACCGCCTCTAAAGGTCAAGATCACTCAGTAACCAAGAAGATCATGGCCACAATCTTTTGGGATTGTGAAGGAATACTCTTCATTGACTTCAAGGATAGGAACACCACAGTAAATGGGAAGTACTTTGCTGGCCTAATGCACAGACTACGTGCTTCCATCAAAGAGAAAAGGCAAGGAAAGCTGAGTGATGATGACAACGCCCCTGTGCACATTGCTCTTGTTGCAAAGGCAGCTGTGAAGAAATGTGGCTTCAAGGAGATCGACCATCCACCCTATAGACCAGATCTAGCTCCCAGTGGCTATTTCCTCTTCTCATAACTCAAGAAGAACCTTCGAGGAAGGAAATTTTAAGTGTAACGAAGAAATGATGGATGATTTTTATGTCAATTTTGCAGATAAGACTTCTGACCAATGGGAGGGGGAGTTAAAATGTTAATTCAAAGATGTGAGAGGAGTATTGCAATGAAGGGTAACTATATTGGAAAGTGAAATATAGTTTTTGCCTTTATCATACCTAGAAAATGGTTAGGTCGGTAACTTACCGACTTAGCCTCGTATATTAACGTTTCATGCAATTATGTTGACTATTTCACTCATGTGACGTCATCTTAAAATCGATCAATGAAACGAAACCAAATTTTTAATTCTGACCGATCACAGCCGGATTATGGAGTAAAATTATGGGGGGAATGATCAAATCCGCTTATCACGCGACGTGCATTTGTCTTGTGGTCAGGTAGCCAACTCTATACCTCACTATATCATTCCTGAACACGCATCACTGACCACTTTTGGTAGAGGCAGTGGGAGTTATTGATAGTAACAAAAGCATGGACAATCGGCAATCATTACGCAAAATAGAGGTATTCATAAGACATACAAGCATTAATATTCTGTGCGCAAATTTCAAATGCATATTGTTTTTAATCTTATTCGATTCATGAAATAGTCCTAAACTCGTATTTGGTTCTTTTCTATTGGCATTACTTACAATCGGCATTCGTCTTTTGCTAGAAGGCTTGAAAAGGTTAATTATTCATAACATAAATATACAGTTATGACAATTTTATCAGATAAGTTTAGAGGAGTTATATTTACATTCTTATTTTATTCGTGAAATATCCTAATAAATATCACTCGAGGGTCTGAGCTTTCCAGACTCACTACGTTCGTGAATTTATCGGCAATCTCAGACCCTCTCGTAATATTACTTATGACAAATGTAAGTTATGACGTAAATAGTTTTGAAAAATACACTTGTGAGAAAACGAGAGACAAACTTGTCATGACAGTTGCAGTGCAATGTGTAGTTTTCAGTTTTCTTTTCTGCTGTATTGGATATATTTGAATTTGTGTTGTTCTTGCAATGTAGCTTTTTTATCATTTTTTTTTGTGAATATGAAAACAGGCCGCAAGTGCAGCCAAATTCATTCTGACGTTATTGGGCTGTACCAGAGAATACTGAAGTAAGACTCATACCAAAGCAGCACGCTTTTACCAATAAATTCGTGTCAGCACATAGAAATGCCTTACATTTGAGTTAAAAACGGAAAAGCATGAAATTAACAATTACGTATATACTGACTGGATAAGACTGTACTTGCTGTACCTGAAAAGCCAGCCCTGTTGTGAAAGCGGATTCAGTCATATAACTTTAAAAAACTGGTGGCACAAATACTCGAGCCAAATCCAATATCTGTGGAGCCCACTTGTGGACAGAGGGATAAAAATGCTCTTTGCTGTCGGCAACTGTATGTATATTTTATTTACTACCTGAGCGTCCGGCAGTTTTTACTGCTTTGCACTAATCACATTTGTTTTATGTCGTGATTCGTGCACGTCTGTTAACTATCCAGCGTACTGCCTATTAGAAAGGAAAGGTGATTTTCATTCAATGAAAAAGGTTTAAAGAAGCACAATTGAAATAATTGCCTTAAGATTACAAATTCAAATTATAAGTAATGTTGTTACTTAAAAGCCATTATTACAGGATCTAAGTCCAGGGCTTTTAGGTGCTCATGTAATTGATATTGATTAAACAATAACTTACAACTGTAAGGAACTGAAATAAGTATAGATCTGTGATGTAAAGATTAATTGAAAGAGTGAACATTAATGCTATTCCTCTTGGACTTGAGCGTTTTTAGCAAATAGCTATTCCAAAACTGCATTAGCATGAAAATAGGGTTGATGAGAGATCAATATGAATAAAACATTTTAGTTTTCTTCAGTTTGGAAAACTTTGCAATTTTTTCTGATGACAGCATTTAAATTTTTTCAGAGCGATGAATAAATTTCACCACTAAAGGTATATATAGTAAATAATAAAACATTGAGGTTTTGGCATATCATGTGAGTTTATGATTACTTCTTCGGTACCACTATTTGTTATTTATGAATAAGGTAACGGTAAAAGTATAAAAAAAATATACTAAATCTACATAAACTTCAGAAAAGCTGTTTTCAATTTTCAACACGATGGCGATCTACATACTGTGTAAATAGTTTTTATGAGGATTGTCAACTGCAGTGTGCGTAACTCCAGGAATTCGCGAGCCCTCCCAGGGGTACCACGAAACGTTAGAATAATATTAACACCATTTACTCTTGAATATGCATATAAGGGGATTGATATTTAATTTTAGGGATTTGAAGAAACTAAGATAGGGATAATTTTTCTGTTGGCAGCATATGAAAGAGCGGAAGTTAGCGCACGACATCCATTGTTGCAGTTGTAAAAAAATCTAAATACAAATAAATCTAAATTTTTTACTGAACATGAAATTGAAAAATGTTTAAGAGAAACGAAAGATGACTTTTGTTTGTGAAAGTGGTGCTTATAGAAGAGATGAATTGACCTACATGCTAGTGGACAATGTCAAGGACAATGTATGCGATTTTTCCTACCAGTTTCACCGCCACGGCTGGCCGAGGTCGTTAAGGCACGAACTCGTGAGCGGGATGTCTGCGGTTCGAGTCCCGCCAGGACTGTCCTCCCTGACGTTTTCCTCAGTCCTCACAAATGGCAAATGCCGGGGAGGTACCCTAAACTTAGGCCTGGAATGATTCCTTCCTTAAAAACAAATCCTTTCCCAATATATCATTTCATCTAATGTATCATGTGTCCATCGCCTGTGGTGGCTCTGAAGGAAAAACGGGCGTTAAACACAATTCATTATCCTACCAATTTCAAAATAAGATTTCAAGAGATTTTTGTCACATTTGGTAACGTTGATGTGTGGATATGTTAACGATTGTCCGAAAATATGTTCGTCTTCGCCTTGACTGAACTAATCATGGGAGATTTTGTGGGATACACAAACGATAAATGTACCAGACAACCAGCTGGTGTCAATACGTTTGAAAAAAGGTCCAAGGATATGGCTGTATTCTTAAAACTGCCAAATCGTGAAGAATGCGCTGGACACTGTTCCCGGAGGTGCTCTGCATCTTTGTTGGCTGATTCAAGAGCTGACTTACACACCATCAAGCGACATGAGTTTGGTTAATGTGTATGTTTTGTTTTTAAAACAGCAGAGAACAGAAATAAAATTGCTTCGAGTATCCTTAGCTAGAAGAGAATGTTGAGATAAATAAACAAGAAATGTGTATGTTTGACAGTGGGAATTGTCGTCTGGTACTCGGTTATTTAATTGCAAGGAATGTGTTGTACAGGGTAGCGCAGGCAAACCGGAAAATTTGAATCAACTTAAATTTCTGAATAAACACAAGAAAAACATTACTTATTGACAAAAATGCATGTGCAGTGCATAGCTATATTATAAGGTAAAAATGTCACTTGACACTTTACTTCTTGAAGATGACATCGGAAAGATGTGCTCCTTTTCGGCGTACACATTCTGATAGCCTTTTGTGCAAACTCTGGATGTGTAGAGGAAAGTCAATGATTTCGTCTTCAATTCAGCAATGGTTGCAAGACGTATGCGGCACACGTCGCTTTTAAGATGTTCCCACAGAAAGAAATCGCAAACACTGAGATCAGGGGATGTCGGAGGCATTGGTATGTCATGTTAAGTGAAATGATGCGCCTTCTAAACAATTGGCGAACTGCTCCCATCGATTGTCGAGTACGATCTGTAACTTATATGGATGGAAGTTTATTTCATGCAGTGTACGCTTCCTCATGTCGACCGGAGCGGTGAGAGCTCCTACCGGTGGCACCACGAACATCTTTAATCTTTTCTGGGGTAAGTACAGCTCGTACGCCATCTGGTGGCTTCATTTTCAAGGCTAAACTAGTTTCTTCATAATTACATACCCACATTATAATCGCATGAGTCAATGGTTGTTGTTGATCTGGTTTATTTACAACATCTCAGGTCAGCAGCGTTCCGTTTAATTCGGGAAGTGAAACGGCGTACACATTTTAAGATCCCTTCTTTCAGGCTTGAGGTTCTTTTTCGTGCCGTAAATCTATGACACGGGACATGATGAGTCAATGGGATACGTCCATGACGTCCTAGTTGATAATGTCGAAATACCCTTTGCACAACCACCGTACTTGTAAACAGCTCTCACAGCGACAGCACGTTCCACACCACTCCATTGCTCCATGATTTCTAACTGACAAAACCTCAGCAAAAATGTGGCATCAGTCCCGAACACTTACCGGCGCTACAGAGTTGCCAACACTGCATTCAAATTTTCTTTTTTCCATGCGCAACTCTTTTATAATAATAAATAGAAACATAAGCCCATTTGTATTTTTAAGTGAGTTTTTTTTTGTAGGAGTTTTTTGAAAGATGACATGTAAGTAGCTATCTTAGTTCATTACTGCAATCAGTGTGGTAATAAAATTATTATTGCACCCATTGGAAAAACTACTGTCTTTACCATTTTGATATGACCATTACTATTACCATAGTAAGTATTAATAAACGAAAGCGGATAAAGTTAATAATTAAACGTGTATGTTTTGTTCTTGTAAGGAATTTTAAAGGGTGTTATGCTAAAACAATGAACCTTTAGTTCGTATACAAAAAGTTAAATTTGATGGGTCAATTCCTGTCCACAGTTCTTGGAGTTCAAAACAAAACTTATGCCTCCTTTTTTCGATAATGTTTTAGTTTGATAATGTTACATATCAATGAGTGAAATACACCTATCATAAAATTTTACTTTAAATTTTTTACAGTTTTTAAGCTGCTTTCTGTTACTTAGTTTGCTTATACATCCTAAAACAAAAATCTAGCGATGAGCGCGGTACTCATTAAACCAACATCCCATAATGTTTCATGAAAGCAGCTGTAATTCTCTGGCCACAAAGTGCACTTCTTTATGACGCTCGCACAGGAACATCGACACAATTGATCTGAGCTTCTCCCTCTTGCTGCTTTCGGGGCCTTCTGTACTGACTTTAAATGAACCCTATAAGATCTGGCACAGTTTGAACTTGCGTTTTCTCTAAGTGAGCCTTTCTGGAACGTTCTGGATGTTTCTCTCTGCCGATATCAGAACCACTCTAAAAGCCATTTTCATTAAAGTTATCTTCAGACTTTCATAGCGCGCGCTGCAATATGTTTTCTGCTTTATCAACCATATTAGATTACACTGAGTTGGTTTTTCTTTTCGGTATGTCTGGAGCAGAAATTGCTCAGCTCAGGTGGTCTGCAAATTGCAGGAGTTCATTATCTCCCTCCAGGACCGTACACCCTAACTGAGGTTTTTTCCAGGTTTTCCTCAATCCCCATAAATGGCAAAGTTTTCTTAAAAATACTCATTTCCCTAATTTATCATTTCATCTCATGTATTATCAGTGTCCACCGCCTTTGCTGCCTCAGTAGTAAAAGGAAGCGCTTGGGTATTTAACGGGAGTCACGAAATTGGCTGCACAGCCTGTATCCTCCTTCAGGCAGCGCTCATAAATAAAGAGATGACATAATTGAATACAAACCGAGAACATAATTTATTACTACTTTTTTAATAGATGAAACCATCAGGCATGTATGGGTCATCGAAACCCTAATAATAATAATAATAATAATAATAATAATAATAATAATAATAATGACAATAATTTCCGGATATAAATATTCCGAAACAATTGACACCATAGTTTAAGTCACCAGATTGTTGATAGCCGCGCTTAATTTTCTGGATGCACAAGACGTCCGTAATACAAAATGTATGTTAAATCGAATTCCTGTGAATAATTCAGACCAAGTGATCCTAGAAGTTCCAAGCTCGTGCTTTTTCACCACTCGAAAATGTTAAAAATTCCGAATAGTGTTCTACCGAATAATAGTGAATACAGAAAAATGAATAACTCCAGTGCCCCGTTTCACTATTAAAACCAGTCTCCATTCCAGTATTACTTGTTTATTTTACAAGTGTGTGCTTTTAGAATGTACAAGCTTTTTTTTAATGGTGTTTAACGCCCGTTTTTACCACTGAGGCACCACAGGCGATGAACACTGATGATACATGAAATGAAATGATATATTCGGAAAGGATTTTTTTAACAAAGGAAACGTTCCAGGCCTAAGTTAGGGTACCTCCCCGTCATTTGCCATTTATGAGGACTGAGAAAAACCTTGGAAAAAAAAAACTTCACTCAGGGAAGACAGTGCTCATGAGATTCGAACCCAGCCCTCCACCTCACGAGTCCGTGTCTTAACGACCTCGGCCATCCGTCACAATGTTTACACCTGTAAACTACCAGTTACTAGTGTGCTAAACTGTTATTATCGAAGTGGGATTTTGTTTTATCAGCGATCTGTTTTACGAAACATTTGGTCTTGTAATATTGTGTATTATTAACTAGTGTAATTCTACCCGTGAAACTCGAATGGTGAATTTACATATCAGTGTACATATTTTAAGTTAGGTATTGATTATATAATTAAGCTCGAAGCATTTAATTATAAAGCTCATTAAGGGTTATTTATGCAATATACGGTCTCAAATGTACCATCCATACGATTTAAAATACATGGCACATAAACAAAATCGCATTTACAAACACCCAATATCCCCGAAACAGCCTTCTCGACGATCGGATACAGTAGCTACACTATAATTTTGACAAGTGACTAATGACAAAATTGTACGATTCTACCATTGTAGAATAAATAATCGGAAACAGTTTTTGTTAGAACTGGTGGAGCTACAGCTAGTAACTAATAAACTAGACCGTCAGGCCGTAGCGACCGCAGTAAACAACTGGATCCCCCGGTTTCTATTTTTAACCGAGGTTAGTGTGTGTATGTGTGTGTGTGTGTGTGTGTGTGTGTGTGAGTTGATTAATAATTGCACTTTTTCGATTGTTGCATTGTTAGAATTGATGCATCAGTCGTTTGTTTTGGACGTTACTATATTTTAACATGGTCGTGTGCAATTTTGGTATGTTAATAACGCAACGTCTAAGAGAGGGACACTATTTACCCATTATTCAAACTGTATTTTATTTGCTACTTTGGAAACGCATTACTTTTATCTGATAATAATGTCGCACGTAATCTTTTATTTCAGGTAACTTTTTACATGGTTTATGAATTTCCCGTAATTCATCGTCTATATTTCCATTTCTAGTGTATTTTTTACTGTTGGCACAACCGTGACGTAAGCACGCTACGTAGCAATTTCCTCCTTCCCTAGATTTACGCTATACAACTAAATGTATTTTTCATAACTTAATGCTATTTATATTAACTCTCTTGCTTTTCTAGGTAAGTTTAATACTTTAATTTTTCCTGTGTACCTCCATGAAAGTTTTACTGGTAATTAAATTCATGGTCCCAAAGACTTGCGATACATATTACAAATACACATATAAGTAGTCCATATCATGTTGTTTAGTGTTTATGATCTATAAATTGTATTTTATAAGAGAATATTTATATAATGTTTTAGACATACACAACTAGAAGAAAGTGAACACTAATATAAAAGTATTATTATTTATTTTATTATTATTTTATTACATATTTGTTTACTCTAAAAACTAAGTAGAAAATTCCTTTACATTCCGAAGGGCAATTGCAGCAAATAGATACTCCACCCAGGAATCGAATTTGGTGTCTGCATGGCTGTTTTCATCACGTATGCGACCATTAACAAGGTTTATTGGCACACTGTATGCCTTTTACAGTTTTCTCACCGCAATCTTATGGGATGTCTTCATACAAAGGAAAGCAACCAGTCATCTTGTACAAACAGCTTGTCATAATGGATTAAGAACGGCAAACACTCTTATATAACAGATGGTTCCAAACCAACTACTGCGCAAAGTTGGCAATACTTCCCCTCCAAAATCTGAACTTTTGACGGCGTTATGAATAGAGTCCTGATTTTAAGTAATTGCGTATTTCAATGCCAAGTATTAAAGCTCAAGGAAAGGCAAATATTTATGAGTTACACAAGTAGAAAAGTTTATATAAATTTTAATTAACATATTTTAAACATTTCATATAATAATACATATTTCACAATTTTACATTATTTAAATATTAATAAACAACAGTTATTAATTTTTCTTATGACATTTCATATTTCATGCCGTAATGCAGAATTTTAGTGTTTTAATATTATTAGTTTATTCGTTGTCATTACATTTAAAAGGAAATTATAGGAGCTGGCTATCGCCAACAATGAATCATTTAAATTTTTTTCCTTATTGTTCTCAAAACAGATACAAGTTTGTAACAGCGAATTGCTACTTAGCATCAATCGCGTCTTTATATCCTTTAAGCGGAAAAAAATTTACTTGTATTGACAGTGCTTAACAGCGGATGATATGGACAATTAAAAATATTTATTTGAATTTAGTGTATTTTACATGCCTGGTTGATGCCGTGCAAGAGCAGCGATCGTTTCCAGGAAGTAAATAAAGCGATATCAGCAACGAAAAGGAAAAGGATTTTGTTAGCGAAAGTAGTAGTAACCTGACATTCGAGAGTGGTTTCATAGATAACTTGATATTAGAGAGAACACTACATATTTCCCTCGAAGTTTAGGGCACTTGCTCCCAAAGTTGGTACTGGTGGTGTAGTGGTAACCATACTTGCCTCCCAAAGCCAAGATCGCCGGTTCAATCGATGAATTTTTTGGGACGTAAAAATCCTAAGTATGGCTTACTTTGGAAGGGAGGGAAGCCGTAGTTTTATGATATGCAAAAGAACCTCAAGCCTGAAAGAAAAGGCCTCTGAGCAAAATTTATCGACAGTTTCACGCCCTGAATTGAATGGGACGCTCATGACCTGTAAGTTAAAGAGCGTCCGTAAATAAATCAATCAACAAATCAACTTGCTCCAACGTTTTTCCAGGTTGGTGATTCGTTTACCTTCACTTTACTTGAGTGTTCCAGCCAGGAGGTTTCTGAGTTTCGGGAACAGTTGGTAATCCAAGGAAGTGAATAGTGGATGCGGAATCATTTCAAATCATAATTCTGTCAATTTGTCCCGAGCGATGCGACTTGAATGCACCGATGCATTGTCAAGGTGAAACAATAGTTTCTTTTTGGTCATTCCCGGACGCTTTTCCGCGATCGCTCTCCCAAAGTGATGCATAGTATTCTCCAGTTATGTCTTTGCCCTTCTCCAAGTAGTCAGTTAAGAGAATTCCTTCTGTGTTCCAAAAAACTGAAGCCAGAGCACTTTCCAGCGGATGGAAGACATTAGCGTTTTTTGGAGCCAGTTCGCCTTGTACTATTCACTGTTTACACTGTTGTTTCGTTTCCGGTGTGTATTATTTCACGTTTCGTCCATAGTCACAAAACGTCGTGAAAAGCAGTTGGGTTCTTCTTAAACATTTTCAAATAGTCGGCCAATGCGATTTCGCTGCTCCGGAGTAAGCAGACACGGCGATACATAGAAAGCAAACTTTATGCCCACATACACAGATGATGCTGCTGTTCTCTATTAGTATGCAAACCAAGTCACTTACGTCTCCCTTACCAAGGTAGGCAACTGGATTAATGCTTTGAATTTTCTACAGTAAACAATTGGAAACTGTGAAGTCAGATGAAGAACTACAGAGTTTGCGAGTGAACTTGCTCCAAAGTACTCAGCTTAAATTATCGCTCCCGACAGTATCAAGAAACAGGAGATTTCAGGTATGCTTCTTCAAGAAGTCATGGGATTAACGGATGATGCAGAAGGTTAGTGCTGTAGCAGTGTAGTTTACGCTAAAATGTAAGTTGGCTGAAAAATAATCCCGGATACTCAACTTTTCTTACTTTGTTTCGCTTATTTGATGGTGAAACTGTAGAACCTTCTGATAGTATTATTACTAGCATAGTTCTTGCAACAGTGACATCATGCAATGTCGTGCGATCTTTTTCTATATTGTGCATGACACCAGAACATTTGGAAAAGTAATTATTAATTCATTGTGCATCCTCTTCCAATGTAGATGAGTGATACTTGTCTTTCTGCACATTTGCATTCATTCCGATAGTTGTTTACCAATTATTTTGAAATTACATGTACGAATGTTTCGGGTTCGCCTGCATTAACTTAGAGATAATAAAAACGAAATATCTTTTCTAATATGTGTAAACCTTTAATTAATAAAGAAGCTAAAATTTTAATGTTATATATAATTGCTTCATTACTATTTAACAAATGTTGAATGCATATTTGTGCACATATTTCTCAATCCGGTCTCTAGTTATAAACAAATGATATTTTAGTTTCTCAGGCTATTTGAAATCCCTTTAGCGCTGAGGCAGCACGTTGCATCTTTTCAGCAAGATCATTTTACTCTTAATTCAGCATTCTACATCACCTGATACTATGACAAGGTTTCCAGAAGAAATTGCAAAGAACTGCTTTCATTTGTTTTTCTGTCACTGAACCTGTCATTTTATAAACTAGGTAATTCTACTGTTGGCCAAATCCTTCTTCCAACATCGGTTTTAGGCTCTCGTAGACTGTCATGTTTGAAGAACAAGTTTTATTTGTATACTTGAGTAAATAATATCGTCAGTATTATTAACATGAATTTATTTCCAACAAAAACAATCAATATTATCACTAACATATTTCCATTACTTCACAACTAACCAAATTCTTTTTATATTGTCAAGGAACACTTTATTTATTTAACACCAATTATATTATAAATAGCTAACAAACCCTGCATCTTACATCATCAAAAGTTACGTAAAGTTAATTGTATTTCCAGTCCCAATACATCATAACTCCCAAGTTGTTGATGTATTGGAGACCGAGCCATAAACAGTCTCATTGCTTTTGTATTTATTGTAATAATAAATTTTTTAAACTAATTCTCTATATCTAAACTCGCTTCTCCTGTACTACTTTTAATCCTCATCCACGTTTTTATTTGGTTTATTTATGGACGCTCTTTAACATCTCAGGTCATTATCGTCCCTTTCAATTCATGGCGTGAAACGGTCGTTAAATTTTGCTCAGAGGCCTCTTTTTTTCAGGATTGAAATTTTTTCGTGCCATAAATGTACGACACGGGACCTAAGACTTTGCTTCCCTTCCGAAGGAAACCGTACTTAGGTTTTTTACCCCCGAAAAAAATCCATCGATCCTGACCCAGATTGAACCCACGATCTTGGGTTTAGGGGGCAAGTATGGTTACTACTACACTACCACGTCCACAGCCTTTCTCCACCATTTATCCCTAACTTTGCCCAATATTCTCCCATCATTTTTATATTTTTATCTTCTTTGATTCCTAATATCTTCCTTATTAAAATGTCTTCCTCAAATGTATTCTCTTTCTCTTTCCCTACCTGTGTCTGCATCACTTCGCTTGCTCACAATATAATATGATATGGTATCCATTATCATGTTCACCTCACATGGGACATTCATTCCGACAGATTTTTCTCAGTACTCTTAAATCCCTTACTCCAGATTTGGCCCAAGCAAAACTTTCCATCCCCAATTTATCACAAATTTCTAGCTACTTCTTCCCTACCCAAACTCTTTATATCTCGATAAATTCTCGGTTAACTCTTTTCTCTAAAGCTCGCAAAGATATATCTTCAATTCTATCTCTTACTTCTTTCCAAAACTCCCTATGCCCATACTGCTCATTTATCCAAAAATCCTCCATACCAATTTTTTAAACAATATCCTGAGTTTCAAAGCACTTATGACCTTTTCCAAACAAACTTCTCCTGTGCACCAAGACATTCCTTAACCATGTCTCCATGTCGGTCCTGGTGGTGTAGTGGTAACCATACTTGCCTTCTAAACCCAAGATTGCGGGTTCAAACCCAGGCAGGACCGATGGATTTTTTTCGGGCGTAAAAATCCTAAGCATGGCTTCCTTCGGAAGGGAAGTAAAGCCGTGGGTCCAGTGCCGTACATTTACGGCACGAAAAAGAACCTCAAGTCTGAAAGAAGAAGCCTCTGAGCAAAATTTGTCGGTCGTTTCACGCCCTGAATTGAATGGGACACTGATGACCTGTGATGTTAAAGAGCGTCGGTAAATAAACAAATCAAAAAAAAAAAAAACATCTTTCCATCATCTACATATTGTATGTAGATATTTCATAATTCTTTCAATTATTCTCCCTTTACTGTTTGACCTACCCAGTTCTACCAAGACTAGTATTAGGTGATATTCTCGGTAATTCCAGTATTAATTTTCTATTTAATAAATCCAGGACCGTCCAGCTATCATCATTTTCCCATATTTCAATTCCATACACGATTTTCGCCTCTGCCATATTCGTTCCATGCATTCGGCACTTATTTTCAGTATTTTCCTTAAATGTGCCCTTACAATCCCCATAGGCATTTTTCCTTTAGCTAATACTAACCCAGCTACCTTTGGCACTTAAACCTCACCCCAAGATAATCAAATTTCTTAACCACCTCAATTTACCGCACATTTAACCACCATTTCTCGTCCTTTCTCAAATTAAAGCCCTTCTTAATGGCCATTGTTTTGAATTTTATCGTGAATAACTGAACTCTTTCTTATCTCTTTCCTAGTGGTTTTTTTTTTTTTTTTTTTTTTTTTTTTTTTTTTTTGTGACTTAGCGTTTCGCGAATGGAAAGATAATTGGCACAGTTGCAGAAAATAAATAAAATAATATTTAATCCCAACAACGCGTTCATTTAAATTGTTCGGATCTTTATAATGTTTTGATAAATACATAAGTTACCCTTCAATTTCTGAAAGTTCTTTAATAATACATTTTAAATAACACATTTACACTAGGCCTTGTCTACTAAACTTCATACAAAAAATTATAAAATAAAAGCTCTGTGGACGAAACATTAAGAAAGCTTTAGATTGTGTACATATTTAAATAATGCAGTAAAATATGGTCTTATCATTTAGACATACCAATGAAAGACAATTAACTTTAAAATTTCAAATACAATGCGATACTGATAATACTAAACCTTAATCATAGCTCACGAAAGTAGAAAGTATCACCCGAGAGGAGAGGAGAGAGCGTGAGAGTAAAAGAATTACAAGTAACTTCTGAGATAATTTAAAAAATTTTTTGTTTTTGCTTTTAAAAAATTGCTTTTAAAAACTTAAAGCTGTTTCTAGAGTATATGCACTTGTTGTTGTTGTTGTTATTATTATTATTATTATTATTAGTAGTAGTAGTAGTAGTAGTAGTAGTAGTAGTAGTAGTAGTATCATCATTATCATTATCATCAATGACATTGTTCTTGTCTGTTTATTGTTTCTTTTTCTAAAACAGACGTAGCCTTGAAATTGTGAGTATCTCTTTGGCGATTTTTTTAAAAGACAAAATAGGTAATCCGATCGTTTCAGAGGAGAAATGGTGGGAAGAATTATCGTGCGATTGTACTAGGCATCAACAAAGCACGTGCTGGGTAGGCTTTGAAGATTTCTGCAGCGATTGACATCAAAAGCGCGGGATGGCCAAGAAAAATCACTCCCAGACTGAATGCGGTTCGTTTAGATAATTACAAAGGATAGCTAGAAGAATGATCTCATCATCTCAGTGTGGATTTAAATCGGGAATAGCGTCCAAGTTGTTTATAAATGTATTGTTTGTTTTATGATGTGTGTGTTGCATTTTAAAAATTTACCCTTAATAGTTTTTAATGTTTAATTTTTGCGTTTGGTTATACTTAACCGATTTAATAATCGATAGTAGTGCAGTAGTGTTTGATGTATAGTTTATTCATAAGCAAAGATATTTTGAAATCCTCTTAGCCTTGAAAACTTTAATTAAATTAAATTAAGAATAATAGGTTTAACGTAAGTAAAAAACCGTTATCAAACTTTTATATGGCTTCCCTTTATGTGCAATATTCAGAACCAACTCCACCAAATGTGCTGCGTTTCCTGAGATAATTTACTGGATATTTACTCCAGATCCGGCCTTTTCCGGTGGGATAGGATGCTAATTGCCTAATTAATTCTCTGCCTTCAGAGAATTCACCACTCAACTGCAAAGCGTTTCTGCCTGCCTACTTAATTCCTACTGCATTCTCTTTTCATAATACTCAGTAATTTCCTTATAAATCATCAGCTGTATTTAAATCCTTTTTTGGATTTGGGATAAACAAAAGTTGCATGCAACATCATTATTATTATTATTATTATTATTATTATTATTATTATTATTAGTAGTAGTAGTAGTAGTAGTAGTAGTAGTAGTAGTAGTAGTAGTAGTATTAATAGTAGTAGTAGTAGGAGGAGGAGGAGGAGGAGGATGAGGAGTAATAGTGGTAGTAGTAATGGGAGTAGTAGTAGTAGTAGTAGTAGTGGTAGTAGTAATTACAGTAGTAGTAGTAGTAGTAGTAGTAGTAGTAGTAGTAGTAGTAGTAGTAGTAGCAGTAGTGGTGGTAGTAGTGTGGCAGAGGCAGTAGTAGAGATAGAGACAGTAGTAGTGGTAGAGGCAGTAGCAGTGACAGTGGTAGTAGTAGGAGTAGTAGTGGTAGCAGTAACAGAATAGCGGTAGTTACGGTAGTAGTGGTAGTGGTAGAATGTGTTTTGGTAGTAGCGCAGTAGTGGTAATAGGAATAGTAGTAGTGGTAATAGTGGTAGTAATGTAGTAGCAGTAGTTTTAGTGGTATCTTCTACTATTACCACCACGGAGGAACAAGACTTATTACAACAATTTTTCAAGATTAAAGACACATAAAGATTGTATAAAGTTTTCAATGTTCTCAAAAGATTTTAAGTGTGTAACCATTTTATGTCTGGAAAAAATAAATGAATTGAATTGGAAAAAAAAAAACTGGAAAAATGCGACGTTACATTTTAGTTTTTGTAAACCTAAATTATATACTCCTTTTTTTTTTCTTTCTCCCCTCCTTTAAATACTAATGCTAATAAAAGTTAAAAAAATAACAGAAATTAAAAAGCATCTGACATCCGGGTTATAAAACTATGGATACATTTATTACGTAGAGCATAAATAAGCGTTATGTATATAATATAGAAAGCATATAATATATATATGTGTGTGTGTGTGTGTTTTTCAAATGTAGTGACCGAAATAAGTTATTCTAAGTAGTATTAAAGTAAAATTTCGTAAGACCGTCCAGTGGTAGCGTTTGCAACCTAATCCATAAATCGTGGGTTCGATTCCCTGTCAGGTCAAGCTGTTAGGGTAATTTTTTTTCGGGTGTTTTTCTAGTCCTGGGAAAATGAATGCCAAATAGTTTTAAGACACCAAGGACTCTGAACTTATTAGCGCCTTCATTAATTCATTTCAATCCATCCATGACTAAAGACATATACTTACAGTATTCACATCCACAATCTACAGACGTCACTTTATTTTATTTATGACCCTCTTTAACATCTCAGGTCATAATCGTTCAATTCATAAAAGGGCATAAACGACCAATAAATTTTGCTCAGAGACCTCTTATTTCAGGCTTGAGGTTCTTTTACGTGCCGTAAATCTAAGTCAATGCCCAGGATTTTACTTCCCTTCGGAAGTAAACCATATTTAGGATTTTTACACCATAAAATTCCATCAACCCTGGTCGGGATTGAAACGGGATCTTGGATCTACGAGGCAATGGTTACCACTAGAACACCAAGACCGACAAAGAGAAGCCCATGCAGTCAAAGCGACAATAAATAAAGCATTAAAATCGTATTTTGATTATGGCTGTAAATACTAATATTCAAACATTATATTCAATTAAATAGATATCTCCATTTTATTTAACAGTTATATGGTAAAATGTACTTAAGAATAAACTCACTGAATATTTTGATACTATTTTTAAAATGTTGAATTTCGCGACAAAAAATTGTTTTTAACATTTTACGTAATATAGCAGCTTTATTTTGTTAGCTTTTCAGCTATAAATAAATATAGCAAACATTACAGAACTCCTTTTTCTTCCTCTATGCAGAGAGTTGTACGAAAAGAATAAAAACAATGAGCAAATAATGAAATATATCTGAAAATAAAACGATGTCTTAAATGTAATTAAAATAGCCTCTATTTTATTTATAACTGATACAAAATTAGTTGTTAAAAACCTCGCCAATCATGCCTTGTGTTTAAACAGATTCTAAGCAACTTAATTTAGATTCATAATATAAACTAAGTTAGAGGACCTATGTTTTAATTATTGCTAGATATTAAGTAAATTATACAGAAACTAATAACATACTACGAATGCTACTAATGACATAAAATAAATAAATAAATAAATAAATAAATAATGATATAAAATAAATGTTTTATGCTATAAGGGACGTTATTTAGTTAAATTGTGGGCAATAGACCTTTAGACTGGTCAACTCTACTTAACACATGAGTTGTTTATAACAAATTTTTTACTCCCAGGTTTCTATTCTGTACATATTAAAAAATCGATTTTCATTTTATGTTATATTGATTTTACTTGACTTAATATCGTTTAATATGTCGAGTTTTTATGTTCTGATATTTGTTATTATGAAACTATCGAACAAAACATCTGAAATTGTTTACAAATAGAAAATTGTGCATTCAATTGTTTGTTTCTAAACCTTCTGTTTCACTTCTTTAAATCAACACCATAATAGCAAACTTATTGTGAAAATAGTTCTTTGTTTTATCATATAAATAGATGTACGTGGAAATGTAGCAGAATTTATAAACTAACGCTTGTTTTCAGCACATGTGACGTACACTGAATTCGCATACGATCCACAACAATCTTATAACATGTAATAATTTAAGTTGTGGATCCTTGTTAATAATAAGGAAAATGTAATCAGGTTAGGTTTGGTTCACTTATATTTGGTTTAAAGTATAGAATTGCTTATTCCCCTTCAGCGTCCGACACATGCACAGCATCTTCAGTCCACATTTTATCATAGTTTTATTACGTCCGAATCTGTATTCTTTATTTTCGTTTACCATTTCACACTTCATAATAACTATTATATTGTATGCCTAAAATGCAATGCAAACTGGTAAACACTTTTTAAAACGTTTTTGTGTTGAGTTTAAATCGGTATTTCTAGTTAATTTGCTTAAATTATTAGAAACCGTTCAGAGCTTTGCATGCTTTAAAGTCAATGCACACATATAAATAATACGTGAAATATCTTGAAATTAGATAATTTTTAATCGTTATTCACTTATTTTCGGTGCAATTTCATCACTAATTAAAATCTAACATCAATTCTATTAGAATAACAATCAATTGCCCAAAGGAAAACCACAATTAGTCTAGTATAAGCCTTTGCATCGTTTAACAATATGCCAAAATAATTTATAAAAATGTCACTAAGCAATGTGATGCATATGTTGATCTGTAAGCAAGGCACAGATTGCGCGGGCAAATCCCATCACTACCACCAACAGGGCTGGTTTTAAGCTAAGTGGGGTTCAGTAGGGGAAGGCTGTGAGCACGTGTGCTGTCAGCCACCTGGATAACACTTACCATGCTTTTTTTTTTTTTCTTCCTCTTCCTCTGCAGCAGGACGATTATCACTTCCTACTTGGAGAGCAGGTCATTGCCTTGTGGAAATCCTTGGATTCGCCGCCCCACACTTTGCAGCACCATTATCATGCTCACCGGTGTCACCAACGCGATTTCTGCACGACACACACCATTTTAGTACGTTCCGTTTTACCCGCGCACACAACTCCCGCTCCGCTCGATACGAACACCGCACGTCGACTGTTTCCCCCCTCGTGCTGGAGCTGCGAGGGGACCCCTCTGTTCTGACTCACTGTTGCAAGGGGAGGGGAAAGGGGAGCGCGCCGGCGCTATTACTTCATCTTTCAAGACCAGAGCGAAATCCGAGCGATGGAATAGCAAAAAACGATCAACAAACGATATTGTTCTAGGTTAAATGGCCGGAATCAAAGATTATATCATGATATGAAAACCTGATTTACCAATGTATTTCAAAACTCTAAGTGTCTCAACGGAGTAAAACGTGCTACCGAACATGAAAGCTATAAAACTATTATCTTTTTACCAGATCTGTCTTTTTTCTCATTGGCCAAACAATCTCGACCGCTGCTAGAGGCCCATGATAATAGTTATTTATGAAGTTATTTATGTAATACAAGTATTACAAAGTGTCATTTCATTTTGTGAGTAGAATATTTGCGAAAGAGACCGAAGTAAACCCACGAACAAATAAAATCACTTTTAAATGTTTGTATACCTATATTAGTAAGCCCTTAATATTTAAAAATAAATTAGTAATTACACATTAAATTTCTTTCAGTCATTCCGAAACGTTTCTTGTTTCAACGAAAGTTCGCACATTTCTCACTAGTATGGAGGAAACGTTACCTAAATCTCTGAATAACATTACCTGTGGTTTTATGTGTAATTTGGCGACATCCTATGCCATCAGGAATAAAGGCTTAGCCCTATGTGACTTAATAAGTGAATTGAAAAGTAACTACGTGCATTATCACGCTTGCTTGGCTAGGAAGATAAGGGGAAATTTGTTAAATTAGATACCTGTAATTCACTAAATCACATTATCATTAGGGAGTTAAAAATACTATACACCCGATGTAAATGACTTTCACGTATTGTTAAACTGGTTCTTCCAAGCAGGAGAAGAGAGATGAAGTTAAGTTAAAGTGGGGAAGGGGGTGTGATCAAACCAACTGTGCATCTACGATGACGGATTCAGCCTGCTCATGTTCATGCTCATGCTCATCTTCATCCAAGTTATTGTTTCATCATAATACTGCACCGATATACAGATTTACACCCGCAATAGTTAAATTTGGTGAAACTAGGCTAGTAAGGCCCGTTTCTGAAATGGTTTTTGGCCGGAGAGAAATTTTCATCAGAGGCGATGCAGCATTTTTTTTTTTATGCTGAGTAACTTGTATCACGGGCGGTATACGCAGTAGCATATCCTTTTTGTATCCATGTTACCTTCACTCGCAGCACTGCTGTGTGCTGAATGCTATTAAATAGGAATTAATATGACAGTTGCCTCCTATGTCACCCACAGTAGTAAAACCAAGAATCAAATATCATAGATCTCCTGAAGATATTGAGCTAAAAACAAATGCACTCAGTTTTGTAGAATGGCAGACCGTTTTTCGACAGAAAACTGTTCCGTGCATTTAAAAAAAACAATTACGAAAGAACTTTTAAATTGAAGCTTTTCAAATTTACTCCTAAAAATATTAAGAAGGGGCATTTTGCCAAACTTGAATTAAAATTTATCTGGTTGCTTGCATCGGAAAGTTAACGGTCTCATTAAAAGAAGACAAAAACGACTTCAAAACAGAAGTGCAAATAAAATAGTAATAATTTATGTGGGTTGTTTCAAAAAGACACCGAACGTAGGTAAAGACATATCGCACGTAACAAAGATATATGATTTGCAGGGCCATAGTGCGTATATTAAAAAAGTATGCCATCATCCCCTGGATTAACCGCCACGGTGGCCGAGGTCGTTAAGGCACGGACTCGTGAGCGGTAGGTCTAGGGTTCGAATACCGCCAGTACCGTTCTCCCTGACTTGCGTCAAACTTTATTTCCTTTTAATGAGAGTAAATGATCACAGTTATATTGTGTAATACATAACAATTTCCTATTGATATTTAGTAAGTTGTAGCAACTTAACGGCAACTTAAAGCAAATGTTCCTATTTCTAAACAAGAACGGCGTCTTCGCAATAGCGACCTATGCACTCACTTCCTGTCATGCGGCATGGATTCTGACTACCTGTCCCTCTTCTGTTGTCACGACAGTTTTATACACTAACGATTTCAAAAATCTCCAAGGGAAGAAGTCTAGAGATCGAGGTGGCAAGGGGACAGGACCACCACAACCAATCCATTTGCTAGTAAACACTATATCCAAATGTTCATGAAAAAATGTGCAAAGGTATCATCATGTTGATACTTTATTTCCTGTCTTATATCTAAAGGAACTGATTCCCAACATTTCAGACAAACAATTCGGCAAAAAAGTGAGATACTTCGGCCAGTTAGATCTGCAGGTAACATGTAAGGTCCAACAAGAAAATCGAAGATATTACCTCTCCAAAGATGTATACCATCTGGAGGTTGGTACCATCTCTCAATGGAAATGCGGGGATTCCTAACTAAATACATTTCAACCTAATTAAAAGCATGTCATAATTTGAACATAATTAAAAACAATTCAACATAAATAAATGCATGTCAACGTAATAAAATACCTGTCAACCTGATGACATACCTGTCAAAGTAATTAAATATATATCAGCCTTTTTAAATGATGTCATTTTAATTAATTAATTGTATACCTAATTAAATGTGTTAACGTACTTTAATACATCTCAACATATCACATTTAAACTGAATTAAATACATTTTAATCTAATTAAACATCTACAACTAATTTAAATACATTTTAATCTAATTAAATATATTTCTGCTTAATTAAATACATTTCAAAATAATGAAAACATGTCAGTATAATTAAATACATTGCAATGTAATTAAAAACATATCAACTTAATTAAATAACTGTCAACCTAATTAAATAAACCACAACGTAATTAAATGCATATCAACATAGGTAATTCAGAGCAATATTTTAAAACACACGTCAACCTAGTTAAATACAAGTCAATCTAATTAATTACAGTTAACCTGTTAATTAGATGCATGTTAACATAATTTAATGCATTTCAATATCATTTTCTCGTTTATACCCAATTGAACACCTCTCAACTAATTTAAATACATTTCAATATAATTAAATAAATGTTAACCTAATTAAATACATGTCAGGTTAATAAAATACACTCAACCCATTTTAATATATTTAAATGTAATTAAATACACGCCAGATTTTAATCTAATTAAATGCCAATCAACCTAACTAAATTCATTTTAAACTAATTAATTACGTTTCGACTTTATTAAATATATTTTAATCTAATTAATACATTACAACTGCAAAAGCTAATATTTGAACAACAGTTTTATCTAAGTTTCTCTTAACTGCTGCAGGTAAGTAATCCCAATCGGTGTTTCTGTTTAAGAACGAAACATTTCTTACGTCGATTCTCTGCTGCCTTCCTTAAATTGTAAATATATAATAATCTCCTCTCAAATAAAATGAGGGTATGTTAAGTTGATGTCCTAGATCCTCCCATACCATATGGCCCTTAAGCCTCATAAAGTCCACAAAGTCTTTTTTTTTTTTTTTTTTTTTTTTTTCCTAGCTGCCAAGGATGACCATTCTAAATTTCCCTTTTTTCGAACCCATGTTCTCTGCCTCCTTTCACAAAATTTGGCTGCCGTTCTCTACACCCTCTAGAGGGAATCTATTTATTTTTTCCTAGCAAGATCCTCCATATTCCATTATCGGACAAACAAGAGACCGATACGCTATCTTCCATTTCCTAACGAAATGCAAAACCTTCCTCGCTTTTCTCCTTACATAAGTATAACTAAACGAATAACATTCGTTAATTTCTATTGAATCTCAACAAGGATGCCTGTCTCGTGTTTCATTTTTCGCACACATTATTCATTGGTTCATTTTCTCAATATTACAATTATCTTTATTTGTAGTTAATCTATTCGTATTTTATGTGAATGGTCCTTTGAACCGTTACAGTTATATTATTAAGTATTGTCATAAAGGCCAACAAACAAACATTAAAACATACATTGTAATAGCCCTTATCTGATACAGCAAACTATACAAATGAGCTTACTAGATTTATACCATTTAAAACAAGCTACCAACGAACATTTCATTAATGGAATTGAAAATTAAAGCCTTTACCTAACATAAAAACATGTGCTAATGAACTTATTAAATTTATATGATTAAATACATATTACGAATGAATTTTTGGAGTTTTAAATCGGAGTAATGTAGCCTTTATCTAACGCAATAACATACGTGAAGGAACTTCTTAAATTAACATAGCTAAATAACTATTACCATTAAATGTTTGGGGCTTTATATTGAACATTAAAGCCGTTACCCTAATATAGGGTAAATGAACTTATGAAATTAATATAATTAAAAACTGCTACCAATGAGGGTTTAGGGTCTTCAATCGGATATTTTCCGCTTTAATATCTATAAGGACACGTACATTAAAATCCTGCAAAATACGGAATTGCTGAAAGAAACCAAGATAATTTTAGTGCTTTTTTTATTATTATTAAAACTAGGAACATCCACTCCTAGTAATATTCCAAGAAACTTTAGAAACCACGAATGAAAAAAGTATTGTTTAAATTAAAACAAATTTACACTCATGAAATATCACATTTTGTCAACAAGAAACATTTGTACATTTCTAAAGATGCCTAAGTTTCTGCCTCTGAATTGTTATTTGATTTAACAGATTCAAACTTTATAAAACTTTCTTTTTGTAGCATGTTTCAATGAATTAATTGTTTAATAAGGAGTAAATTTTTTATAATTAGTTGATTAATTTTATAAACTGTTTTAATTCATTTCAACATTTTTAATTCAAGGTACGGATAGTGAAGAAACAAATAAATAATATTATGCATACATGATGTCAACAGAAAGTTTCAAGTCACGATAACTCGTTCAACCGCGGTTGTTTCCGGTGCTTGTGATTTTGAGTCTGGTCAGGCAAAACAATTACATGAACTGGGTTCAATATACATGACTTGTCTCCCAGGTCGAAAAGTTAAAAAGTAGATAAATTTTGTTGAAATAAAATTAAATGAAATTAGATAAGGCGTGAATTTCCTTCGTTTGGAATGCACGCTAAATCATAGTGGTGCAAAATAGGCTCTCATTTGAAAATTTCTCAAGTGATCATCAAATTACTATGATCGCTTGCATATTCCAACATCTTTATTTTATAACTCAATCATATATTACAGGTTCCTCATTTCGCTACGCAATCGGAAGTTGATTTTACTGACGGGAAGTTATTGCGTGATGGCCTCGCCACTGCCGATGATCTAACCAACTGAGCTAGCTTGTCTTCCTCCAAGCCTGGAACCACGAGCTTCCCTCATCTGTTTCTATAAATTCCGGAGACCTCCTTAAGGTTCTCTCTACTGTAATAGATTTTTCAAGTGTGATCCTTTCTTTCCAACTAATGCCCTTCACACGGCTAGTGTGAAAGAAGTATTTCCAATTAATTCATTTTGTACTCGTCATCTAAGTAGATGCTCGAGGTGCCCTCACTCCTTTTGAAAAGATTTTGAGAAGTCGGCACAATCTTGGATATTGTAAACTGCCTTCCGGATAATTTGTTTCCTTTTATTTCAGGTGCACCATCAATTTTTCATGGATGAAGATGCAGCAATTTAGTGGATTTATATGCACTGCCGACAGATACACCAACTTGCTGTGCTAATCGTGTTAAAGACCTTCGAGGAGAAGCGATAGCCTATTTCATCATTCTTCTCTTGTGTTATTTTTTTTTTTTTTTTTTTTTTGTCTCGGCTTCTTGTCAGTGAAAACGTCTTATGTTCAACTTTGTTCCCCAATATAAAAATAGCACTTCCCGATGGAGATCCTGAAATTTAGCACGAAATTCTCTCCTACAGTACTTGTACGATTTCTGTTCCACATAACAATCTTAAATCAATATTTTTGTTCCGGTGCACACGTCATTCACAGCAAAGTCCACAGTACACATATACACAATAGAAAGTTTAATTCCACTTCCTACAACAGTGCAGCTGAAACAGATGTCGTGATAACACGACTGAGCAAGCTCAGTTAACTTCATCATTAGCTTTAACCCCATTCTTGCCGGGAATCTCGGATCCACTGATGGTCAACCGAATTTCTTTAGTGTATACAAACTCTGATTGCATACTGGAATGAGGGCACAGTAGAAGAGCATTTGCAAGGACAATACAGGAGTATTACGACCTCCATGTAGTTCGCGTTAATTATACTTTCAAGAACTTTATTTGGTAACTTTTATTGTGTTACTATAATAAATGTGACATAAAGTAAACTTTAGACAATATTCTTTTAAAAAGTACCTCTCTTTCCCATTATACAAGTTAATAAAAATATCCAGATATTTATAGGGTAACTATACACACTAATGAAGGTTTCATGAATAGTACCAACAAACGCAGAGCAACTGGAACCTAAGGTAACCGTTTTCACAAAGCATCATTTAATTGTCAACAAATCGAACTACGTTCATCATGGGTAGTATAAATGCAAATGTTCAAAAATGTTCTTGTGTTGCTATGCAAGATGCACAATTCAGAAAACACTGCGCTTTTTAACATTCCAGGTTTTTTATGAATAGCCCTGTATTACATGAATATATTTGATGAAAACAGAAACAAATAAAATAAGAAGCCAGGTAGCGACAAGAATGTCCTAGAAAATCTAAAGCAAACATCTAACAATTAAATAAATAAATAAATTAAAATAAAGGGAAACCAAGAAATGTAAACTCTATAAGTTAAAATAGGAAGCTTAAACACAAAATGAAACAAATATAATAAAGCATAGTTCATTCAGGCGCATGGTTTCGAGTACTTCTAAAGTGCTGTTTGACTGCCAGTACAGATAGAGCTACAGTTAAATATGGATATTAATTTCAGCAAAATTTGAAAGGTATATTTATTTCTTGCGAACTAAAACAGTTGTTCTGTAGTGCATTATTACCCACATCCCAGTCACTTCCTACATTGCTCCATTCATAGCATATACTAGACATTAATATAAACAATGGAGCATGGCGGATGATTAACGTCACAGCTGAAAATAGGTATAGAATTTGTCCCATCTGTAAGGTGGGGAAATCATGGATGCATATACTGGCCGAAAATAAAGGTACGGAACAATGCAGGGAAAAGTAGCTATCATAATCCTTTACCGGATCGAATGTTAGCTGTTGCCAGGCCAGGAAGAGAATTTGATTTATTTATGGAAGCTCTTTAACAGCTCAGGTCATCAGCGTAAGGAAGAGGAGAGAACAGGTAAATGTCTTATTAAAAACAACTCAGTTCTGAAACGGCTAATATCAAGAGAGGGAGTGCAGGAAACAAATTGAGTGAATTCAGCTGTGTGACATTTCTACTGTTATTTCTTTATCTATTTTTAATTTTTACTTTTATTTTATTGTTAAACGTACATATTTTAATTTTATATCTTATTGTTGAACATCTAATGTCCAATATAATATCTTGTAACAAATCAAACTAGTGCATTATAAAAATGCGTACCTACATTGTTTCCGTACACCTGTTAGATTTTTATTGCAATGGTGCACTGGAATAAATACACTCCTCCTCCTAATTCTACTACTACCACTACCACCACTACTACTACTACTACTACTACTACTACTACTACTACTACTACTGCTGCGACTACTACTACTACTACTACTACTACTACTACTGCGACTACTACTACTACTACTACTACTGCGACTACTACTACTACTACTACTACTGCGACTACTACTACTACTACTACTACTACTACTACTACTACTACTACTACTATTACTACTACTATTACTACCTACTACTACTACTACTACTACTACTGCGACTACTACTACTACTACTACTACTATTACTACTACTACTACTACTACTACTACTGCGACTACTACTACTACTACTACTACTACTACTATTACTACTACTACTATTACTACTACTACTACTACTACTACTACTGCGACTACTACTACTATTACTACTACTATTACTACTACTACTACCACTATTACTATTACTACTACTACTACTACTACTACTACTGCTGCTGCTGCTGCTGCTGCTGCTTCTCTACTACTATTAAAAAAAGAAGTAGAAAAGAAAGGTACATAAACACGGTTTCCAGAGATGGCAAATCTCCGGCGGTTCTGCGAGAACCACTCCCGGTTTCAGCAAGGTCCTACTCGAGGTGTCCCCAGGTCCTCCGAGAAAGCCTCCAGACAGAATTCGCTAGACGCTGGGATAGGAACTTTTCCTGGGCGCATACTACAGCCACACCAAGAGGCACCATCCTGTCTCGCCTGACGCTTCGGACTCTGTAACTGGTTGTAAATGGGAAAGCGGAAAATTTGTGAAATGGGAATATCCATCCCAGCATTCGTCTAAGTGACCAGGGGAAACAACGCAAAAATTCAAGGTTAGGATGACCGTCTCAAAGGAATAGAACCCGGGACCTCCCGAATGCGAGGCTTCAACGCCATTTGAGCCACCCCGCTCGGTACTACTACAATTACTACCACAAATAAAGTATAAAAACAAAATGACTGCATATTTATTGAATAATCCTGGAAAATTCTTAATACAAGTTGTTGCTCTTTATTTGAGGTCTTTGTTTCTTAAGTTATTTTTCTGTTTTATATAAAATCTGCCCTATTAGTGATGCCTGTTCACTATATTGCTGCTTAGCAAGCTGCCAAAGGATTTCAATTAGATGCAGTTCAGTGGAGCGGGCTGGTCAGGATAAAATAAACACTCCATTCTCTTGAGACAAACTTGTGTGACATGTTGCGCTCTCCTGCGTGAAATTAAAAGTATTGTTCTAGGAAGCCAGATCTTCAATTGGGGCCTCTGAATTTCTCCTTGAAAACTTTGTTTCATTGGATGCTTTCTACGAAATAAACTCCCGAAACTAAATACTAGTCACTCTTAAAGGAGATTATGAATTACGGGTGAACCCGCCTGTGGCTCGCAAAACGGCTAAAACTCTTTGTGGTAGGGACTCTACAAGATTATGTGACAACTATTAGCAGCCACTGTAGCAGTAGGAGGTCCTGAAGTTCTGGCCCAGAACGAGGATTCTTATTTTGATCGATGTTTCACCCGCTGTTCCAAATAGTCTCGCATATGTTCTATAGGATTCAAATTGGATTACTTAAATAACCAGTTGAGGCGAGAGAGTCCTACGGAATATTCATACTACAAATATAGTCGAACCCTGTGTCGTGGAAGCCATGAGCACTTGAGTGGTGTGCATCAGGGAGATGTGACTAAAGATAATTCTGAACACTGATATACCCGTACTGATTCAGGTTCACAGTTAATTCTACAAGAGACCCCAAAACACATTCTTTGACTTACTGCATTCTCTTACCCTCCCATCACTGAAATGTAAACAAATGAGATTTATCGAACCAAACCTCCAAAATGAAGGTTGGTGCCTTCAAGCCCATGCCTAGAGTGCTGCTTTGTGAATTACTGTTAGAAAATATATTTTCAATGGTACTCCACCCTTAATGTTCATCGCATACAGCTACCTTCTTAATGTCCAGTTCAACCAACTGAACCTTCATTGGCTATCTGGAGTAATTCCTGTCCATTTGAAAGCTATTTGTACGGACTAAGAAGCAATTTCTTATTTTACAAAGCAATTCCAAGTTGAAGGTAAGATACATCAGTTCCAGTAACCTCTCTAGACAACCTTCGTTGACACACTCATTCATCTTGAGTCGATTGACACGATGACTTTTATCGCCACTATGCCTCATTTGAATTGCGTCTCTTTTACCAAGCTGCATGAATAAGATTACCACACTATCTCTTCAGTAACTCTATAGAACTTAAGAAAAAAAAAAGTGGCTCCTCACCATTGCTTATATAGCTATCAGTACGCCGTCTTACCGTTAGTAAGAAACTGCTACACGTGATTAACTCTGTCCATGCCTCTCTTGCTAATATCTTTACCATACCACGATACTCTGCGGATGTTTATAGCCTGCATATATTCGAAGTTAAATTTCACATCAGAACGCTTTCTCACCACAGCGATTTCTTCAAAAAATGCTTCTAAATTTGGCTTGTCTAAAAGAAAGTGTTAATAGTTACCAAAATATAAGCTTTAACTTCAGATTTGTTTGGGATTATAGGCTTTTTCAATAATAAGAGATAACTTTTACTGCTTCCTCCCATTTTCCACACAATGTTAAAAATTCTGATACTGGCTTATTACACAAGAAACAGAATTTTATCATTACCAGCATAATGAGTTGGTTTCTGACCGTTGTGGTTGAATTTTGGCTTTCAACATATATAAAAGTGAGTTTACTTAACTTCTATTTGTGGAAATAAATGGCATTGCATCAGCAAACTCGTGTCGGATTTATTCAATGTTAGGAATATGGATGCAGCTTTTCAGCCTTTTAGTGCTTTCGTAACAAAAATGGGTTAAGAGTTAGCCATGCAATTTTAGTGCTTTCCAGATAGCCAGATATTAACCCAGCAGAGTAAAGCTGTCTGAAGGAAAGAATGTTCCTGAGCAAACTTAAACACCTCATGCGTTAAAGAACTCCGTCGCCCGCACTATGCTAAATATTCAGGAACTCAAGAGCATTGAAGACTTAATAAGAACATAATGAGGCTATATACATCTGGGATGAAGATATGGCAATAAGAGATAATGTAAAATACTATTAGTTGTATAATAAACCAGTTCCAGAATTTTTAAGGTTTTGTAGAAAATTAAGAAATATGAGCAATTAAAGTTACCTCTTACTTTTGCAAGCTCTCAGTTCTTATATATCTGTACATGGATTACTTTGCAGTGTTTTTAGATGTAATACGCATTAGAATTACGAATATTTTATCTGTATTTCTTTCTCTTTCTTACTTTGTGCAGTAATTCATGGTTCATATTTATGAGGGTCGCTTGAAAAGTTTGTAGAAAAGCAAGTTAAACACTTAATAAAACACACAAATTTTATTAACAATTTGTATAATCCATATACCAATCTTAACAATAAGTCCTTACTCGAATTTCTAATTCAGACTAAAGCAGGTTTTGTTGCTGGAATTCGTTATTCTCCTGTCCATGATTCGATTCCTGATTGAGGTATGTTATCGTTTTTTTTTTTTTAGTGGAAACACAAGTCCATGATAGTTTTAAGTGCCAATGAGTTCTGATTGGCGTTAATCAATTCCAGTAGGGGAAAAATGCCATGATGTACGCAGAGTAAACCGAAGTACTTAATAGCAAATGCTAACATAAGCTTTAGTCGAACCTTGCTCTTTCTTTTGAGACCCATCCTAGGACTAAAGATCGTTAAAGTACATTTTTCTTTATTTTTTTTACTTGTACAAAGAAAGAGAAAACATAAAAGTACCTGCCGCTCTTTGTGTGACCCCTCAGCTTTTGAACGCCGGAGTCCGGTCCTTCCCAATCCAGCCCACGTCTGCAAACCTCGTAGCTACAAGTTTTTCAGTTTTCAGAACTCCCCGGAACAAAAAAGTTGTTAAAAGTTTCACGTAACTTCTTTTCAAAGCAACGGAAAAAGATTAAGCTTTCAAACAAATTGCAAACGGAAGAACTGAATCAGACATGGTGCTCAAGTTTCTTCAGAGCTTCTGTCATCGAAGTTATCATCATTAATAATAATAATCGTAAACTTAATACAATTATCTTTATAAAATTCGAAACTGGTTTAGAAACAATTTGTCATTTAGTGCAACTTAGAATTACAAAAAGAAGCCATATTTCCGGATAATAAATGAACTGAAGAAGCCAGCAATAGCCAACGATAGCTTATATAAGCGAAGATTGGTAAACATTAAAGAAAGTATATAAAAATAGTTTTTTCACACTAGCCATGTTGGTGGTTAAACTAGAAGCCTAGGTCATAATACTCGCAGCATTTAAGAGTCGCCTCTTAAGGAAATGATCTCTCGTAGTAGAGAAATTTCCGGGGTATACAACGTGCGATCAGGGATGCTTTCTCCCGCGGCACAGGGTTTTCCCCACTCGTTTGCCGCGCCCTGGACGGGGTAGCGCGCCTGCTTGCTTACTGTTGCAGTCGTAACACAGCTGTTCCCGGGTGTGTGTTGTGTTGTTCGCTTCTTAATTCTACAATATGTATAAAGTATATTATGCCTCGTATGTTTACAACAGTACAGTGTGTCTTTATGTGCGATTCATATGTGTTAACTCAGTGGTGAAAGAATCATACGACAAATATTTTTAGCATACAGTTTATTCTGTTTTTTTTTTTTTGTTTTTTTTTTTTTCCATGTAATTAACCGACAGAGAGCGTGATCATGCATTTTTTCAACAGGACTCTTCCACTAATATACAAGAACCCAAAAGATAATATTCGTCAGGAAATTGTACGGATTTCTCAAAATGAACTACAGTGAGTGATGAATAATTTCCTATAGAGATACCAAAAATGTAGGAGAATGAAGGCGGGCAGTTTCAACACCTCATTTGATTATTAGGTAAGAAACGAGCCTTTTAAATTCGTTTGTGAATTGTTATATGGTTAGAGTGTTTTATTGTTTTACCCTCCCGCTAATCGCAGAGACCCGACTAACAAGCGACGGGCTCGCCAATATGCAAAACACTCCGGAGAAAAACAAAATTGATCGCACGGTAGAATGAGATGAGAGATATTCGTAGTTGGTTAGAGCTTCAGCCCGGAAGGCTGAAAAATCCTAAGTATGGCTTCCTTTGGAAGGGAAGTAAACCGTTGGTCCGGTTTCGTAGATTGACGGCACGAAAAATAACCTTAAGGTGAAAAAAGAGGCCTCTAAGAAAAAGTTATCAATTCAGGGCTGTTTCAGGCCCTGAATTGAATGTGACGCTAATGACTTGAGATGTTTAAGAACATCCCTAAATAAATCTAATAATAAATAATAAACACATATAAATGATATTATAAAGTGAAAAACAAACACGTTCATCCTTGATAGAGTAAGACTGACATCGAGCTAAACGCAAGATAAATAAACAATTTAAAATAAATAGAATCCAAGAACAGGCAAGAATAGCCAACATAGGAGCATAAACACAACTTATGAATATATAACTTATACAAATGGAAGACAGATCATTATAACCGACTAGTATATCTAGGATAGTAGAAATAAATTAATACAATGAATAAATCTAAACGGTTAAATGATGAGAACAAACAGAATAAATACAAGTAAATAAGTAAACTGAATATAAAATAGAAAATGCACTTTGGGTGAGCCTAAACAGGAAAGCATAAAAATGTTAAAAATAATAGATAACTGTACAAGAGAACCTAAGAACAGATTGAGTGAAACAATAAATTAAAACAGAAAATATAAACACAAAAACTATATAAATAAAATTTGAACATACATAGAAGCAAATAACTGGCAAATACAAAGTGTATAAATAATACGAGATAGGCAAATCAAACGCGAAAAAAAATTCATAAATCAAAATTAAACGACAAGGGAAGCCAAAAGAAGGCAAAAAAGTCTAACTGGAATAGACAAAGATAAGCAAATTTGGAAATCAAAAGCATCCACAAAGAGGGGGGAGGCATTATATATCAATCCCCGCCATATTTTGTGGTTTTCTTTATTGCCCTCATTTTAAGAATCTACGTGTAAGTTGATCCTTGTTACGTGATACAGTAACATAAGTAAGCTTTAAGCTAATGCTCGTGGATATCCTTGCAAGGGCGTTATAGGGCTGGGAAAGCTATCTCTGACAAAACAATTTCTTTTATCTCAGTGCATTCACTGCCGTGCTGTTCTGAATTAACTGCGTGCATGGAGTGGGGTGTTATGTAGTGATAGCACATTTAAATTTCTATTAAAGCAATTTCAACGAGCCCAAACATCAACGAAGCGCACAGAAAACGCAATACCCATAATTTTATATTCATCAGCTGCCCGTAATTAACCCCGTCACATGTCATCTCGCTTGAACTCTATATACAGATATACTGCTACAAGCTAATTGGGCTCGACCGGGTTCGAACCTCGGTCGAGACATGTTGCCTAGATGACGAATTTTACCCCGATTTCTGCCTTACCCTTAGACAGTAAGCAAACAAAAGATGATGCTTACATAAAAAGAAAGATTGCTTACAATTTATCGGTGGTCAACGCTGGATATGATAGTAGAAGACAAATTCAAAACAGAAGTACGATACCATTCATTACAAATTACTATATTACCTCAATTATACAGAGTGGACCAGCGAAGAGTTTACGTATGTTTCAAGGATAGAGATGCTAATGCATAGTGGGAGCTAGGTGAGTTCAGTCCTGATTACTTATCCAGTGCGTGGACTACACAGACTACAGACCCACTGTAATACTTGGTTACTTACGGTGAATACAAGTGAAATGAAGAACCTTTAAGAACGGAGCTATTTATAGTAAAGTAGGATATATTCAGGACAGACACTAGATAACATGAAGAATTTTGTGTACCCTGGGCTAATTTTCTCGATGAATGGAAGATAGATGAATTATATTGATGGGACAAAACTTACGCGAATATAAAAGCCGCAGAAACTCTCCGTATATGAATTAACTGTGTATATAGAATTCCAGATTGACAGTAGGGCTGTTACGGACAGTAAATGGGGCAGTAGTACGATCTATAATGACTTATGGGGCCGAAATTTGGGATTGGAAGCGAACAAAAAAAAATGGATCGGGTGAGAAAGTGTTTTCTGAAAGGTATTTCAAAGATAGGGCGGGATACAGCAAATTGTGGAATCCCTAAGGAAGTTGGTGCATATAACGAGATTATAGAATGCAGGATCCGAGCAGTGAAGTACTGGCTATGAATTAATTGTTCACGGAGATCAGACACTTATTAGAACGATCTGCTGCCAGGGGCAACTGAGAATGGGGATAAATAAAACCTGGGTTTCAAAATTAAGAAGGGGTCTGGAAAATATAGGTATGGGGAACATTTGGATCGCACAGCGGGGGAAACAGGAAGGGGGGGGGGTTGGAGAAAAATTAAGGCTTGAGGGATATTAAGAGGCGGCTGACTCTTTCGGAGTGCGCAAATAAAGTTTCACTGGAGATATAATCGGAACTGAAAATTAGATTAAGAATTGAGCGTTACGTCCAAACAGGGAGCATACTCTACAATCAGGGACTCACTTGGTTTGCATTAGGCGAGAGGCGGATGGTTAAAGTAACAGACAGAGAGTACAAGAATCTGCCCTATATATGCCGAGAAAGAATCTTGAGAGCATATTCTGGTATTGTGCAAGGGGACGGAAGAGTGGAGGGTTATCTATGGTGAAAGAAGAGATATCTACCGGCCCCGTTTGTTAACGGGGGGAGAGGGCAGTGGCAGTGCTGGCAGATAGGAAGGAGGAAGAGGGAGTAGGTAAAATTTTAAATAAAGTAAGACAGCTCAGATCAGAAGAGGCGGACAACCGGGAAGGGAGATAGGGGAATATGAGTCATTATATTTTTAGAATTATCTGTACATATGTGGGAGTGTACGTTATTTACTTTTGCACCGTTCTCTTTTCTATTTATTTTATGTAAATTTTTCTGTTATACTTTTTCATTCATTCATTTCATTAATATACATATATACTGATTTTCTCTTAAGAGTTAAATATTGATTTGTGTAATGTTATGTATTTTCTAGTGTATTGGGAAAGCATGTACGGTCCCAGGACCCATGCGACATGGATGAGTTAGATTTGTGATCAACATATTTTGAAAATAAATACACTAATAATAATAATAATAATGTAACTACTACCACTACTACTGCTACTTATCTCATTTAGGTAAATCGAGTCCCTAGATTCATAAGGATATACGTAAATTGAGTTTCAATATACCTGAAAAAATTATGCATGGAGATATGTTTGATGTAGCACGCTGTAATGGATTTGAATAAGTCCGTCACGCAAGAGCTGCGTAAACTAAGCGAATTCCTCACCGGTTGAATAACTTCTAATAAAAATGAATATAAAATTCAAATTAGGATGGTTAATTAATGAAATGGAATAAGTTAGGCGTTACTGTGTAGTATTAGGGGAACAAAATTAGAATTCTTGTAGCCTATAAGTATCAACAAAAGAGAAACCGCATATTTAGAATAATAATTATAATAACAATAATAATAATCATTATTATTATTATTATTATTGTTGTTGTTATTGAGAGTAAATCACAAAAATAAATGGTATACTATTAATTAAATGAAATATATGACCACTGATAGACAAAACTATGCATTTATACATTTTTAAATGTGACCATGTTTATGAACTTACCCATTGATATCTTCACATTCACTTAAGTAGAGAAAAATAACAGAAAATTTCCAGTTATATTGTGCATTTATAAAGATGATGTTCATATGTTTCAATAAAACAAAAACCGCCTATAGTGCCTCAGTAATAAAAACGGGCGTTAAACACTACTCAAAAAAAATTGTTAAAATGTTACTATTTAAAAACAATATTGATGTACTAAAAATATGCAGAATCAGCAAAGAACAATATAAAGTTCCACCGATTTTCAAAGACTTTGAAATTTAATTTAAATGTTATTGTATTAAATGGCAAACGTTTTCTAAGGTTATTACAGAGTACTCTTACATAGAGATTAAATTCTCACACACATATTAGATTAATAATTCATAGCTACTATCTTCACGACGATAGTTTTGTTTAATATAAAGCATATGCAACGTTTAAATATAACTTATATGCTGAATTAATTTCTCGTTTCATTTTAAAACAATATAGAGAACATTAATCATTGTAAGTATATTGTTAGAAATGTTGTTTCATAGCGAATATTGCTTTATATGTGCCTTACATAGCCAATAAAGAGTTTCAAAATTTAAAATTTCAGAATAATTAAAATGTGTTATTCATAGTTATCCCCCTCTCTTTCATTTTTTCACAATTGTTTTATTTCGTTCTAAAAAAAAAGGTTTTATTTGCGGTGTTTATAAAATGTACCATACAATTTTATGACTTTCGTCTTTTTATGGATCATATCCTACTGATTAAAAAAATCCTCGGATTTTTACAGCTAGTCACATTATTCAGAGCTTCCAAACTATTTAACATCCGGCAGGCGGCATTCGAAGAGACTTGGCAGATTCCCCTACCCCATGTTCCAGATTTATGACAAATGCTATAGAACTTCGCAGGACGTGCTCCCACCGCATATCACTAAATATCAATAATTTCATGATAGGAGCCAGCTCTTGTTCACGCAAATGGGAGTGCTTTTGTATGAACTCTTTTCTCTGTTCGCTAGGCACGTGTCGCGTTTTTTTTTTTTTTTATGATTAGCAAATTCGTATGGCGAAACATCTTCGATGAAGTAATTAAATTCGTTAGCAAATATAGTTTGATGTTGAAAACTAAAGTTAAATAAGTATTTTTTTTTTTTTTGATCATTGAATACTTTATAAGTTTCTGTTTCACTGCATTGCATACTGAGAAATGAATTCCACTGAAGTAATCTTATAAAATAAAATGTTTCTATCATCTAGGCATATTTAAAAGAAGAAAGGAAAAGAAGAAGAAATTTGTGTTTTTAAACGGTATTATATGCAGTTTATAGTTTCCAGCAAAAAGAAAAAGAAAAGTTTTCTTTAAATACAAAAGAAAGCAATAAAATAATTTAAAATTAAAAATATGAGGCTTATGTAGAAAAAAACTTTACAGAATTAAAAATACTAACATTTACATCAAACGAACGTATCAAATATTCACTCACTATAAAGGAAGCAAAAGTGAATACAAACATACATTCACATGACACTAGAAATATATATATTTCCAAACCACTCTAAATGTACCGTTATACAACAAGGCAATTAAAAACAATGAAGAAACGTTTTACAGTTTTACAGTCTTATATAAAAATAAAATTGGGGTTACCTTAAAACTAAGATAAATTTAAAATTATTTAATAAAGTAGGCATTTTATTCAGTCGAAGAATACGAGACAGCAGAGATTTGTGCTCTCAAAATATGAAATAAATCATGTATATGTATATTTATATATATATATATATATATATATATATATATATCTAGGGTGCCAAAAAATGTATACAGACTTTCACAGTAGATGTCCATTTAATATATTTCAAAATTGGACTGAAAAGCAACAGTAATGTGTAGAATGGCGTTCTGTAAACAGATGTGACTCACATTACGTTATACTGGTGTTACTACAACAAAAATAAGTCAAGATTATCGTTTGAACAGCGGAAAAAGCAATCTTGAAGTGGTATTGTTGTTGAAGTTCAAAGACAATGGAGACGTGTGTCAGAACAAAACCGCCAAGGCGAGTAACACTTGCACGCATTTCGTGGTACCGTATTATACGATGTTCACAAGGGAAAATCTGGGAAACCTCGCACAGCAACAAGCCCCGCGCACTAGAAAGGACGAAGATGTCCGGTTGAGTTTCCACCGCATTCTCCGGATCTAACTCAGTTGGACTTCTACCTATAGAGAACTCTTAAGGATGTTGTATACCGTAGAAAACCAGTTATACTGGCAGCACTTCGGGAAGAAATTGAAACGGTATGTGCTGCAATCGCTGAGGACACTTTCGCAAACGTTACTCAATCAGTAGTTCAACGTACTCAGAAGTGTTATCGACACCGATGGTGGGCATTTTGAGCAACTGTTGTAACTGTAAAAGTCTAAGATAATTGGTCTGATCATTTTCTGTTTGTGTGAATTCAATTTTGTTATGTTAACACAGTTTTTTCTTTACTTGAATGGTGTATCTCTGTATAAAATAAGTATTTAATTATTATCATTTTCACTGTTTCAATAGCCGAATGCCTGTTCAGAATGCATTAAAACAAATCTTGATATTTTGACTTGAAAATCTTTTTCTATTTAAAATGTTTTTGATATGATTATTTTGAATTTTATACTTGTATTGACGATGCCATCTGTATATGTATACTTTATGCAAATAAATTAAATTAAAGTTATTTAATATGAGATACAGATATGATAAATATGGAGGAAATAATGTATGGCCCAGTACTTCTACAAAAGTTATAGGTGGAAAATAAAGAACAATCTGGAATACACACACACACACACACACACACACACACACATTGTTTGTTATTCGTATATTCTCCCCCCCCCCATTTTCTATTATTTATGGAAAAATGTATTATTTATGTTTGATCTTTATTGTTAACTTAAAAGTTTATATTGTGTATTATATGTCGCATTAAATTTGTAAATGGAGTAATTTTTTCGCCAGCTATGTAAACAATAATTCAATTTATTAAAAATGTGAAACAATGTGTTTAAAAATCAGCTACACAGAGTACTACAACTGAGTTAAAAGCACCTTTATTTGAGAAGATGCGAAATAATAATCCAAGTATATGATACTCCTGTAGTAGTTTTACAGAACTAACTTCAAAATAATTAACTGTTGATGGTGTTTTCTGTTGTTCTTAAAACATATTTTCTATGATTCGTATAGTTTTTAAAAAAACTAGTTCAGCTGTATATTCGACCATATATTTTCTTTTATTTAAACGGAAACTACAAAACAACAAAAATATTTTCCTTTTAATTCACAATATTGTTTTAAAAAAAGCGATAGTTGGTGTGTTCAGGAGTTCATCTACAAGTTTCCAGTCATGACAGCGGTCAGAAAAAGAATTGCATTTATATAGAATGCTGTGAGGCTTTTCTTTCGCGATTACGTAATGATTTGCTTATCAATGCAATAAGAATGTAAATACATACAATCTTCTTTGAAACTATAGTACTTACCATACATAATACATTAACTTACAGTTGAAATGAAAAGTTCTGTTCTTCTCTCTCTCTCTCTCTCTTTCTTTCCTTCTTCTTCTTCTCAACTGACGTCCTTCTTGAGATTTTGTTTTGTATCATAAGCAAAGTAAAAATGCTCAGGTTTTACAGTGCTGGAAAACGCAATTAAGTCAAACGATGCGTATTGTCTGTAGTTCTTAACCAATGCGATAAAGTGATTGTTTCTTCGTTTCTTCAGTACTTCTCGTAAACACTGGTGATAGAAAGCAAATTGAAAAGCTTATCCTCGGTCTATTTGTTTCTTTCAAGGTATGCAGTTTGTAAGAAAAAAAAAATCTTTAAATGTTTTAACAGAAGTGCTATGAACACCGTTTAGTTTTCTCACACTTCGTAGAGGTCTCTGCAGCTTCCCGTTAGTGTTGCTGTGAAATCTGAAATAGTATGAAGTTCAATTTTCTATCAAACTATGGCCTTTGCTGCGCAGTTACCTTCCTGTGCCATACATAAAAAGTAAAGCATCTTTGGAAGTTCATGATTCAGAAACATTCAACCCCACATGTCTACACTAATTGTAGTAGTAGTAGTAGTAGTAGTAGTAGTAGTAGTAGTAGTAGTAGTAGTAGTAGTAGTAGTAGTAGTAGTAGTAGTAGTAGTAGTAGTAGTAGTAATGAGTATTTATTGCTCAATATTTACAAACTAAACATTTGTACACATCATTTGCATGAACCTTTCGACCGACATGCTATTCATTACACAGACATATAAAGAAAAAAATTTCCACCTCAAATCAAACACCTTTACAGATATCACAAACAGTTAAGCACAAACAAAAACTCATACGTATTTATACAATCACTTGAACGCACACCTACACACAGTCAGACTCAAAAGTCAACTCCAACAAAGAGCTTCTAATTCCATGCACTTTGCACAGAAAAGAACCAAGCTTTGGCCAGTTCTCTTTCTACGCGAACACATCCCAACATGCTAACCTATCCCTATTCAACTCAGCAGCAAACTTAGTCCCAAGTACAGTGAACACTCACTGTTCTGTACCTGGCAGTCTATTAGAATGTGGTGTCAATTTTTTCTGTCGCCACAAAAAGCGCATATTCCTTGCCCACTCTTATCTGTAATTTTAATCGCGCTTCATGCCCCCAATCTAATCCACGCTAGACCCGATCTATTTTGAAATTTTATGATATATATATATATATATATATATATATATATATATAAATTAACACTAAAATAAAAGTAGATAAAGATAAAACACAGAGAAAGAGTCACACTAGAAACTGCTATATTTCGAACTACTGCGAGTTCTTCAATGGTCTAGCTTCTTGCCATTGAAGAACTCGCAGTAGTTCGAAATATAGCAGTTTCTAGTGTGACTCTTTCTCTGTGTTTTATCTTTATCTACTTTTATTTTAGTGTTAATTTGTTACATTGTTAATAGTGTTTCTTTATTTTTATGTTTCAATTATATATATATATATATACATACATTGTCTCTCTACCCCATCTGATTTTGAGTTCGTTGCCTAAAGTAAGTACTATTTGCTCTCTGTATTCTGTCTCTATATCCTGTGGATTAATTTTCCTATGCCGTTTTGGTATCTTCCTCCAAATGTAATTACCATTACATACTCCCTTTTCTCACACCCATACCACCCTAATCCTCTCCAGATTTATTTTAATTTTCGCTCCCCAGTATCTTTGATCCCAATTACTAATCTTATATTGGTAGCATAAAGCCCAAAAGTTGTGCGATCCCCTTTTATTGTTCATAACCATACTTAATTTTTCCTAATTTTACATTGGATAGTATCTTCATAGAGCCCAAATTCCCGTAAAACCCTAGATGGCTGTATCTTCCATACTCCTAAAACTCTTTTTAGAAACTCCGTTTAAAACTGTTCGCTCTGTTCACTTTCTCCCAGCCCCATATCGCAGAACCATAGAACATAACAAAAGCTTACCATGGCGCTATACATATCCCCCATATGAGTATTTACAAGAATATCAGCACCCGTGACAACGTATGCAAAACCTCTGTCATTCGCCCCAGGCTATATGACACCCTGTCTGTGTTAAATCTACCATGCATTCATACCTAGATAATCAAAATATTTAACTTACCTTACCTAAATATTTGTTGCCTCTATTATTTAATTATTTGTTGATGACATCACCGTTGTTCTCGGAGGAGATGAACGCTCCAGAAATAAACAACTCGAAGATTTCAGTTCTTTTGACGCTGATGAATTACGAGTACAAATTGCTCATTATCTGTCGAGGGTCTACAGAAAGGATTCACAAATTAGAGGGTTATGGCGACAAATAGGGAATGGTCGTGAACGTCAACAAAACTAAAACTATTCATTTAAAAACCGATTTACTGTAAGAATAAGAAATGGAAATACCAGGGTAATGAAATAGAGAATGTACAATATTTTTCATCGGCGTATAAAAGAACTGGAATCTTCATGTCGTTTATTTCTGGAGAGTTCATCTCCTCCGAGGGCAACGTATCACTGATGTCATTAATAAATAATTAAACAATATAGGCGACAAAAGAATTTAATTTACCTTATCTTACTAACTCCATTTGATGTTCCGCGACTCTCAGATATACAGTTTGATGCAAAATCTAACATTTGCCTTCACTACTAAGAAAATAAAAGATATAAGCCAATGGTCGAACCTGGATCATCCCGAGACCGATTCTCATATGAGACCCTCAGGACAATAAATCTCACATAGATGAATGTCGAAGGAAACCCCACAAGATTATTTATATACAATGCTTCTTTGAAAGCTTTTTTTTTTTTAAACGCGGGCGTGTTTACAATGGTAACTATATACGCACTGGGAAAGGCGATTTGCATTTGTTAGTGTTGCCGTCACGTAATGTGGACTGAATGCTTCCTTACCTTCAATAAATAACCATTCAACGTAGACTAGACGTAGACTAAATAAACACAATTCGAGTACACATTAACACAAATAGTTTTATGTCTCCCCAGACAGATTTATTATTTCGTTTAAACCCATCCTGTTTTCTCGTATACATAGTAGTTTAATTCAAAAAGAAAAGTTAAATATGCATAATACAGGCTGTAAATATATTGCTCTAAGTGTCCTGAAATGCTAATTTTTAATAAAAATTATATTTCCTTTTTTCGTGTTTTATGTACCCTTGAGGTTCGCATCCAGTGTTTAATTTCGGGAAACGTCGGTGCCATTTGGTAAAGCTGAATTCAAAGTAGGGGGATTTGTTTTTGTTCACTACGTTTTCAGTGATTCGTGTGAGTCACATAGTTCTTACCTGGTCCTCGTTTATATTACAGTTTTCATTTCAAAACTTTCCAGTCTGAATAATATAAATTTCATTTAAACAAAAATCAGTAAATTTAGATACTTAGATGTTTAAACCCAGTCACTCCCATTTTGAAATTTCAAATGCCACAAATATATTTTGATCCTTAAATTTTAAAGAGTAAGAGCTACTTTTTTTCTTTTTATCCTAGCCTAACAACCTAGATTGTTGTTTTAATTGGTACAGAATAACACTATTACAACTACTGCGTATTAAATGTAATACTTGTGTTTTGGTAACAAATTGTTTCAAAATGGTATATAACTTATAAGAAATAACAGAACGTAAAATGTATTAGTCAGGAGTTCCGAAATAAGTTGTTTTAATCTGTCCAGATTCAAGCTAAAATCATATAACAACTTGAAGTTTATAACTTATATTGATTCAATTTTAGGTATTGCACCCCCATTCTCAGTCACCCCCGCTCTGAAATTTCAAATTGCACCCTTTTCATACTTATATTTTAAAAGAGGGTTCAATTGATATTACATTTTTTACTCAAATTGAATTATTTTATTGCTGTTTGAATTTGGAAAATACGATATGTACTTAATTGTTAAACTAAAATAGAATATAATTTGGTAAACATTATAATTATTAATATTACAGTAATATAGAACTTGCGGTGGCATTCTGTTCCTTCTTGTAAGCCATGCACCATTTTGAAACAATTTGTTATCAAAATAGAAATATTGCATTAATTGCTCACTAACTTTTACACCAATTCAAACAGTAACACGTTTAGATTGCCAGGTAACGAAGAAAACAAAAGATGTTATAAAATGGTGGTATCCTCTTTAAAAGGTGTCAAAAAGTAGGGGTGTCATTTGAAAATTCAAAGTATTTGGTGTTTGGAGTGTGGAAATGAAATCTAAAATTGAATCTACATTGATTATGAACTTTCCCTTCAATATCTAAACTAATATTTCTTTTAAAAATCAAATTTATGTTAGATAGATATTCAGTAAAGGAAGTTTTCCAAATTAGTTCTTATATTGTAACCATTGTTGAGAAAATGCCACAAAACAAATTTGTCTACGATTATTTGTATCAGATATTGAACTATACGTAGAAGAAAAAGTAAAATCTACAAAGCATTGGAAATTAAAATTAGAAAAGAGATCAGGTGGATATTGAAACTAGGACCTCTGATCCGTACGATATGGCTGACAACTCTATGGGTACAAAATGTTTTCTACTGAAAGCTTATAACGCAACTGTTGCTTACGGATATAAAAACACTTTTCGTGTGTAAACAAGGAAGACACTGCATCGAAGTGAACTTGGACATATTTTTTCTTGCAGATTTGGGCTATCTTTTTTCTTAAGATATGTTCCAAAGTCCGTAACGTTATATGTTACTTGCAAATAGCCCTAACAACTGTGATGAATAGAAAGAAAATATGGCCATTCAAGAATATAAATGTATTATTTATAATTGGATATTAATTAATACAGTAATTTGCGAGTTTTAAGAGAAGAAAAAAATTCAAATATTTATTGGAATTCAAAAGTGTATCATTACTGATATAATCACATATTAAGCAGCAATGTTCAGATAGCTAACATAAAATGTATTTATAGTTAAGCATAGTTGGTACAGAACGGGAGGCGAGCTTCGAAACCTCCATATAGATCTCGAGCAAGTTGGAGAGCACTATTGTAATGATGACAATATGTTATTGTGTGCAGGTAAGAGCTGCGAAGAGAGAGAATGCGCGTGCTAATATTCATGCATCCCTCCCAATTCTTAAAACTAATTCTTAATCCGACCAAAATTTGATTAGCTAACATATCCAAAGCATAACACCAATCAGGTGAGAGTTCAAATAGCAGAATTTTAAAATTGCAGCTAGAATGAAACTGAGTAACTCATTGCGTCAGCTAATTTTTTCAGCTGCATATTGCTCGAGGATGGCATGATCTTTCAAGACTAACCAAAAGACTAATGCTTAGATTCTTCAAGCTTTGTTAGAGCCTTTAACAATTAGTTAAATTTAACCAATATGTTATATATATATAGTTTTTCTTGTATTTCTTCAAGCTTGTTTAGCTTAACAAATTATTCATTGGCTTTAAATGCAGAACTTTCTGCACTTCATTTTAGGAAATAATCAAGCATTTGTTTTGTGCCACATTTAAAAGTAATATTTAGGAAGTATGTTTGACAAAATAAAGTATATAACCTTAAACTTAATGTGGTTAGTAATTTTTATTTTTACTGTTTAGTGGATCCATTGTGATATTTTCTAACTTTGTTCAACAGCAGCAAACTATTCCAATCAGCTTTTGTACCTGGATGTTGACTTTAAAAATTTAAATTTATAATTTTATGATGGATTCTAGCTTATTGAATAATATGGCACAGAAGAAATCACTCCAAATAATAAAAAATTATCTTTCATGTACAGTTGCAATTTAGTTATTTTAATGATTTGCACGATGATAACGGTAATTGTTTGCTATTTTAACAAAATTACCTTGAAAAAAATATTAACATACTGTTAAACTAAACAAATTTTGGAGAAAATGGCTCTAAGGACTTTATCACAGAAATTATATTAGATTTTTAATTGCACGTAACTACTTATATTTTGCTTTACAGGTGAGATCTAACTGTAGATAAAGTTTCAAGTAAATTTCATTAATAACTAGTTCACGGTCTTCGAATTAAATATTTGAATAGCTCTGTGTGTTTGTATTTTCTTTTTACTCACTGAGAAACTTCACATACCAGAATATTTTAAAATATGAAACTTAACAAAAGTAGTTCAATTTTCACTTTAATAAAACTAATTTACTTTATTGTGCATCTTAAACATAATTTCGTATAGTGTCATTAGCACCGCTAATCTCATTGCACTTTCATTGCTATCATTGATATAATCATCAACACTGAGCACACTTTCCTTCCATATGCTGAAGTATTTTGTTTGGATTGATTCCACATTAAATTGCCTGAAGAAGGTAGTGTCTCCAACTGTTCATAATCTCTGTTACTAGCACTAGTAATAGCAGTAGCAGCAGTAGTAGTTGTTGCTGATGTTGTAGAGCTTCTGAGAGTTGTAGTGATGATGGTAGAAGTGGAAATGATACCAGAGGTTGTTAAGCGGCAATCCAGTTCTTCCAGATGTTCATCCCATGGTTTGCTGTCGCAGATTTCTGGAACGATTGCGATTTCCCGCCCTCTTGCCCATTCTAATGTATTTTTTACTCCACAGTCACAATGAAGTGGATTATTACTCACGTTCAAAACCTTTAGAGCTTTCATTGGTGCGAAATCTTTGGGATCCAGAGTTGAAAGGCAGTTGTCTGCAAGCACTAAAGTGCTTAGTATACTTTGTGACTTGAAAACATCATTTCCTAGTGGTGATGTCAGCTGATTTCCTTCCAGATTTATGAACCGAAGCTGTGTAGAGCCGACGAAAATGTTGCTGTTTATCGGTGACTTGAGATCTATGTGATCCAGCCATAGAAACTGGAGAGATGATGGTACAGCAGAAAGTTTACGCAACCTATTATAAGATACCGACAAGTTCCGTAACGATTCAGGAAAGATTTTAGCATCAGGAAGAGTTTCCAGGCGGTTTGCTTCTAAATTTAAAGTCTCTATCTTTTGTGGAAGAGAATCAGGAATATACCTGAAAAGATTGTATGAGAGGTCCAACTTTTTGATTGTTGTAGGCAATTCGGGAAAATCGGTGATGTTGCATCTCGATAATGTCAGTGTGTCTAAAACATTGAATCTAGACAGTGGTGGAGGTTGTAGCCAATGGTTACCAGATAAGTCAAGCATCTTAAGTGAATCTATGACAGGATCCAAGCAATGCTCTGGGAGTATTCCCAGGTAGTTATCATTCAACAGCAGTTCTATGAGCCGGGAATTAAAGGATAAAAATTTTGCAGGCATTGAATGAAGTTCGTTCCTACTGAGGTCAAGTGATTCCAAAAGTATGTTGTTGGCGAATTGTTCGGGATGGACAGTATTAAGGCGGTTACTCCCCAAGGTCAGGACCTTTAAGGAAATTATTGAATAGAAAAGATTTGGAGGCAGCACTGCCAAAGCATTGCCGTGCAAGGTTAGCATTTCGAGATTGCGCTGCCCAGAAAAGGCTTCTGAACTCAGAGACATGAGCAGGTTGTCATGCAGTGTAAGGATGCGAAGTTGACCGAGCCACGCAAGCAAATCTCGATCAACAGCCGTTAGTCGATTCTTATGTAGATATAGGCGCCGCGTTTGTCGCACACTTTGTCCGGATAAAAGACTAGGATCTAGTGTGAGATGGCCTGAATCACTGCAGTCGATTTCCATCGGCCGTGGGCATCGACAACCCAAAGGACAGTTCTGTTCCGCAGCAGCCTTTGCAATCCATAACACTGTCACCCACCACAACATTATGTGACAAACTCTCTCCAATTCTTCAGTTGGTTGAAGCACAGTGAGCGTATCAAGTATTGAAAATTAGTACGTTCATTTACACTCGGCTGAAGCTTTAGCTAGTTGCTAAAATCGGAATATTTGTTTGCAGATCGTTCTAAATAATGAGAGCTTAGCAGTCCATTAGGTCCTTATATCTTTCAATGTATACTGTAGTCTATAAAACTATTCAAATAAAAATTTTTGTAAAAAAAAAAAAAAAGCTTTTGACTCGACAGCGTACCCGCTCTCCGAGTTAAGCATGACCACTGCCGTCTGCTGAATGCCGGACACTGACCTCATCAGCAAGTCATGTCCAACGCGGACAAACAATGTTTACCGGATAGTCGCTATGACAACTTACCTATACATTCACTATTCACTCGGAGGGCTTAATCGATATACCTAAGTGACAACTTTTCATTCGGCGAGCAAATACAATGAGGCTATTCGCCTCTTCTCTATGGAGTAGGAGATGACAAGCTTTCATTTTCATGTGATGTTTTTGCCTTTGAGTGTCACAGATCAACATAATGACAGCTATTTGAATGGCATGATCGAGTTAGAATTACTAAAGGTCGTTGCACTCAACATTACTATTTTATGAAACACAAAAAGTTGTCATTAAGGGACAATTTATTATGTTTCTTCCTGTATGAAACAGTACAGTGCATCCGTACTGTTCTTGGATGTTTTCGTGATTTACCCTGGTCACAGGCGAGTGCTGGGATGGATATATGCATTACGAATTTTCTTTCGTTTCAGTTTTCAAGTGTCTGGACGAGGTGGGATGCGGGTGTGATGGTGGCTTGCGCTCTATGTAGCTTTCTACCCCAGAGTCTGGAAGGAAGTGGACCTTCTGAGGGGCTTGACTCTTATGGGTGAAGGGAACTGTATCAGCATCCTAAGGCCTGTTCCGGATCCTGAAAGACCACATAAACCATTCTGAATTTAGCTACAATTAGCATCTATAGATGTAATATTGTCTCAAGTGCCATCTTGAGGTATTACTTGGACGTGGAATGACCTTTTATTCAGGCACGACTTTTTTAACGTACCGCAAATCTACATGGGACCCACAGCTTTAAGTTCCTCCCAGAGAACTTGGGTTCAAGGTTTTTATCCCGAAAAAGCTATCGATTTCTGTCGGTGTGAATCAGCGAACCTTAGGTTTACAGAAGAGCACGTTGCCTGTAGACCACTCGGGCTGTTTTATTTGAATTTGAATTACCTACCGTTAAGTTTATTTCCAACTTTAGTTTGCATCTGGAATGTCTTGATCTCAAACTTATTACTTCAGCACAGTGTAACACAAAAAAGCAAAGAAACTGAAAAAAAAAAAACTTACATTGTTCCTGAAGTTCATATCACTTTTCCCTAAAAAATAAAAAAAACATTAAAATGTTAAACCTTTCAAATGATGACGATGATAAAGTGATTCTGGAAGATATGCATTATGTCTACATACACAAAGTTGATCCAAATGAAAATCACAAGAGCAGAGTTGAAATATTAATTCTTTGCTATAATTAGACTTATGTTAAGAGTTTATAAAATGCACAAGTCATGTAGTGCACAGTGTTAAATTACTAATTGTTAATGCATATGCAAGATATGAAATCATGACAAAAGTTTCTTCGTGCTGAAGGTATAGGCATCCATCAAAAGCTACATATAAATGCTGTGGTTAGGCTAAACATAAGTCCAGGAGTGGGTTGAAAAATTTAAGAATTAAATGTAAAATTATGAAAAGATTTTACTGGCAGCTATCTGGGATTGTAATGCAATGACAATCAAACATTTGTTAAAGTAAAGGAGAATCAATAATTGTACAAATAAATTTATTATCTTAAGCTTAATATCATTTAACAATTTTATAGAATTTCACAGCATTATAACAAAGAAGTGAGTACTGTCCTTGGATGTGTACCTGCAGCATGTCAATAGCCAACTTGTTTAGTCAATCTCAAACACATAAAACTGAGGATTTAGATGAATACCCAGAATCTACCTTAACATAACATTCACTTGTATTCATGGGTTTATATACAGAAGTACTTTCAACATAGTTGGTGGAAACTGTTTAAAGTTATATTCATTGATGGTTTAATTCATTATATATTTTGTGTGTGCGCCTTTTCTATTTTACATGTGATATTTTGCAGAACAATGAAATATATTTTGCACAGCAGAATATACGTTATCAAAGAAAAAAAAAGTATTGTTCATTTATAACCTCTTCTACAGATACGTTGTTATATAGGTATTCTGTAAAAGTACACGTGTATTTTTATTCATCATAAAATGATAATGGTGATAATTTGAAAAATTTTGGAAGAGCATTAGATATTTTTACATACCCATAAAAGACTCCCTTTGGTATTAATATAAATTAACAATGAATCTATGAATATTTGTTTTTATCCTTGTGTTCATATGATATATTTGCATATGTTTAATAAAATATTCTTGATTTTAACATAAACCTCATAATAGAAAACATATATTCAAAAGGAAATGATAAAATATTCATTTTTTTATATAGGCACATAGTTGAAATTCTATTGTTAGCATTACATCACAAAGTGTTAATCCAAATTTCTAATTGAATAGCAGTTTTGTGTTGATTTGCAGTTGAAATTGAATAATGATCTGAGAGAACAGATAGCAAAATCTAGTTTTGGGGTAAAATGTTCTACATATTCTCACAGGATTTTTTAAGCAATTTTTATCAATATTCTTATGGACACTTGATGTGTTTTACATAATCTTTATAATTCTTAATATCGTTATTTTGTTAGTACTGCTGTTATACTTTCATAATCCTTTTTTGTTTGCCTCATAACTTTCATGCATTAAAAAAAAATTTTTTTTTGGTACAATTCCAAATTACCATTAGAATTCAAGACCACAGTCATTTATATGTCCCTGGAATTGAGAGCATCAAACCTATTTTGAAAGAATATCACCTACATTATTAAAACATTCTTAAATGATTTTTTAAAATTTGTATCCTGCTTACTTTTAGAATGCCCCTAACCTTAAACGTTCATCACTCACAAACTGCATAAACTAAGCGAATTCCTCACTGAGTTGAATAACTTATAATTAAAAACAAATAAAAATCCAAATTATGCCATTTTAATTAATAAAATGAAATAAGTTATGGTATTAGGGGAATAAAATTAGAACTCTTGCAGCCTATCAGTATTACAAAGAGAAATCACATTTTTAGAATTATCATTATTATTATTGAGATTAAACCACTAAAATCAATGGTATACTATCAATTAAATGAAATGTATGACTACTGATAGACAGAGCTATTCTGTGAGGGTATTTTTAAACATTTTTAAATGTAACCATGTATATGAACTTACCCCTTCATATTCACTACATTCACTAAAATAGAGAGAAATAAAGTTTCAAATTACATTGTGTATTTAATAAGATGATGTTCATATGTTTCAATAAAACAAAAACCTTTTACTATTTAAAAACAATTTCAATGTACTAAGCAAATACACAGAATCAAAAAAGAACAATTGAAAGTTTCATCAATTTTCATTGGCTTTGAAATTTAATTTAAATATTATTGCATCAAAAACATATAGCACAAACATTATTGAAGGTTATTACACAGAGTGCTCTTACATATAAATATAGTTCTCAAACACATATTAAATTGGTATTTCACATTTGCTATCTTCATGACAATGCTTTTGTTAAATATAAAACATATGCAACACATAGTTTCTGTGCTGAGTTAATTTTTCACTTTATTTTAAAACAATATAGAGAAAACTATACACATGAGCCCCTTTTAATATTCAGTTTTCAAGTATAACTTTAATCCCTAATAGTCCAATTTTTCTAGGTTTCAGACACTAATTTTCTTATTTATTTTAATAGTATAAAACAAATTTTGTTGTGAAGAAAAATATTGGTGTCGCTAAGAGCAATTTTTTACATTTTGGGTTTCAGGTATGCACCCACTCCTAATGGCCCAATTTCCACAATTTTCAGGAACTATTTTTCATATTTTATTCACATATTATATGCAGAGTTTTGTTGAGAAAAAGCAAATGGTGGTGCTAAAGTATGTTTAAATTTGGGGTTTCAGGTAAACCCCCCACATTCATAATCTGATTTCACTGATTTTTAGAAAATTTTTTTTACTTGATTGAAATAGTATATGCCAAGCTTTGTTGTAAAAAAAAAAAATATTGGTTCTGAGAGAGAATTTAAAATGTTCGGTTTCAGTTACACCCCCCACTCATAATGGCTCAATTTTAGAAACAATATTTTTTTTCTTATTTTATTTTAATTGTATATACAGAGTTTCATTGCAAAACAAAAAATTGCTAGAGCAATTTTTAAATTTTAGGTAACTCCCCCTGATAATATCCCAATTTCACTGATTTTCAGAAACTACTTTTTTTATTTCATTTCAATGGCATATGTTGAGTTTCTTTTAAAAAAAATAAAATTGCGATTGCCAGAGCAATTTTTAAATTTGGACTTAACCCCTAAAAGTTTGTCACCTATATTCCTACTCCCAATAAGTCGATTTTAAAAAACTATTTTTATTATTTGATTTAAATTGTATATGCCGAGTTTTGTTGTGAAAATACAGTTATTGGTGCTGCTAGAGTGAAATTTGGGTTGAGGATAACACCCTCATTTTCAGAAATTATTTTTATTATTCTATTTAATTATGGCATATACAGGGTTTCATTGCAAAAAAACATTTATTAATGCCACTAGAGCGGTTTTTAAACTTTGGGGCCAGATTTTGCTGATTTTCAGGAACTTTTTCTTTTTCTTAATTTATTTAAATGGTATATATGGAGTGATTTTTAAATTTTTGGTTAATTGATTTTTCCGATTTTTCAGGAAAAGTTTTTTTTTTTTTTTTCCTTATTTTGTTTAAATGATATATACAAATTCTAATGCTGCTAGAGCAATTTTTAAATTTTGGTTAAACCCCCCTGCTAATAGTTCAATAAAAATTATTTTTTTCATTTTATTTCAATGGCATACATCGAGTTTCCTTTAAAAAATAAAATTGCGGCCTTTAGAGTGCTTCTTAATTTTGTGCTTAATCCCGGATTTTTTTAGGTGTTTCCCAATAATCTGATAATTTTCAAAAACTATTTTTATTTGATTTACATGGTATATGCCGAGTTTTGTTGCGAAAAACAGCTATTGGTGCTGCTACAGTGATTTTTAAATTTTAGGTTGTAGGTAATGCCTCCACTAATGGCCCGATTTGCGTGATTTTCACAAACTATTTTTCTTATTCTATTTAAATGGTATTTGCGGAGAAAGCCCCCTCCTAATGCCTCGATTTCTCTGATTTTCAGAAACGAATTTTCTTATTCTATTTAAATGGCACATATGGAGTTTCGTTGTGAAAATCATATATTAATGCCACTAGAACGATTTTTAAATGTAGGTTTCAAATAAATACTCTCTTCTAATAGTCCCATTTCATTTTCAAATCTATTTTTCCTACTTTATTTCAATGGCATACACTGAGTTTCCTTTAAATTGCAGCTGCTAGAGCGATTTTTACATTTTGCTTCAACCCCACATTCAAATATTTGTGTATATATATATAAATATATGGCCAAAACTATTGCAAAATTTGCTCCCTTTCATTTTTTCTTTTGAGCTGTTCCACATTTGTCATCTATTATTCTATTTTCAATAGTGCTGTGCATCATTTTATAAATTATTATACAATATATTTCTATGAAACTGCCAAACATAAACCTATTATTATTTATTTCCTTATTTTCCCATTTTAAGCAAAGAATTTTGGTTTTTCGTGCGTTAAAGATTTTTTTATAAAATGTCCTCAGATGACGCCCTATTGGATTGCATTTTACATTTTTTAAAGCATGTCCTTTCATTTATAACAATTTTTTTAAATATGTTCTTAAAAGCTTCAATAAAAGGATGCTCAACAATGTACAACACAAGTTCGTAATATTTGAATTAAAATACTGATTTATTTTATATGTTGAACTCATATATTTGTATAGCCATTTTCTTTTATAATTATGGGAACTTGCCAGTTTTGTAACATTTATATTCTTGAAAATTTAGCTGTCAGTTCCATACTAACACTGTACAACATTCCCAACTAGTGATACATACCTTATGCATGCACTAACAATGTGATGTAAAACAGCCATTCTTCATAAAAAGCATTATATGCCTCTCAATAATGCTCTTATAACAACATTAAAACTATATAATCTACACATATCATACATCTAAGCTTTTTTGTCTTCTTACAAGCTTGCATCTTTTTTATTCTTCTACATCCACTAATAGTTAGAATAATCCTATGTTCTTAACAAATTTGCTGCAATAAAATTGGTAATATAAGATAAAGTCAAAAAGCCTTAGACACAGTAAAGCTCAAAGATTTTATTCATATACTACATAACAGAAATATTGCAGACTTAATTAAAATGAAGCTATATACAAAAATAATACTACAGAAACAAAGTGAATCCTTAAATCCCCTTATTACATATTATAATGAACAAAACAAATATGAAAATCAAGACAAGAAGAGGATACTGATTAGGTAATAACCAATTAAAAATAATATGTTGATGATGATGAGCTTTTAATATCACAAACTGAGGATAACCTACAAAGGTTGCTCCATCAATTCAATATAACAATTTAAAATGTTAATTTCATCAAATAAAACAAAATAGTACTTTCAGCTTAATCTGGGAGGTGCAAATTAGAGATTCACGGACAAATAATTTAAGTTATGGAATATGAATATTTGAACATTACTGTATCAAGCAGTTGAAAATTTGTAGAAAAAGCTAAACAGAAAATTATTAAGGCAAATTGAGTTTCAGGATGCCTAAATGAAGCAATTTAGAACAATGAGAAGTTAAGAGAATAAATGAAGAGCTGAATTTATAAAACTGAAATAAGACCCATACCAACATATACTGCAAGAGAAAGATCAGATACAAAAAAGATGGAAAAAATGCTGGAAACTACTGAGATGAAAATTTTACAATGCTTAGGCAGAGAGGGAGTTTTTAAGAGACAGAGTCCTAAGCAATGATATTATGCAAAAATATAAAATAGCAAACATTAATAAATGGACAAAGGAAAGAAGATGGAATGGACAAACAATATTTTAGATAGCTCAAGATTATTTTCTGCCACATGTAGAGAAAGTCTGCTAGAATAATACTGAAGAAAAACAGTTACTAGATGAACATTAAAAAGGAGGAGGAGCAGAAGAAGAAGAGATAAAACTGATGTTATAGGAAACCTATACATTTGCATTACCTAGTTCTTATCTGTGGAAATGCTACAGGTGTTACTTCAGTTATATAGGAAAACACTAAAAGGGAACAGTTTTCCTTAAAGATTTCAAAGGTAGGAAATGGGCTCACATTATTGACAACATTTTGCAAAATATCTATAATAATAACTCAAGAATCTAAACTTGAATGCAGTTAGTTTATTCTGGATATTCATATGTATCATGTCCATTGATTTATGACTTAACTCTGTATGTTAGCATTTATTGCTCTTTGCTTATGAAAACCTCACAGGATCTTCTAATACCACAAAGTAACAATTAATTTGAAACTGAGCATTTGTTTATACTTTATAAGCTGGAAATCTCTTTTTGCTAATGCAAAATGGCCAATTTTGAGATCAGATATTATAGTTCAATATTCGAAAAACTTTTTCACATCCAATTTTTTTTTAATTTGTGCTTTGGCAAAATGCCAGGATAAATGCTTTTAGAAATGCATTATTACAATTATTAGTTGTGCTATAACAATTAAAAAAACTTTTGCCTATAACCATATTTTCCTCTATTTTACAGAAGAGCCCTATGCTAACAATGTCTAATATAACATCACTAAAATGAAATAATTGTAATTGATAGTAGTGAGTATAAATCTGTTCCAATGCTTATTAGTTACTATATGTTCTGAAAAGCCAGTTTCATAATCAAAGAATCTTTGAAAATGCTGACAATAGAAACTTATGCCTTTCTTGTTAACTTTTTTTTAATTTTTCTATGTAAATTCATAACAAAAAAGTATGGGTCAGGTACATTTTTCATTATATTCTTAGTTCTAATCTATGTTCTGCAATATTAACATTATTTATAAGGCACTTCTCTGAGTTAATTTTTTATCATATACTTGTCATTTTACAAATGTAAATTAAAACATTAAAGAAACATTTTATTACTAAGTATTATATATAATTCTAAATTACAATAAATATGAATGTAAGCATTAACATGTTTAAATGCATCAACATATTCATCAGTTAAAAGCACAGAACATAAAAAAAAAAAAGAAAAAGAAAATGAAAAGAGAAAGAAAGAACGAAAACAGGAATGAAAACAATTGAATGTATATATAAACTTTATACATCTGCTACAAATGCAGCAAGCACTAGTAAGGTATATATAAAATGAAGCACGTTTAAGCAATATTGGAAGATGCATTGTAGCTCCTGAATTATTTACTGCCATAGAACATTCAGATTATTCCTTTGTGCTATAAATGATTTCCATAATTTTTCTTAGCCCTAACTGATAATGGCAAGTTGTTTTCTTTTTAATTTAATTCACAATGCTGGACAAAACAATGAATACAGCTATTAATTTTCCTACAATCAGACACCAGAAAGAACTTTAATTACAGAAAAAACCTATAAATCAACTTAAGTGAGGCAATGAGATTGAAGAACATGGGTTATATTACAGAAAAAATAATTAGGCTAATTTCTAAAAGACAGTCTTGTAAGGAGCAGACAGTTAACATGAATTGTCTGCTATCTGCTCTATGTGTATAAGGCTATATCATGTAATGAAACATTGAATTGTATAAAAAATAACAATATCCACGTCTATAATATTAGATTTTGTCAAGATTATCATGCATATGCTTATAATAAAAAAAATAGTATGTAAGAATGTAAATGTAATGAGTACTCTTTTGCACAATACAATTACTAGCAGAGATCAAATCTAAAGAAAATTCAAAATTTAAATATCAGTTAATGAAATATCTAATAACAGATGTTTATATACATTGGACGAAATGTAAGTTATATTTTGCTATCTAACACTTGACAGTTTTTAAAGTCTATTAATAAATAAATATATTATTATAATACAAGCCTCTGTATAAGCTGATTAGTGCCCTTATAACATTTAACAGGTGGCTCACTACATAATGGCATATTCTACAAAATATATATATGAATTGTGTTTAATGCTCATTTTTGCTATATAGGTACCACAGGCGATGGACACTGATGATACATGAGATGAAATGATATTTTGGGAAAGGATTTATTTTTAAAAAAGGAAGCATTCCAGGCCTAAGTTTTAGGGTACCTTCCCGGCATTTGCCAGTTATGAGGACTGAGGAAAACCTGGAGAAAACCTGTCAGGGAGAACGGTCCTGGTGGGATTCAAACCCCAGACCTCCTGCTCACGAGTCCGCACCTTAATGACCTCAGCCACCCATGGTGGTGAATGTAGGTAGCTAAGGAAGAAGTAAAAGAATGGGGATATATTTATGAAGAGTGCAAGAGAAATGAATTTGGAAGATTTCGAAAATGAGAGGGAAGTTTAAAACATGCAGTAAAAGTTGAAAGTTTAGTACAGACATGGTGATTTAAATACATCGACTACCTGGGGGAGTAAGATTAATTTGATTTATTTACAGACACTCTTTAACATCTCAGGTTATCAGCATCCCATTCAATTCAGGGTGTGAAACGCCAATAAATTTGCTCAGAGGGCTCTTTTTCGGGCTGAGGTTCTTTTATGTGTCATAAATCTAGGACACGGGACTCCCAGCTTTACTTCCCATCCAAAAGAAGTCAATCTTAGGATTTTTACACCGGGATTGTACCCCCGATCTTGGGTCTACAAGGCAAGTATGGTTACCACTAGACCACCAGCAACAACTCTGGGGGGTAAGGCATAATGGATCCTCGGATAGAAATGTGCTAGGTTATTTAGGAATTATATTAACATACAAGTTGATTGGAATTACTGTTTTAGTGTGTCTATTAAGTTAAAGTTAATATACAATGTTAATCATGTAGAGAAGCCAATGTTAAATAAAATCCATTCAATTCACTTCAATACAGCATTAGGAAAACAGATGGACACATAGTACTCGTTTGTGCATCAAGTTTCAAGTTGATTTCTGATTGTCTGTACCAGCATGCACATTTCAACTAGATCTTCTGCATCAAGAAGAAGAAGAAGAAGAAGAAGAAGAAGAAGAAGAAGAAGAAGAAGAAGAAGAAGAAGAAGAAGAAAGAGGAGGAGGAGGAGGAGGAGAGGAAGGAGAGGAAGAAGAAGAAGAAGAAGAAGAAGAAGAAGAACAACAACAACAACAACAACAACAACAACAACAACAACAACAACAACAACAACAACAACAACCCAGGGTAGATTGCATTAAACCCATACAACTCAATTTCATGATACAATTAAATATTATGAAAGAAGAAAATGCAGATATAACAAAGGTATGTTTTGACATGCAACAAAACCAACCATTACCAAATATTTAGTGTTCTATGCAAGACAGGTTTGGGCTTTACAATCTCTTCATTATGATATAATGAGAGCAGTTTAAAAGTTTTGATTAATAGGTCACCAGATTGGTGGTTAGACCCATGTTGCCACCAGTATTTTCTTGCAGACTCGTAACACTGCATCACTGTTTTAAAACTTAGGTACAACATATTAAATATTGGTACTCACCCCCCTTATAGTAGGTGCTGGAAATGTTGCCCATTTTCTTCCGTGGCCTGCAATCCACACCTTATGAAATTATCACTGACATGCATAAATCCCCTATCACTAATGGACCAATCATTTGTAATGATTGCTTTAAGTTCCTCCTGAGAGTTAATTGAACATACTCCATTTTTTAATGTCTTACAAAGATAAAAATCACAAATCATAAAATTTAGGGCATAAGGAAACCATAAATCAGAGGCAACCATAAATCAAAGGCAATATTTCTGGACCAAATAAATGGTGCAATTCTGTCATGGATTGATCAGCAGTCTTGATTTTTTTATGGTCAGTCACAGAACTTATTTATTAAATTTCTGTACTAACTATTAATGTTGTTTTTCCATGTTGAAATCAGACTACCAAGAAATGTACATCTAAATGCCCATCTCATTTTGCCATGACTTGCTATACCTAATGTATGCCTTGAAGGTAATTACACAATGACATACCATTACACAACACTACAGCACTATTTAATGTAATCTTACTCTCGATTGCATAACACAACTGCCCAACTCCATCAAAATCCCACTAGCAAGAGGCTGGAAGAGAGAATGACACCCACATATAGCATGTGGGAAATCTCAGTGACTGGAGGGGTGTAGGTCTCCAGGTTGGCAATCTAAGTTGTAGGACTTTTTAACTGCTCTCACTATATACTCACAGGCAAAATAATGAAAGAACAATTCACTACATATCATTGGAATACAGTCACTCAATTTTCTTTGCTGCTGTTTTATAATAAAAATGGCTGAGTCACATTCTATTCACTGAGAAGACAAAGATGTATTTTTTGTGTTCTAAACCTCTCACTTCATTTATAAATATTTTATGGTAAACCACTGTCCACATATTTTATTTAAAAACCTTATATTTTGACCTCTTTTCTTTCTTCATTGTCCTTATATGGAAGCCCCCATTAAGAATAATTTTGAAATTTCAGAACAGTTTACAGTACTTCTTTCTTAACATTGTGTAAATCCTGTAAAGACAGGATAAAGTGGCTGCTTTTATGCACACAGAACAATACATAGGATGAGCATAAAAAGTTATTGATTTTAAGTTGACTGTATTCCCGTTATATTTAACTCTGAGTAAATACAATGATAAAGTGTAAAAGTATGCACTGATATCTTAAAGTTTGGTCACTCTGTACAAATCTAATTGATAATCCAACTCATTCAACACACACACTGTACCATATTAGCTTGAATAATGCAGTTGGAAAGATCTACGAGACTCTGGGCACAGGTTGAATGTAAATGTAATCTTTCAAAAAGCCCCATGAGAAGTCACATGGTGTGATACTGATGACCTATGCCCTCAGACACATGTGAACCAAAAGTGTGCTTAACCTCAAGTGGGAAGCTTTTTAATAGGTGCTGATTTGATAGCACTTTGTCTGCATACTAATGTGCATATATATCCTAGTAATTATATATTCCTGAAATCAAAATATTCTTTTATGATCATTCTGTATATACTCGAGATACTCAAAGTTGCTTAAATCTGAAGTGCTAACAAAAGATGCCAATTCAAGGAATGAATCAATGTGTGCAGAACTAACAAACAACAGCATTACCTAAAAGACAACAATGTTCATAGCCCTCTATCATATGTACAGTACAGAACACTAGATTGAATGGATTGCAGTACTAATTACAGTGTTGATGGTAACTTTTACTGCACCTAGTGTGCTACATCACATTATTTTGTATAGGCAAATTATAGTTACAACAGAAATCTAATATAGTATAGAACTCAAATGATACATTTTATCACAACATTGAAATATTATTTATTTAAATACTTTGGTAAACACTGACTATATTTAATATTTGATTAACTAAATGAACAGTAAAAACGAGGAACACCACTTCTTTAAAATATTCAAAGAAATAATGAAATTGCTTGCCTGAATGGCTCAATTCATAAGTCCTTTAACAAAAAGGCCTACAATTTAAAACACTTAGCCCAATGGTTCTTAATGCTTTAATTTCTGAGTCATTTTTTTAAACCCACATCTCAACATCAATCACCATGATCATTAGAAACTTACAACTTCTAATTGGTAAACTCCAGAATGTCCTGAGTGATCTATAGTTAAGCAAAAGCAGCTTGGACACATATTTTGTCACATTGTACACGACAGATCCCATTTCGTCCATATGTGCAGAGTCTGTGGTGACTGATTATTAATCAACAATTCTCCAGACAGATATTTTGCCATCATCAAAAAGCACTCTTTCTGAATATCTGCTGCTGGCTTCCTGGAATGTTGACCTCTGTCTGCCAAAGTCCAACCTGATCTGAACTGGCTGAACCTCTTTTTAATTCAGGAAAACATTTGCACCATCGTTGAAAGGCTGCTGAATCTTTCAAATTGTTACGAATTTATAATCTTCACCTCTATCAATGCACACATTCTATCATCTTAGGTGAAATGAAAACATGATAAACAATTATTACACCACTCAAATCTCAAACACCAGCTGCCTGGAAACAAATTATACACCCAGTGATTCCACAAAAAAAAAGATTAATCACCATAAAGGTTCTCTGCACTACTATGCTCAGTTTTACTCTTAATGCTTTTTCTTGCAAAAAATTGAGTAAGGTACATTTTAGCAGAATTATAATCCTTTGCAATATTCTCATTTTTAAAGAAGTCAGGTGTCAGCAAGAACAGAAAAATATTACCTATATTTAAAAGATTATTTTTTTAAAACAAAAATACACGTAATTATATACAGCAATAGTTGCCCTGAATTTCATAAAAAAATCTTTATATCTTCCATTTACAATAAGCAAAACTTTTACAATCAAGTTTCATGTAATAGTATTTTATAAAATATTTTAATGTTAGATCTTTAACAGATAAGTGAATATTTCAAAATATATCTTGCAAATAAACAGCTAAATGAAACTGACTTATACAGTCCTGTTTTTTTTAGGCATAATTTTTTACTCACAGATACTGTTAACAATTAATAGACCATTCACTTGTATAACATACTTTATCACATTAACAACCATATACACACATGGTAACACTACAAATTATAATCACTCCCAAATGATTCTATAAAAAGCTGAACATTTTCAATAACTATGGTTTAGAACCATTACAACAGCAAGTAATTTGTAAGAAATTATCTGTTATACTTTATATATGATTAACAAATAAATAAAATAAAAATGAAGTAATAAAAAAAACTAAGAATGCTCCACCCAATTTTTGTTGAACTAAAATTTACAATTATTTCTTCACTTTTCAATTAAGTATCCTTGAAACTGATGCACATCTTCCAGCAATGCTCTGATATTCTACAGATGGGCTGTCCAACCCTATAAACCACTACTTTAGAACCTCAATTTTTTCATCATCTAATGGAAATCCTTCCCATGCTGATGTTTCCCATTTCGGGAATTGCCTGAAGTTAATGGAAGCTAGACTGGGTGTTTCATCAAACCAAAGCATGCTGTAGAACCTACAGCTTAGATAATTTATCTTGATTAAAAAGCATGCCTCATTTAAACTTGCAGCAACAAATCTCTTTGACCAAATCTTTACAATTTTGATATTGACCTCGCAATTCTATAGTCCTTTTCTGCAAAAGGAACATATTCAACAAAATAACAATCTGTGCATTCCCAAAAAAACAGTCAGAAAGATTTAGCAGGGATGGCTACACACCGTGGTCATCAAAAGTTGGAGAGCATAATTTCCTTTACTTTGTATTTTGTTTAAGAGTCACAGGAGCTTATAACTCTACAAAATTACAAATAATTTAAGAAATTTCTGTTTGTCTGGCCAAAAATTTCTTAATAGCTGTCTGTAAGTCATAACTGCATCCACCTTGCAGTTTGATTTTTTTCATTTTCTCATTCAAACCCTGTTATGAGAAGTCTATTTCCTCAATGCCTTAGAGTGAGCAACTGAAGATGGGAGAGATTCTCCTGAAATGCATCTTATTTTATGTAAGTAAATGGAGTTCAGTGTAAAAAATACATCTAAAGTTTAGGATCTATTTCCTCTATTAAATCCCTAAAACTGAATCTTAAGAAACTAAATTGTGCACAATAATATGCTTCCTTTATTGTGATTGTTTTCCAAGGATCTAACAATGTTTATCTCTCAGAATGCTTTACTATGGACACTGGTGATACACGAAATGAAATTATATATTGAGAAAGAATTTATTTTTAAGGAAAGAAATGTTCCAGGCCTAAGTTTAGGGTACCTCCCCGGCATTTGCCATTTATGAGGACTGAGGAAAACCTGGAAAAAACCTCAGTCAGGGAGGACGGTCCTGGCGGGATTTGAACCCCAGACCCCTCGCTCACAAGTCTGCAATTTAACGACCTTGGCCACCCATGGCAGTAGACAACACAGTGATTTACTTGCCTCCAAGTATGGCTATATGAATCCCATTTAACCTGCCTGAGCTAAAATGAAAAGAATGTAACAGAAGATTTATCCCTTCAAAAATTACAAGACATTATTCTCCATGAATTTTTCTTGTGCTCTAGCAGGGTTTCTCATGCACAGAAAAACTGGAAAGCAAATATTGCAAGTGAGATGTTTTGTGGAAAGCATGATTGTAGTATTATTAGAAGCAGAAAGAATTGACTGTTCCTTTTCTTCATTTTCCTCTATCAACAGTGAGTCCTTCACTCTGAGTTCACCATACCATTTGTTTCAGATGAGAGCATGTTTTTCAATTCAGCTACATGCAGCACTTATCTCCATGAATGGCCTAATGGGCTTTAAGTGATTCATTCCATTCTTCATGCATGTCGAGCTGGTGGACATACACTAATCACAAGCACATTGAAATTGCACTGCAGTTTATAAGTTTAGGAAATGCCAGCCTTGTGTTACGATGATTCTAGATCAAATAAAAATGAGTTAGGGATAGAACCTATAGTTCAACTTTTGTTTAATTATTTTTAACTGATAATTATTAAATATAAACTGAAAAAATTCAATTTCCTTTAGGTAAAAGAAAAAAAAGAGAGAGAGAAATAAAAAAAGGACAAATGAGAGAGAGTGGAGGCAGGCAGGCACGAAGGGAAGGGAGAAAGAAACATTATTTCAATGCAGAACTAAGTGAGTTCCACAGTGCTACTCTGAAACTATGTCAATGTTCTAGAAATTTTTTTTTTTATTCAATTTGGAATGTACTGAGTATCAGTTATATCAAACAATTTCATATCTAAGGATGGAATATAATAAATGGCTCCTAATAAGACATGAACCTCTGCAGCTGATGTTTATTGTATGTTTCTTGGTTTCCAGGTGTTGCTGGTTTTTACACACAATGACAGAGCAACACTAGCTGGTACCCTCATCCAAAAATCAAAAACAACGTAGGAATCATTCTACCTGGAAGTCAAGCAACATTTAAAATGTTTTCCTTATAAGTAATTTTTTTGTGCATATCTGCGTTTGTGTGCTTTCATTGCCCATTTTTACTGCTCAGGCATCACACGTTGGACATTGGTGACATGAGATGAAATGATAAATTGGGAAAGTCATTTATTTTAAGGAGGGAAACTTTTCTGATCACGTTTAGGTATTTCTCCCGCATTTGCCATTTATGAGAACTGAAAAACTCTGAAGGGGAGAATGACCTGGTAGAAATGAAACCACAGATCTCCCACTGTGTTTTAACCTTGGATACCAATGTTTGTTTAAATGGAATGTTCTCATATGATGCTGTTAATGACATTTATAGTACAACAATTTTTGAAAGTGATCAGCTTTTTATAGTCATTGTGCAATCAATATTACTTCAATAAATGTTCTCACTTGTAAATGGCAAGGGCTCATTTATTATTTTGTCATGATGCCCAATAGAATGTTTTCGCATATGCACTTCAAGCTCTGTTTTATCTTCTATAAGGCGGTCACACAAATGACATTTTGAACTATTACTATGTGCTAAATTAATATGCTTCATTAATTCTGATTCAAAAACAAATGACTGAAAGCACAATGAACACTTGAAATCCTCCCTGGGGTGTTTCTCCAAGATGTGCATTGTAAGTACAGACCTGCTCGGTAGCTCTTCTTTACATGTATCACATTGCACTGCTTCACTAGAAAACCGACACTTATGCTGGCATAATAGTTCTTCTTGTGAGAATCCTCGTCCACATAATGTACACTGGTATGGTTTAACACCATGAGACACTAGATGTGCTTTCAGAGAAACATCATCCAAGAATTCTAAATTGCAATGTGGGCAAGATCGCCTTCTTTCAGCACTTGCATGCAAGATAAACTTATTATTGTTTGCACCTTCTTTTACATAACGGACATGCAATTTCATCTTCTTGTGACACTCTTGAATATGCTCATCAAGTTCATGCTCATAATCAAATTGATATTTGCATGATTCGCAACAAAACAAGTCAGTTTCAACAGCACTTACATCTGTAGTTTGCTCTGTAGTCAATTCTTCTTTCCTCACAGCTGTCTGTCTTAGAGCAACAGCTTGAACTGTTCTTATTTCATCAGAGTTGCAATATTCTGTTGCGGGCATTTGCCTATTCTTTAGCATTGCTTTTTTTGCCTGTCTTATGTTTCTTACTCTTACACTTCTTCTTTTTCTTCTTGCTTCAGCTGACCAACTTAATGACAATATTTCCACATTATTTTGTTCATCATAAGATGATTTCACAGTTATCAGCTGCGCCTTATTTAGCTCAGCATACTTTAATGGTAATGCTTCTGTGGTATCTGTGCTTCCTGAATTTGGCTGCTCTACTGATTCCAACTCACTTTCTCTTATTCCAGTTTGGCTAAATTTACTTGCTAATGCTACCTGCATTTCATCTGGTTCAGTTGAAGTAACTTCTTTCATTTCCTGTTCTATATCATCCGCAAGTTTCTCTCTCTCCAGAACCCATTTTTCTCTCTGTTCAGTTGGCACTGATATTTTTGCTTTCAAGTTCTGGATATTTTCTAGCATTTCTGTCTCAATCATCAATTTGTTTTCAATTCCTTCACTTGAAGTTGACCCTTTTCCTGGTAGTGTCTCTTTTTTACTAAACTCATATGACATTACACCTATTAGCAAATTACAGTCTTGACTTGGTTCCCTATTAGTTGGTTCTTCCACTGCTGGCATTGCAGTTTCTCTTGCAGTGGCTGCAGTTGGTAGTGTTTCGTCTCCAAATGGTAAGTGCGAGGAGGGCATTTCTACTTCCAAATTCTGGGTGTTTCTTTGCATTTCTATCTCAGTCATTAATGTGCTTTCAATTTTTTCACTTGAAGCTGGTCCTTTTGCTGGCAGTATCTGGTCAATGCTTAGATTAAATGGCACTGCATGTGTTAACAAATTGTGGGCTTGCTCTGGTTCACTATTAGTTGATTCTATTGATAGTATTTCTGTTTCAAATGGTATATATGAGGGAAACTTTTCCAATTCAAGCATCTGAATATTTCTTTGCATTTCTGTTTCAGTCAATGTAGTGTCTTCTACTTTTCCCATTGAAGGTGACTCTTGCCCTAGCAGTACCTCTTCTACACTTAACTCAGATGACACTGCACCTACCAGTAAATTATCTAAACATGATTCAATTTTAGTTGGTTCTTCCATTGTAGTTTCTCTTGCAGTTGAGCCTTCTGTCACTACTATTTTTAGTTCAATTTGGGCATCCTTTGGTTCAGTAAGTGATAATTCCTTATCATTCATTCCTGTATAACCTAGAATGAAAAATAAAGTTTAGTAACTTTTGAACCACCAAAATGTACAGAGTAACATTAATTTATGGTATGAGAAATGTCAAGCAATTCAATGAAACAAAATAGAAGAAATAGTGAAAAGTAAGTTGTACATCTGGGGCCATTATTTATGTAAAGATATGACATATGAGCTATTTGTACATAACCACCAGATTATTTAAACATTTATTATGACATAATTTGCTATTCCTTCTTTGAAAAATGCCCATTCAACTTTTTCATGGAACCAAATACATAAAAAAACCACAAGAAAAATGATCAGGACTTTATGGAGGGTGTTCCCACATACTCCTTTTTAATTTCTGCCAGAGAGCTTCAATAATGTATAATCAAATGTGGTGTGCAATAGTCATGCAAAAGAACAATACCTTTCATCATTTTCTAGGTTGACTATCTTTAACGTCTTTCTCAGCCTCTTCAAGTCTCTGCACATAGTACTTGCAACAGAAATTATACTGCTCATGACTGGTCACAAAGTTGAAACAGTTAGTATGACTATGCAAATGCAACTAATACTGCTCACAAATGTTCTCATAATATCTCTTTTAGATACAGAGTCTAATACAAAATCTGAGCAAATATAACCAATTTTTTGACTTGCTTTCATAGTTTGAACTAAATGAAGCATATGGCAATGATGTTTTGCCACACTGGGTGTACATATTCTGGTGAGGGCATGAACAGGGTGCAAAATCATGGGAGGATGGGGGGATTCTCTCCCCTCACTGATAATTTTACCTCAAAAATTCCCCCCCAACAAAACTTCCTGGGGGAGGGGGAAGTCCTCTCATTATAAAATGACAAGCAAAATGTACAATTCATGTATAACTGAAAATGATGTATTATTCTGTGTATTTCTAAGAAAATAACAGCAAAAATACATATAGAAATAATAGAATGATGATCAGATCTTCAGTATTGTGGCAACTCCCCATGTATTCACATTACAACTGCAGTCAACAATGAAGTCTCGGATAATTAACTGCACTGTTGACTAATCAGTAAAATTATCAGATTTTTCTCCACCTCCCCACCATTTTTTAATGATTTTGCACCCTAGGCATGAAGGTGTGGAAGATGCAGGTCACACTGGCAATGCAGCATTACTACACTGGAGTTGATTTGCTATCTTAGAAATGGATAGGTGGAACTGGCTGCTGAGGTAGAAATAACCCATCTGACAGCATTGTACATGTCTGAAGACTTGGTTGGATATCACAAAATTGCATCTCATTGGTTGCCTTACAAACTTATTGATGTTCAGAAATAACATCAATCATTTATATAGGATTTTCAGTGGGCACAATCTTATAACTCAGAACTGAAATAGTAGTCCAGTAAATGGTAGTACCCATTATGCCCAACACAAAACATTAAGCCAAAAATCTGGAAATATGAAAATTTTGCTTATAGTGGCAAACAATGTCCAAAAGAGATAATCGTGCAATTCCTCAGGGACACGTTTTAATGCTGCATACTATCACAGGTACCAGGAGATAACCAGAACATCATTTTCAAAACTATGCACCCACTGTCTTGCATGAAAATGCCTGGTGTCACACTATTTAGTACTAATATGAGATGACTGCTATTGTATGAATGGGAGGTACCAGAACATCCTATAGATTCACCAGATGTTAGCCTCTGTAATTTCAGTCATTTACCAAATTAAAGGAAGTACACAGAGGAAGGTATTTCCATACAAGAGATGCAGTTCTTCAAGCAGCAGGACACTCATGTGTTGACATCAACAAAAGCAATACTACTGTTGGTATTCGGTGCCTTCCAGAAGTACAACAAACTTTGATAGATATGACATGGCATGGAACTAAAGAATGTACATATATGTTAATTCTGAAACACATGGTTTCTCTGATAAATATGTCATTTTTTTAATCAGTACATTTGTCAGAGAGAGATAATTTCAATAACTTTTAAATAGTTCTAGCAAAATCCATAAGATCCTGCATTAACATAGCTCTACAAACAGAGTAACGTTATATTCCAAAACAATTTCTAAAGTTTATAAACAAAACTTTTATCTGATTTCATACTCTTACACTTATTACCTTCAGTTTCTGTTGCCTGAATATGTTTCTTCCTATTATGATATGTTTTTGCAGCATATGCTGTCCTCATTTTCTTACTGGTATTCTTTCTTGAGTCATATTCCAAGCTTCTTTTACAAGCCTTAATTTCTGTAAAAAGGCAATTTAAAAGTTCAGAAGTTTATAGAAAGCCTTAATTACTCCATTTTATTTCATTTATTAGTAAAATTATTACCATTAGTTTCTTCTGATGAAAAATCACTGGACACATAATCTGCATCATTACTATTACTTAAATTTCCTTCTTCTTTTTCTGATTCGAAAACCATGGCATCCACTTTAAATAAATTATCTTTAACTGCATTGCCCTGAGGTGACAATGCTATGTTGTTCCTGCATCCTCCCTTCATATCTGCAGCATTCTTATGCTCTAGAAAGAAATATTTTGCTTACACTGTTAAATCAAACCACGCTTAGAAACAGCAGCACATTGCTTTACTGTATTAATACTTTGAAAATTATGTAAAATATCCATATTTATCATACTTAATGACCTTACTTAAGACAAATGCTTTAGCTATTCATGAGTCTTTTAGAGTAGCTATCTAAAATGAATAGGAAGCAGCATTTAATAAACATAAACTGCCCTAGTTCCAGAGTCCAGGTAATAGTGAATAATTATGACAAACAAATAAAAGCTGTTCTTTGTACAGGATTTACATTCAAGTCCAGTAACACTTTCAAATTGTATAAAATATAGTGAACTTTTGTAACAGTGGTGTCAAATATTAACATTTTAAAAAATTGAGTCGAAGTTGTAACATACACACCACTAAAATTCAATAAAATGAAAGACTAGTTTCGGGAGCCATCGCTCCTATCGTCAGTTCCTGGTCAACCTTGTCGATAGGAGCGATGGCTCCCGAAACTAGTCTTCCATTTTATTGAATTTTAGTGGTGTGTATGTTACATCGACTCAATTTTTTAAAATGTTAACACTTTCAAACTTCAATCAGACAAAACCTACAAGAGATGATCACTCTTGTAGGAATTACATTCTGAAGAGAAACTCACCAAGTTTGTTTCACATTATAGTACTTCAAAGTGGGCACCATGCATGTGTGACTCAGCAGATGTCCACATGGTATTTATTTTATTTATTTTTTATTAATCCGCTTACAACCCTGAGTGCATTACAATGCAAATAATGGTATATATCTATACAATCAGTAAAATATGTAAATATATAAGTGGTAACAAAGTAATCTAACTCATGACACTGGATCATTCCCTTTCACACATTCCCACTACCATTATAGCCCTGCCTCTCTGACACTCTTTCCCAGCCCAGAGAATAAAAGTCTGGTTTCAATATGAATGCTCATCATATTTTTAAAAAATTGCAACAAACAGCTATTATTTGGATTGTGCATAGACACAAAAATAATCATTTGCAGCTCATGCATTTTGGTAAAGTTCTACATAAATTGGATTGATCATTTTCTCTATTACATCTTCTGGCTGTTAATGTTACCTGCTGAGTTCCTTCCACTATAATAATGATGATCACAAGATAACCAACTACAGAGATAGCTTTCCTTTTATTAATGTTAATTACTTAATGAGTCATAGTGGAAAATATCATTACACTAATAGTAACCAGTTACCACTATCATCTAACCAGATTACCGATTAGACATTAATTTTTTTCATAGTGTTTATGCCTATTTTTACTATTGAGGCATCACAGACAGTGGATACTAATGATACATTAAGACCCGGTTGCATTAAGCTCTAGATATCTACCCTATAACTATCTGTTCCATAAATGTCACTGGGTAGATAACAGACATCCATTTCCTAACAAGAATTTAACCTTTAGATAAATATCTGTTTGATAGTGAAGTTCGGAACTGTCCAACTGAAGGTGACTTGCATTTTTAACTTGCCTTTACAGACAGATGAATCCTGTGCTGGATTCTTGCCTCCTTTCATGAATGACTATGGAGAGAGCGAGCCCAAACAGTAGTAGTGAACAACAAATGTAGGCATATAGAACAGTTGTAACACAGGGAAGAAAGTAATTGTACACCAAAAATTAACTTCTTGGGATGCATGTTAATAGTTAATTACATTCAGTATCAGCGAAATCAAATGGGAAACAATGTAACGATGTAACACATTAAGGAAATAAAAATGATAAGGAAAAAGGCATATGCTTTTAACACTATAAATTTTGCATATATTATTCCTTTTAATCTTAACCTAACCTAAATTGTTTTCCGTTTATTTTTTTTAATGTTACCTAACCTAACCTAGACTATGTATGCAATCTATGGTGCAAAGAAAACAATGATGTGCAGCTTATGTAATCCTGAAGCAACAATGGAATTTCTTTATTTGAGTATTTAGAATGAGTACACGAAATAAAAGTAAAATTGCAATCTATTTGTTATCCTACCAAATGAGTAACATTATAAAATAACATTCATTATATTAAGAACAGAGTACACAAATTGTGAGAGTTAAATAAAAAAATTGCTCTTGGGGAGATCGAACCCACTACCTCAATGTTATTAACCCAATGCTCTAACCAATTGCGCTACCAGGCCAACATGGACATCATGATAATTATCCTCCTACACATGTTCAAGTCACATTACCTGGAATAGGGCTCAACTTTCTCCATTGCCAATCATAAAAGGAGGCATGATTCCCAGCACAGATTTGTCAGTCTTTGGGTTTTAGTCATTTTTACAGCTGTTGCCACTAGCATTGTACTGTATTGCATATTCCTATGAAACAATATAACATCAGAGATAAAATATAAGGGGTATACTCTACAAAAATATGGTCTAATACATTATAAGTGTATCAATACAACATCTTGTAAAGTATGCAGTTGTAACATTTTGTTGCACGAAAGAATACAATGTATTAGTAAAAAGTTACAGTGACTTCATATAAGAGCAAGATGGAGGAACAGCATTTTGCCACCTTGAATTAGGTTATGTTCACTCCTTAGTTATAAACTGATTTATTTTAATGTTTAGCGCAAACTATTCATCATCATCATCATCATCATCATCATCATCACTAGTGCTATATTTTTTCTTAGAAATAATGGCCATTATTATGTATTTGTCAATATTCAAGCATAATATTCCACTATCAGATAACATTCATATATTTTCATGCATTTGGCTAAGTTGTAACATCAATTTCAGTCAAGAGATGGCAGAAGAATCGATTTTCCCTGTTACATTCAAAAACAAATTTATTTTATTAGTTCATTTTATATTTTTTGGGAATTATAATTATGTTTTTATTACAAGTAAAAATTGTGAAAAGAGTGTAAAAAGAGATTATTTGTAAGAGAACGAATCAAGGAAAGAAATATTTTCACGTAATTTATCAAGTGCCTTAAAAAATTATACAAGCTAAGATGTTGGACTGAAATATGCATTTGAAACCAAAGACCAAGTTAGTCATGCATCATACTTTTGTTGCATTAGCGAAACAATGGCCCCACATATTTGTGAGCAGAATATCTAGGGTTCAATTATCTCCAGGACCATTCTCTCTGACAGGTTTTTCCTCAGTCCTTATAAAGGGCAAGTGCAAAGTAGGTACCCTAAATCTGGAAGGCTTAATTTCTTTAAAAAAAAAAGCCCTTTCCCAATTTATCATTTCATTTAATGTATTGTCAATTCCACCATCTGGAGTACCTCAGTAGTTAAAATAGATGTTAAATACTATTAAAAATTCAATTAATTGCACTAATTTATTTAATGGCAAAATGAATGCTGAACATGATAAGAACTTTGATGCATTTGAAAAGAATCTATTAACTGAAGTATCTGAAGAGAAATATACAATTGAAAATAAAAGAAATGATGGCACTAGCGTATAAGTGCTCAGCTGAAGATTTAAAACTGAAAACTCAATTCTTTTCCGCATCTCCCTCCAATATAAGCGCAAAGAGATACACTGTCAATAGCAATGCTCCCCAAGTAGATTTTTCCAGTTTTCTTCGATAAAAATTTGTAAGCTGCAACTCTACACATGTAAAATACTATCTACCATCTTAGGCACCAGACATATCAAAGAGACATATGTCGATTTTTAGTCAGATGAGTTATCAAAAGGGATATCTGTTTGACATTCTCTATCTAACATTTCAGAAACACTTATAGAATAAAGTTACGGAATAGATATCTTTTGTTTATCTATCTGACAGCCAATCTGGAGTTTCAGAAACCTGACCTAGATGACGTAAACGGAAAAGGAATTTTATTTGGAAAGAAAGTGCTCCAATCTAAGCATAGGGTGCCTCCCCAGTATAGACATTAATAAGAACGAGGAAAACCTGAAAAAAAACCTTAATATGCAGATTCCAATAAAGTCTTCATATTCCTTTATTATATGAGCTAATCACACATTTTCATTTATCAACTTTATCTACATGATGTAAACAAGGCATATGTATAATTATTTGGAAGGGTTATCATTAGCTAAGATACCTTGATTATCACTAAACTTTCCTGATCTAGCTTGACTAGTGGAGAAGTTTCATTGGATTGTACTAAACTTTGTGTCCAAAAGAAGCCAAGCTCTAAAATCTGCTGTTCAATATATCTAGTTCCTTTTTCCTATATTAAGGAGATATCACTATCGACATGGTTACTATGTAACCAATAAGTGAAAGCCAACTCCTTTGTTTATTAAAAAGTTAAAATAATCAACACTCATGAGCGTTTCACTCCTTTAATTATTAAAATAACAGGACATGTTTCGTGAACATATCGTTCACATTGTCAACTGAGTACAACTAACGTTCATGCGGGGTTTGAATAATGGGCGACTGTAAGGCGCTCTGGTGGATTCTGAAAAAATTTAAACAAAATATTATCTGACTCCGGAATCTCAAAATTCATAAGAATTTTTTCTTTTTCTTTAATAAAGATGTTCTTCCATAAGTTAAGCTCCCTAGGAAATTGGACAGCCTTCAGTAATCTTATTTCTTCATCAATTTCGTGGTGTTCATTCCAGAAATGTGCCGCCACAGCTGATTTTTCTATCTGTTTATGCCTGATGTTTCTCATATGTTCCTTCATTCTAATGCCTATATTCCTTTTTGTCTTACTGATGTATACCTTTTCACAATCCTTGCAGTTAATTTGATATATCCCTGATTCTTCCTTTTTTGATCTACTGTCTACCTTGTTTAAATTCAATAATTTACCAACACTAAAAAAAAGTGAAAGACAGTTCTGTCTCGAACATATTTGGGCTCCTTGGTATTTGTTCATGTTGTAATTGTACAATGAAGTAATTGAACTTGATATTAATGTATTTTCTATCCCAAGAAAAATCTTAGTTTTTTTTTAATCCTTAAAATATTCCACTTATTACTTGTGTCTGCATTTTATTTCCCTATATCCTGAATGTCTTATAAGGATCAGTTAAGAGAGGATTTTTAACTGAAAGCAAGTGGATTTTTTTTTTTTTTTTTGATTCGTTTTATTTAAGGACGCTCTTTAACATCTCAGGTCATCAGCATCCCATTCAATTCAGGGCATGAAATGGCCAACAAATTTTGCTCAGAGGCCTCTTCTTTCAGGCTTGAGGTTCTTTTTCGTGCCCAAAGGAAGCCAAACTTAGGATTTTTACGCCCAAAAAAATCCATCAATCCTGGTCGGGGTTGAACCCGCGACCTTGGGTTTAGAAGGCAAGTATGGTTACCACTACACCACCAGTTTTCAGTCCAAAACCACTTCAGACTGTCAACAGAAAATGATACCTGGTACATTTAAAGGCTCATTTTTCAACAAATTCTTAAATGATTTAGAATAAGAAACCACAATAATAATAATAACAACAACAATGACAATGATGATGGATAACAGATAATGCACCATACCATTCAGTTTGTTCCAAATAAAATTTCAAATACAGTCAACATAAAATGCCAAATTAAGAAATGGTTACAAAAAAAAGGAGGGGTTTAATTTATAGCATTAGAAACTAAAACTGAACTATTGCTATGGGTACTTCTGTTCAAAAACCAGGGAAAAAATGTTTAATTTGGATATTGTGAGATAATACACCTCTCTCCTCACCACTGCCAGTGTAATCCAATTGAGCTTGTGTGGGCTCAAATAAAATGAGATGTGGCAAAAAGAAACACCACATTTAGATTGAAAGATGTAGAACAACTTAGTCATAAAGAAATTGACAAAGTGACACAAAAGACTAGAAATCCTATGTGCTGAAAAATTACAAGAGGACTTAATGAGAGAAATAGAATGCGACAAAATTTTAAATCCTATCATTTAAATTTGCAAGACTTAGATGATGAAGACAGTAAAATGACAAACTGCCTCCTGACATAACTGTTATTCATAATAGTGACACAGAAGAGTCACTATCAATTCCTTTGGATGAGTCAGTCCTGGTGGTTAGTGATAACCATACTTGTCTTATAAACCCAAGATTGTGGGTTCAATCCTGGCCACCAGGGTTGATGGATTTTTTTCAGGCATAAAATTCTGAAGTATGGCTTCCTTCAGAAGAGAAGTACAGCCATGGGTCCCCTGTCATAGATTTACAGCATGAAAAAGAACCTTAAGCCTGAAGAAGAGACTTGAGAGCAAAATCTATCAGCAGTTTCAAGCCCTGAATTTAATGGGACTCTGATGACCTGAGATGTTAAAGAGCATCCTTAAATGAAATCAAATAAACCTTTGAATGAAGTTGTGCAAGAAGGTCACTAGGCAGCTAGTGTGTGAGAAGGAATTATAAAAAGAGTGCAGATGAATGAAGTTGCAACACTTTCCTAGTACTCGCCTCCTGTTAGCTACTGCTCATGACTCTTATCCATTGACTATTGCTGATTTGAATATATTATGTAATTCTTTTTTGTACACTTGTTTTTGTTAGTGGAATGTTAACTAGTCTGTGTACCAAGTCAGTTTGTCTGAGTTTCCATGATTTTTAAATTTAAAAATGAGAATTCACAGTTGCAGCACATTTTTAGAAACACAATCACAAAATTGAGCAAAAAACTATTTTGTTGAAAGAAATACATATTTCAGTAGAACTATCTGCACACACAAAAAAATCATTCTTAAAATCAAGATATATTAATAAATTTGGACATTCCACCTCTGGACAAATTCAGTAAATTCCTATTCCAGTGAATAGATATCGATGGGGAATGATTCAGACCCAGTCATAACCATACCTGAGAGTCCTAAATTTCCAAGCAGTCAGAATGGGAACAAAATTTCCTGAAACATGTCGTAAATTTAAAACTTGTAAATGAAATTCATGTCAACATTCAAACATGCTCAATTTATCGTTGCTTCATTGTCAATAGTTTCTGAACATGTATTTAAGTATGATCAGTGATCATTAAATGAAAGAAAGAAGTATGCATAAATAAGAGAATAATGGTTGCCATTACAGATATATATTAAGAACTGAGAAAATAGTTGTGCTCATGATCTGAAATGGAAAGATGCACATATTTTTTAAATGTTAATGACCCAAAAACAATCACCTGATCTCAAATGGGATGAAACTTCTAACGCTTAGAGCTAAAAGCAAGTAGTAACTACTAGAAACAAGTATCCCAGCATGCATTTCAATTTAAACTTTATTGTACATTATTATATTATCATAAATAAGCTCACCTATATGTGCTCCATAACACACACTATCTGAATCAATGCAAAACTCAGATTCCTGCATGTGTGAATGAAACTTCTTTGAATTTTCCTGCATATTAGTTTGCAGCAAAAGCTCAGCTGGTTCATTCTAAAAAAAAAAAAAAAAGGTATAAATTTTTAAAAGAAAAATTAATTAGCACATTTTTTAAAATAACAATATTTTAAAACAAAAAATAATTTAGAGGAATAATCACAATTTTTTTATAAGCAATAGTATATCAAAGTTGCAAAAAATGTGAATATTACAAATGAACTCCCAAAATATGCACCCTTTCTTTAAATACAGAAGTCACAACTACAGAAGTCAGTTTCAAATGATGAATGTTTACTTCATCAACTGCTGAAAATGAAATGAATGATTTATGAGGAACACACTTGATATGAAAAACTGACACATGAATATTATTCTTAAATTAAACTTAATGACTGAACCATTTTAATGCTTACAGCATGCCAATATGCATCTTCAGCCTCATCATCTCTTTCACCTGTCCATGTTGAACTATCTGCTGTCCTAATGGGCTTGATCCACTTTAATCTCTCCTTCATTAATTCACAAGCATGGTCTATGCTCATGATGTGCTTAAACTGTGAAAACAAAACCAACATTCTTGCTCAGAAAACTAAAAAATCTCTTATGTTATAGCATCATAAATCATATTCTTACTGAACAATTACACAAAAGTGAAAGGTGATAATTTGTGAAAACATTAAGGCTTTCTCTAAAATAACTGAACTATTTGGTTCCAATTTTTTTCCAACTGTACTTTGATCCTTTCTTACTAATGAGAGGCAATTTTTCCCCAACTGCCCTTCCATTCTTTGTCTTTAATTAGCATTCTCATTTAGTCACAGCTCTATAGAGAATGATGTTTAAAAATATGCCACATATTTTGTGCTTTAACAAATATAAACCAATGTTATCAACATAAAACAACTACAAATTTTTAAGAAAGACAATAAAATTATACATGCATTCTTTTACAGAAATGAGCCAATTGTAAAACAACCACAAATTTTTAAGAGAGACAATAAAATTATACACGCATTCTTTTACAGAAATGAGCCAATTCTGACACTAACATAATTAGATCTAAAGCAGTTAAATATTTAAAGAGCACACTAATAATATATCTCATTCCTTAAGCTTAAATGCAGTCACTCCTATTATTGATCAATAAGGATAGGATCCTGTCCCTTTGACCGGCCACTGTAGCCTCACACATGGCCAACAGATGGCTAATTGTCCTGCCACCTTACATTTAAGCTCAAATTCTCAAAAAGTATTATAATAATTAATCAACCATGACTGATTGTTGGGTGTTATTGTAGGCACGTCTACTACTGCTTCCATGCCATAAAATTCCAAAAAAACTTACAATTTCTGTATTTGAAATATTCTTTAAAAATATTCCAATGCTTACAATTGCATCTGGGAGATTGCTGAGTTTTTCTCCTGGCACATAAATACATTGTGGTTTCAATGATACATGTTTAAGTACCTCACTAATGGTATGTCTATCATTTTTTCATTTTTAAAATATATGTCCATTTACATGAGATTTAATAAATTGTATTGAAACATGCAATTCAATATTTAATAAATTAATTTTCCATAATTTTTCTTCAAGGTTATATATGGTTTCCATAAGCAGATATGTTACCGGCAGCTTATCTTAGGTTGCCGATTATTCAATCTTTAGCTTTCAACCTTCCTTTATCCTATCTAGTTTTACACGGTTTATAGTCCATTCTGTCTTCTTATTCCATCAATATATAAGTACAATGAATAAATTAATGGAAAAGTCCTGTCTCCTCCTTTTTGAACTTCAAATCACTTAGGTTTATCCTGCATTATTCAGACTATTGCTCCATTATCTATATACAAGTTCTTCTCCAGGATTATCAGATGTCCATCTAAATCTCAGTTTCCAATCACACCCCATATGATGATGTGGTCTAAGTTCAAGATCTCAACACAGTCAAGATAATATATAAAGACATATTTTTTAAATCCCTTGGCTATTACCCAATCTATTACATTATAATGTTATACCTAAGATGAAATTAATTTAACACTTGTAAACGTAAACAAGAATATGGTAGTCACAACAGTGCAAATTCAGTGCTAAAATTAAAACTGTGACATTTGTGGATTGCATGCCACTGTAGTATATGTGTATAACAATAACCAACCACAAATTACATGCATCACAAGTCTCTAAAAATAGTTTGCATAAAAATTAGAAAATATGTTTAATATTTTGGATGGGCATCCCACATACCTCTTCAATAAACTTCTGAAGATATTGTACATCTTTATTCTTTACATATTCATGTAATGCAGAATCTATTAATTCACACTGTAGCTGAAATTTGAAACAGAGATTCACACGCCCAACACAAAAATTGCAAATTTTATTTGGCAAATCATCTGCTTCAGTAACCTGTAGAAAAATATAAAAGTATTATTTGATGAACATGAATGTATGAACATATAATCTTGTGTTAAATAAACTCGTCTATGTTAGGTATTAAGATCAGACATCTGTACAAGAACAAATGAAAACTTTCACAATAAATCTCACAGACTACAGCTGTACAAAACAAACCTTGGTGGTAGGTTGTATGCTATTTAACAAACTACCACATGAATAAGAAACATAAATTGTGTAAACAAATTTAAATGTGAATTGAAGACATTTTATGTACAAGAGTGTTCTTATTCTATAGAAGTATTTATGAATAGATAGACTTTAACCAATTGATATATATGCTGTGAATACTTATTCTAGCTTATTAACTTGGCATGGTGGACACTAATATCTTATATATACATTTTTTTATTTTATACTAGGTACTAAATATACTTAGATATGGGCTTATCTTATACAATATTTTGACAAATTTAAAAATAATTATTTGCTAATTGAAATTGTAAAAGATATTGCTTTCTAATATACTGCTATTAAATTGAATTATTTTATGTGTAAGATATAAATTTCTAATGTATGTAATATGGATACTTTTATTCATCCTAAGCGTGTTTAATTATGCAGAATGTGCGAAAAGTCGCTTTTCGCAATAGTATGAAACCTAAAAATATTGGGAAAGCAATTTGTAGCCCATTCTCTAAGTACAATATCTTAACAATGCTATCAATACCTGCGTAATTCTTTACAGTTGATAAATAAATGATATGAAATGTGAATTTTGTGACTAACAAGCATATGGATCACTGGCAGACACCCAGAGAGTTACTTACTTTAACTTTCCAGTATTCTGCATTCGTTGTCATGATAAACAATACTCTCAAAAATGCAATTGGATGAACAATCACTTTAATATGTTAAATTTTACCCCAACCAGAATAAAACTGAAGCAGTGAGTCATGCATAATTAGTATTTACACAATATTTAAACCTTTCTATGCAATTCAAATTAAACGCTGATGACCTGAGCTGTTAAAGAGCGTCCGTAAATAAAAAAAAATCAAATAAATCTTCTTTCCAGATATTAATTAGGTATCTAATTATGAATCATTTTACACCAAAACATCCTAACCTTTATTTTGGGAAAGACGATCATTATTCTTTCGGGTAGGTTGTCGTCAATATCAAACAACGATATCAAGATTTCCCTTTGATGCATACAAAATCTGCATCTATTTTGCAGATCGTAAGTCATTTTCTATAAAGTTCACTGTACAATATGAGGAACAAACGCAAAACGATACACATCAGTTCCCACTTGTCATGTTTCAACTCACAGATTACCTATTTTCATCTTTTGTTGTACAAGTATGAAATAACGACTTTGCGACCAATAAGCAGCTCTGTAAACCCATAAATATATTGTGAATTATCCAGAATGTAACAAGCTGCGCATTTATGTTTACATCGTTTTCATGCAATGATTCGGAGTATTAAACAAACTACAGTTATTCAAAAAAATCATTCCGTAATAGATGAACAATTGGGATATGAGATCTTCCTAGATATGTTGTTGTTGTTGTTATTATTATTATTATTGTTGTTGTTGTACTGTACAACGTTAATGGGCAGTAATTGGTTAACCATTGTACATGAGTGATTTTATGCAAGCCGAATACATAGTATCTTGTTTCGATTACACATGAGAAATATTTTTTGTAAGCCATTTCAGATTTTTAAAAACTATAGAAATATTTTCTAACGCGAAACAATGTCATATTATAAACATACTATTGCATAATGTTTTCGTGTTTGCTATTGGCAGTGGCTGGGCTTTCACGGCCGCCATTTTTTTTTGTATAATGCTCTGGATATTTGGGTAGTGGAATCGGTCTTGCATGCAAAGCCGATTTGCGTTTTTGTAATTATTTCTATGGACAATGACATTAAATTTTCATCACATATGTCGGCTCTGTTTGGAGAGAGATGAGTGCCTACTTCCTCTTTTCGAAGAAGAGTGCATTCTTCCATCAAAGATAAATAATTTAATTCCAACACTGAAGGTGAGTGTATGCACAAAAAAAAAAAAAAAAAAAAAAAAAGCCAAACAAACCAAAAAAAAAAAAAAAAGGAATTTAAACTAGATTAAAAATACCACTTTTTTATTATTGTAATAAACAGGACTCAAATGCACTATTGCTTGTCATGGAAGACACCATTATAGAATTAGAAGGGTTATTGTATATAAAGTGGAGTTTCCAATAAGACATGTCTTAAAATAACATTTATGTTCATAAACTCAATGCTTATAACTGAATGTGATGCTTTCCACACAGTTTGCAAACATATTCACCACTGGGTTAATGAAATAACTTTAATGAAATGCATAATTTGTGATGGAAACCATGAACACTTGCATCTAGTCGCAATATGTAGTTGGCTTTGGTCTAGTCCCAATATAAGATGACTTCTGATGCATAAAAGTCTAGCTGAATATTTGCAATTTTTTCTTTGGATTGTTGCCTTTTCCAAGTTATATCCAGTCATGCAGTTATTTGGTGACTGACATGAAGGCAGGGGACTGCATTAATCATTGCTTAAGGCTAGCTGCACTACACAAATTTGGTAGGCAGGTGGAGTTTACTGAATTGCTATGTTGGCATTGGTTCTTGCCATTCAGTCATTGTCATTTGAACAATGAAAGAAACAATATTTATTTAATTCTAGAGTAAAGCTGCTAAGAATTCTAAATGGCAAATACTAGCCCTAATTATTCTATTTCACTGAATGTTTATTTATAATTTAAATATCCATATGGAGTCTGCTCATGCCTTGAGCAGATTATTTGAAGAGAAATTCCCAGGTGATTAAAATCAGTTGCCTTGCAAGTACCCTCACATTTTAGTAAAGGATAACATCCATCAAAATATCAATTTAATGAAAAAGAATTACGAAGACTAATAGGTAATTTTATGAGATGCCAGAAAAAATGTGGAAAATAAAGCAAGCAATTCTGGCATCAGCTTGTGAGATTTGGGTGAGTAAATAAGTTAATAAGTGAATTAAAATTTATTAGACCATCACTTTAGTATTTCTATCAACGATTCTTGTGTGGCACCATCTGCTTCTTCCACTCCCCACCCCAATCTGTAATGCAATCCAGCTGGCTGGTGTCTTATAGGCCAATGCAGTCTCCACTGTTGTTTTGGTCTTAGACAATTAGATGGCTCGATATAAATATTGTACTTGAAAGAGATAAGTTTGTGATTGAGGTTAATTCCTGTTGTCATAAAAAATGCTGGATTTGAAGGGGGGGGCGACACCATAGTAATACATTTACATTTTATATTATTGTCATTATTATTATTATTGATGTTTGTATATTTTGTTGCTCTCTTTACTCCCTTTAGAAAATATCATGTAGTGGTTTCGCATAATTGTGGCTTTCTTGTTACATTTCATTTGACATCCTGAAAATCTGCATTACTTAGACTATTATATTAAGATATTTAAGAGAGAAAACAAAAGCAATAAAAATTCTTCAAGTATTAATTTCTATTACTTAAATATAAAATTGGAACTTAATTAATTAATTAATTTCTATATTTCTATATTTCATGCAACTAAAAAAGAAAATCGTAATTGAGTTTTTGAGATAATTTTATTTAAAACTCATAGGTGCGCTTTGGAGATGGTCTTCCAGCCCAGATTTGCACACATTGTGCTCAGCAAGTTAATGCTTCATTTACTTTCAAACTACGTTGTGAAGGAAGTGATATTACATTAAGGCAGCAGATAAGCATGGCAGAAAATTGCCTGACAGTTACTAAGGTAATATAATAGCATAAGCATTACATGTATGACAATATTTTGCACATATCTAATCATTAACATTTTTGTTGTGTCCTTTAAAAATAGAAAACATGTTCCCAATGTGCAAGTAATTGAAATATTTCAACTAAGTCCCTTGGGTTGGTCGGAGCCTAGTCCCCTGGAATTCCAGCAGACTATTGCTGATGAACCAGGGACCGGGGTCTGATGGAATCTAGGTGGAAATTTTGTATTTTATTATTTAGGATTTAGATAAAGGATTAGTATAAAATCATTAATGTATTAAAATTTCTGTAATCCCAAGGAGATACACTAAAATGGCCAGGGCCAGATAGATGGAGACCCCTTGTTTGTATTTTTCTTAGCACCTTCGATAAATTTCAAATTAATTGTCTTATTATGCCTTTGAGTATTCTATTTAATTGCAAACATTTTTTTTAAACTGTGAATCATGTGAATAAATGCATATATAACATTGTAATCTTGAAATTAGCAATAAAATATGGAATAAAACTAACTTATCTGCTTATTATATAGCTGACAAAATATCACCTATTCTTTTGAAGTGAAATCTGGAAAGTTCTGAAGTCATGCACAGATGAATGCAAGTGTCTCACTTTTTGGTAGTTAATTAGTTAGTTCTCAGAGCATTCATTGAGTTCGTGGAGCAGCCACAGAGACCTATGAACATTGAACTTGTCATATACAATTACCACAGTAGCTTTCAATCTGTATTTACAAAAATTTTTCTGTTTCTACATAAATAATTACAATAAAAATAAAAAAAGAACTTAGAACAGCTCAACCAACAACAAAAACAGACAAGTCACTTAATCATACAAATTTTATTATATACATATTTACATATGCATTGATATGTTGTGCAGTATAATATTGTCAATCATATATTCCTTTACAGAATAATAGGCCTTTTTACATAGGCATTTTCTAAGAGCAGATTTAAAGGACTTGTCATTGTTTATTAAGGCTTTTAGGCTACAGGGAAGAGCATTGTATACTAAAATGCACTCATAATAAATGCCTTTTTGATGGCATGAAAGTGCTGAAATTGGGTGATGTAATTTGCTTTTTGTCTAGTATTCTTGTCATGTATATTTTGATTTTGAACAAATTTTTGTTTATTTCTTATATAAAAGTTCACAAGGGATAAAATATATTCACAAGGAAGAGTTAAAATTTCAAATTTCATAAAGGGGTTTCTGCATAAATGTATGCTATGTTTACCAGCGATTATTCGTATGACATTTTTCTGTAACAGGAAGACATGTTTACTTTTAATTGAATTTCCCCAAAATATTAGACCGTACTTCATTATTGAGTTGAAATAAGCATAATAAACTAGTTGTAAAGTCTTAATTGACTCCAACATTACTAATGCACGTATTGCATAGCATACACTGCTTAGTTTAAGTGTAATAAGATCAATGTGATCTTTCCAATTCAGATGGTTATCAATTATTAAACCAAGGAATTTAATATATTTGGTTTGTGAAAGTACACTGTTATAATATCCTATCTGTAATTGTGGATCTGGAGATTTGTGAGTAATGAATTTCATAACATTTGTTTTATCAAGATTTAGAGACATTTGTTTACTTTGAACCATACACACAATGAACTGAGAACCAAATTTAATTTAATGGCACAATCATTAAGGCTCTTTCCATTTATCAATATGCTTGTGTCATCTGCAAATAGAACAGTATTTCTACATCTTGGATAGATAAGGAGAGGTCATTTATATATATTAGAAAAAGAAGAGGACCCAGAACAGATCCTTGAGGCACTCCATGGTTAATCATTCCCCACTCTGATGCATTGTTTTTATTATTGAAAGGACAATTCATCATTACTTTTTGTTTCCTTTTGTCAAGGTAGGATATAAACCATTTTAAATATTGGTTTTTTATTCCATAGAAAGCTAATTTATCTATCAGAATTTCATGATTGGCACAATCAAAAGCCTTAGCTAAGTCACAAAATATTCCTCCTACATGTGCTCTTTCATTAAATGCAGTTAAATTTCATTAGTGAGTTTATAGATTGCATTTTCTGTCGAAATTCCTTTTCTTAAGCCAAACTGATCACTAACTAGAATATTGTTACTTTCAAGGTAATGGTAAAGCTTATTGTACATTACTTTCCCAAACACCTTAGAAAATGTAGGTGAAATAGCTATAGATCTATAATTAGAGACATTTATCTTTTCTCCCTTTTTGTACAGAGGCCTCACTATTGAATATTTTAGCCTCTCAGGAAATACACCCAATGTTAAAGATTCATTACACAAATGACTAAGGGGGGTATTAATGGGACTTTGCTGTTGATCTCATCATAGCCAGAAGAGTTTTTTGATTTTAGTTTTCTAATGATATTACTAATTTCTAATGGGGTAGTGATACCTGGTTTGAATTCATTATTATGATGGGGAGCTGATGAGTGTAAAATTTTTAAAGCATCTCTTTTATCACCAGAATATAAATTTAAATTTTTTGTTACATTAAGAAAGTAATCATTAAACTCATTTGCTACATCTGCAGAGTGTTGCATCTCTTGATTGTTAATATTTAAGATTATTGCATCATCTTGTTGCAAATTTTTGCCTGTTTCTTGTTTTATTATATTCCAAGTAGTTTTTATTTTCTTTTTTGACTGATTGATAAGTGTTTGGTAATGGAGGCTTTTCGCTGCTTTTATGACTTTCCTAAGTATCTTACAATACTTTCTAAAATGTATTTTTAATTTAGGGTCTTTACTGAGCTTTTGCTCATTATATAATTGTCTTTTATGTAGACAAGATTTATTAATTCCTTGGGTTAACCATTTCCTGCTCATATTATAACTTCTTTTTTTAATTTTTAGTGGAAAATATGCTTCAAAATGCAATTTAAAAATATGTAAAAAAAATTGTTGAATTTACTATTAACATCATTTGCACTGAAAACACTATTCCACGATTCTTGTCGAAGTGCCTCCTCCATTTTACTGAGGTTAGCATCATTAATATCTCTATATTTTATATATCTATAACATTCTTTGCATTTTATTGTAGATTTTTTTTTCATTATTACATGAGCATCATGGTCAGAGAGACCATTGATCAATGAAGATACAGAATATAATGACAGATTGTCTGAATTTACAAATATATTATCTATTGCTGTGCTGGAGTTTTTATCAATCCTGGTGGAAAAGTTAATTGTATGAACCATATTATATGCAGTTAGAAGGGAATTCTGTCTACTCATTCTTACACTTGGCATTAAGTAATCAATATTTATGTTTCCACATATAATTATTTCATACTTAGGCTTAAATAAAAAGTTTAAGGTATCTTCAAGCTTCATCAAGAAAGTTTCAAAGTTTCGTAACAGCAAGCAATAAATAGCAATTATAATTATTTTTGTATTGTTGCTATCCAATTGGATTGTGCATAATTCAATGTCCTGTTCTGAATTAAATTTTGATACATCTAATGTTTTATATGGTACATCCTGCCAGACAAATGCAAACTCCTCCGTTATTTAGTTTTTTCCTTGAAACTCCTGCTCCCAGACAATAACCATGTAATGACAATTGTGATAATTCCTGTTGTTTCAAATGATGTTCAGATAGGCAGATAATATGTTGTTATATATTGTCACAAGTTAAGCTGTTTAATAATTCATCTGTTTTGGTTCTAAGTCCTCTAATGTTTTGATGAAATATACAGAGATTTTTTATTGCTTGTTGAATACTCTTCAATTTAGTTTATTTTCTGTGCTATCATGATCATTGATATGATTGTCATTTGATTTAACAGTAACTATTATTAAGTTTGACTTGATGAATTTCTGGCCTGGATCAGGTGTCTTTATCCTAAAAAATGGGACCTTGAACTATTTATAATAACAGGAATCTTACCCTTGATTCTGTCAGCAATAAGGAGCGAAAGCTGCTTTTTGCCTCTAGAATTCAAGTGCATGCCATGTACAGTAAAATGATCTCTACCTAGGTAATTTACATCTATCATACAAATGTGGGAGTTTCTGGGTGTCATCAATGCTCGCTCAAGCCTCAGATTCATTAATAGTAGTTAATAGTATGATTAACTTAATTGTAGATGTAGTTCATAAGATTCAAATAATCAAATGGTTCTTGCGGTTAATATTAATAATGAAAGACACCAGCTAGTTTCTTTTTTAATAATGTTTTAATGCCCATTTTTACTACTTGATGATACATGAGGTGAAATGATAAATGGTGAAAGAATTTTTTTAGAGGAAAGAGGCATTCCAGGCCTAAGTTTTAGGTACCTCCCTGGCATTTGCCATTTATGAGGACAGGAAAAACTTAAATCCTGGAGGAAATCAAATTCCTTAATGATGGGGACCAACTGCATGGACCAAATTAATCCTGCCTGGAACAAATATAGTGGTACAATAATATTAGGAAACTAGGCATGCCTCTGATAAAAGCTATTAAAGATGCAGTCCACAGGTTAAATACTGTACAGGGTCTAGTGTGTGGTATAGTTATTGCTAAATTGCAAATGATTCATATTCCAGGATAAGCAACTTTACTATGTGCTGCATATTTAATTGTTAAAGCTGTTCACACCCCTGAGAATAGCAAATGCAATTCCTTTGTATAGGATATGCACCAGTGACATGATGGAACATTGAGCGATCCTTTCTCTGAATAAAAGAAATTTTCAGATAAAAGACAACCCATAAGAGTGGACAGTTTGAGAAGTATTTGATACTAAATTGTGCATTTTAAATGGGCACTATTGTTTAATGCAAGACAATTGTTTTTCATAATTCATTTTGATTTCTAAATAATTTAAATTGAATATCTGGTAGATAAAGTATATAATATTTTACACCTTATTTTAATATTGATTGACAGGTACAATTAAAAAAAGTTAAAAGGAACTCATTTTTCATTTTCCATTTTTAAAGTTTTGGCTTTAAGCTCACACAATTTTAATTATTTATTTAAAAAGTTAATTTATGTTGCATATTTTTTATTTTCATGTCATACCATTTAACTTACTACATATTTATCTACTTATTTTCCATGTTTTTTCTGTATATTCGTGTTCATAAAAATCCTAGCTGGTCAATTTTAAGTATTGTAATGTTGCTGCACATATTTCTTCATTGCAGAAATATGCATCTGTTTAGACATCTTGATTTTTACCCACTGGAGATAAAGCCTTTCTTCCAAATTACATGGGGACAAGTGCCATTTAGATCCTCTTCTCCATGCTCTCTGTGAGCATGTTATGCATTACTCTATCATAGGTCAATAAGTTTTTAGTATTCTTGGAATGTTTGTGGGAGTTTGGTTGCTCCCTGCTTCCTCCAATGGGATTTGTAAACAGAAATTTTACTAATTTTTGTTCATTCTGTATATTTCATATATGGGAAGCATTCGTAGTAATTGAAAGTGTGTTTTTGGACTTCAGATAGAAGAGCTAGATGATAGACTTGAACCTCATGGTCATGATGAAAGCTTTGTTGAAGCTGAACATTGGTTGCCAGCTGTAAAAATTGAAGTTAAAGAGTAAGTATTTTTATTCTGCATTCATGTGTGTGAATTTGTAAAATCCTGTGGTGTACTGAAATACATCATATGTGGAATGTTCTATACCAATATAGTGATAGCTCGGATACTGATCTGTGGATTTTGTTTATTAATGTATAATAAACTTTTTACATATAAGATGCCATCCTTAACTTTCCAGCCTGACTTAGAAGCCAATAGTTCATTGTTGTGATGTTCATATTGTCTGATGCTCACATGTTTCAGGAATGAAAACACTGCATTTTTCTTGACCATGTCTTTCATATTCTTGGAGATGCTCATTTAAAACAGATGTGTTGCATAAGACAGCTTGACATTCTAAATTGAATACAGAGCAGTGTACTTTACATTCCACTGTGAAGAAGTGATCAGAATTATTTCATTTGACACAAAAGCCTTAAAGATGAACCATGTAAAGGTATGCAGGTGGATATGTTTAAAAAAAATCAAAAAACAAAACATTGCCTTGTCAAGGGGGAAGTTCTGAGTGAAAAGCATCTGAAGACAGAAAAAACTGCAAGGTTGGGGCTTTCTAAAACAATTGTCATTTGCATTTTTCATTAATATTTGTACATTTTCATAAAGTTAGTACAAGGTGAGTGTTCCAAATTCTTTCAGCAGCTTAAATGCAAGTGCATGTGGAACGTCTGACGGAAGAAGGCAGAGCATCCAAGAAAGGCCACATTTACACAGTCCACAAAGAAGATTAGCAACATTTTTTAGAACTGCAGGGAAATTCTATGATAGAAGTAAAAGATTTAAAAGAAAAGAACACAATGGACTATGCTGAACTACTGCATCAATTCCACAATTCCATCTAGGAAAAGAGACATGGAATGCTGAATTAAGGAATTTGTCTGTTGCATGACAGTGCACCAGTGCTGTTGTCAAGGCTGCTGTGAATACATGTGGCTTTCAGGAACTGGATCTTCCACCATGCAGCCTAGACCTTGACTCGCAGTGATTATTACCTATTTTAAAAACTGAAATCTGACATTCAAGGGCAGAGATTCAAGAATAACATGTTTTTCCAGCATTTTACAGACAAAACTGCTTTTTTTTAATCTTTCTTTTTCTTTTTGTTTTTTCTTTCCCATGAATGAAACCAATGGTCATGTAAGTGAGCCAATGGAATATTAGAACCTTAAGCTTACGAGCATTTACCTTGTAAAATCAAAGAAAATACTGGAAAGAAGCTTTACTCAGACAACTAGTCTCTGCCTGCAATCTAATTCATATCTGCTCATTTCTGAACATGTAGAGCCTGAGTTTTGTGTATATGTGCTCAGGACCATATTTAAGAAATTTGCCGCCAACTTCAAATAGGTTTTCTGTTGTCACCTTGTTAATTAGCATCCTAATAATTTCACATGTAAATATTATATATATTTACTTTCAGTTCTTCCTATTTTGCACACATGTGAAAATGCAGGTATAAAATATTAACAAGCAAACTTATTTTACATATGATACATCGTTCTAATACAGGTTAAGTATAATTTTGCCTACTCACACAGTCATCGCAGCCATTGAGCATGCCACAGCTGGCAGCACTCATACTTCAACTCAACTTCCTAAAATTTGTATGCAATACTACTTACAGAAGATGCTGGATTTTTCATCCTCTGTTGACTCAGTGTGCATTGAAAAAACACATTTGTAATACACTATAAAGTTCAGACCTGTTTTCTTTTATGTTCTCAAATCCTTATTTGTTATACTAATTTTGGAAGTAAATTTATTGGCAAATATTCAGATTTGCACTAGTTTTTCTTCTGTTATAACTCCTATGTTTTCACTCAAGTTTTTTATTTTGTGCTTTTAAACAGTGTTCAATGCCCATTTTACTACTGAGGCATCACAGGCAGTGGACACTGAGGACACTGCACCAAATGAAATGATAAATTCGGATAGGATTTTATGTTAAAGAAGGAAACATTTCAGGCCTAAGTTTAGGGTACCTCCCTGTCATTTGCCATTTATGAGGACAGAGGAAAAAAATCTCAACCAGGGAGAACAGCCCTGGCGGTAATTAACCATATACCTCCTGCTCACAAGTACCTGTCTTAAGGACCTCAGCCATCTGTAGTAGTTTTATTTTTTCTGAACCAATACTACGCACAGTATCATGAATTTAATTTTTGGAAAAGGCATTTGATCAGGAAAAGTTCTGAATAAATTTTGCATGCACATGGTTGATTAGTATGTAAAATAATATTACACACAAAACTGTATTGATCTAGGGTCAATTGTTTAGTCATCTTTGCAAATGAATGTATATTGTGACCAGTTACAAACACTTAATTAAGAATAGTAATAAAACTATAGAATCCCATAAAGGTGTCATATTATAAAATGTCAGGTGCAAAATTCAAATGCTGAAGCACAGCATGTGTATGGTGTTAAACTATTCCTGTTTTGTTCTCATAAATATTTATCCTTTTCAAAAACTATCAGCTGTATGCCATACTTCAAAATACTGCAGATATTGTGTGTATATACATGCATGCAAGCACCACACACACAAAAGCATACATGCACACAAAGTCCATGATCATAATACTAGAAGTAAATGTAACTTACACATTTCTTTTCACAGATATAAATTATTCTAACATAATTTTCGTTACTTTTATAATAAACTACCTTCAAATTAAAGTTTATAATATTCTGCAAAACTTAAAAAACCATTTAAAAATATCTCTAATGGACAAGTGTTTTTATTAATATTTTAATGTTTTATTTATTGTCACCTTGACTGCATCGTCTTCTTGCGATGTCTAGATTGTGGGCTGAATACTGTAGATGTAAGTATGTAGGGATGAATGAAATGATTGCACAAATGAACTTGGGGTCCTTGGGGCATTAAAGCTATCAGGCATTCACCTCAGGATAAAACCTTACCCAGACAGCTTGACCTTACTAAAATTTGAACCCAGGATCTCTGGACTAGTTGTTGCAAATACTACCACTAGATCATGGAAGTGACCTAATAAAAGCTTTTATTAAATAGATGAATACTTAAATTTTTCAGTGACTACATAAAAATTGTTCACCTTCCTGGTCTAGTGGTTAGCTGACTGCGGGCCAGGAGGCCCGGGTTCGATTCTGGATACCTACTTAGGAATTTTTCTAAGTTAGGGAGGTCTGGAACAGGTCCACCCAGCTTGTGAGGACAATTGGGAAGTTGCCTGATGGAGAGGTGGCGATCTTTGATCTAGTAATCTGCGATAAAGTGATTGGAGGGATGCGGTGTGCTGATCACATGCCCCACTGCAATACTGCCTTCTACCAGTGATATCATATGATGGAAATAGAGGAAGTAGGGGTCATCACAGTAAGCTAAGGCCCATATGGGGCTGTAAAAGGCTATAGAAGAAGCATAAACATAAGTGTATCTTCCTAAACAGTACAAATTGCATCTAATGAGTTCTACTTAGTCTTCAGGCTTTTTTATTCAATAGATATGTGTTTTCAGTCATGCATAAAATTTAAGTGTATATTCCTAAACAGTACAAGTAGCACCTAATAAGTTCTACTTAGACTTAAGGCTTTTTATTCAATAGGTATGTTACGTGTTTAATTAAACTCATTATTTAATACATTAATGTTAATACAGCAAATTATTTCACTATGAAAATTTGCCTTATTCAAAACTACAGCTACGGTTTTTTTACATTTAAATAACTTTTATCAATTTTTTTCATCTATGCGTCACTTATTTGCTTGTTTTATTTGATTGAATTATTGTAACAAATTATTACTTAAAACACAGTATTGTAACTTAAGTGTCTTAAAAATTAATTTTGTTAAGGTTAAAATATAGTGTATGAGTATGTAAACAAACTCCCACAAACATATATTCCTGATAATGGTGCTCCAGTACTCAGACTTACAGTCAGTAAAAGCTATTAACTTCACCAATTTAATTGATTTCTGACTTGCACTTTCAGTGTGGAGGTTGTGCTTGTTTAGCTAAACAGAATTCTTTAATGTCTGGTTTCAACTGACTTAATTTTAGTCTTGAATCAGAATCAACGTTCAACTTATTTCTGTACTTGTACTTGTACTTGTTTTTTATATAAATTAGAGAAGAATATCCACATAGTAGTGGTCACAAACACCAACTTTTTCTGAGACATTGTTGTTGTGTCTTCTTTTCTTATTCCAGAAGTCTGTTAAATCCATCTTTTGATCATTTGCCTGAGACTTCCGTTACATGACAGCTTCATCAATTTGTCTTTCTCGAAAGGGGTCAAGGTTTCTGATAAGGTGTCAGTAATAAAAAACGAGTCTATAATCCATAACTCTGACCCAGGTTTTTAGGAAAGTGTACATTGAAATTTGAGATGAGACTCCCAAGGTGTTAAGTAAAAGTAACACAAATCTGTACAGTTTACCATAGAAGAAGAGAGAAATGGTTGTCTCCCATTCCTTGATTTAAAAATAATAAGAAATGCAAACAGTTTTAACTTTGGAATTCACAGGAAACAAACACACACAGAAAATTACATAAAAAATGATAGCTATAACCCCACCCCACATAAATATGCAGCGTTTCACAGTTTAGCACACAGACTAATCAACATCCCATTGACTGAAACCGAGTACAAAATGGAACACCAACATATAATGAAGACGGCGATAACTAATGGTTTCAACACAGACTCAATAACAAAAATCATCAAAAGAGCTAAAAGACAAAAATCGATTAAGGAAGTCTCCACACTTAAAAACACCCAAGACAGATATAAATTCAAAAGTTTCACATACCACCCAACTTACCACAACAAATTTTAGAAGATATTCAAAGAGCATGGAATTATGTTAGCCCCAAAGAACAAATACAATATAAAAAATTTATTAGACTGCACAATGAAAGATACCATTCCCACAGAACAAAAATCAGGAATATATGAGATTAAATGTGCAGATTGTGAACAGAGCTACATTGGGAAAATGAAAAGAAATTTAGAAATTCGAAGAAAAGAACATTTTAGGAACATTAGATTGAAACAGATAGACAAATCAGCAATAGCAGCTCATTTTTGGAACAAAAACCATGAAATAAAACCAGAAATTAAATTACTGAAACAACTTCGCAAACCAATAGAACTATCCACATGGGAGAGAATTTTCATTTTAAAAAATAAGAACAACTTAATGAATTTTGATTTTCCGCCGCTGGATGAACTCAGCAAGTTTCTATTAGAGCCACGAGATACCACCACAGGGGCGAACGGGCGTCCATCCCCCATTTCGAACAACGGCACTCAGTCAACAGCAGCCGATGATGGGAGGGACCTCTCCCGAAACTAGTCCAAAGTTTTAAATAAGTAAGTGGAGTTAGTGTTAACAACTGAAAACATTAATGTAACATATCCCAAGGTGTTGTTTAATATTCACTGCCAGTTCACAATGAAAAAGAATTACATTTTAACTTAAGAAAGCATCCAGCAATGGAAAGGAAGATGCATTTACAATATTGATATCTGTTATCATGAAGCTTAGTTTTTTTCTTAAGAGTTGCAATTTTATCCTGTACCAAGAATATGGAAGTAAGTGCATCCTGCAAACTCTTGTTCAACAAGTTCAGGCAGGAAATCTGCCAAATAAGCCAACTGGGCAAGGTACAGCTCATCAGTGAAATAATTGAAGTCTGAGGATGAGTTGGAAAGAAAAGGCTGCACTTATGAACGAATTCAAACAGATGACTCAGTGCATTTCCCCTTGACAGCCACCTAATTTTAATGTGAAGTAAAAGAGAATCATGTTCAGCATCCATATCATTACACAACATGGAAAATAATCATGAATTCATAGCTCTGCACTTAATGAAATTGGCAACTTTTACACTTTTATTTAAAACTGCCTTTGGAACAACAGGCATTGTTCTTGCAGCTATAGCCTGGCAATGAATTCTGCAATGTAAAAATTTTGCTTCTGGGGCTAATTTAATTTTTGCAACAATGCCACTGCATTTTCCAGTCATTACATGTGCTCCATTAGAACAAACACCAACACATTTATTCCATTATTTTGCATAAATTGGTCTAATTTTGAAAATATTTAATTTGAGGTTCCAGCAAGCAGTGATTCACAAAACAAGAATTATTATTCATTGTTTCCCCATGTATAAATCTTACATAAGTAAATAGATGAGCCATGTTCATGTCAGTAATTCCATCCAATTTTATGAGAAAATATTGACTAGCATGAATTGTTTATATTATCTGCTGCTTAACATTTGCAGACAATCTAAAACTTTTCAGGATATGGTGTCATTGAATAAAGGAATCGCTTCATGTTGTTTTGCTGCCTTGTCCCCCAACATTATTTTAACCCTATCTGTATCTGCTTGTAATATTAATGACTCTCAGATCATATAAGGTTTTCCCACCTAGCTACTCTTAAACTGACTTCATAAGATGGCTCCAGAGCCTTCATGTTAGATCCTGCAAATGAGATTATTTGTTATTTCTTTGATTACAAATCTGATAGTTTTCTCTGAGAATATTCCAATGGTTTGTGTTTCAAATCACCATACTGGTGTCAAAATGACATTTCAAAAGGGAAGGTTTAATCAAATGATTTGAAAGTGTGTCATGGCAAATTACACACTGCAATTGTGGGACGGTTTCCTCTCCATCTTTATTTCATTATATGTAAAACCTATGGTGTCCTGTGTTAGATGCTTGGCATTACAAGTAGTGGCTTTTTGAGCTTTTCAAATAGAGTCCTTTAATTATTATTCATGTTATGGTTTACTGAATCTGACACAAACTACACATAAATCTGACAATTTAACAAATAAAAACTTGCATTCAGCAACAATAATGTAACTCTGCTGCTTTTTTAACTGAAAAAGGAATCTTGTAGTTAAACAAATGACAAAAATATATCCCTTATATTCGAGTTATGCTCCATCATTGTCATAGAATAAAATTGAACTTCCATATTATTTTTGTACAGTATCAGACAACTTTTTTTTATGGTAATGTAAAATCTATTGTTTCTGTTTAGTTATGGTAGAACTGTCAAATATTTTTTGTTATAAAACAAATGTTAATTTATCTTATTTGCTACAATTTTTACGTACAATTTGGAAGTAGCTCACGTACCATCAACGGTATGCGTACCATAGGTTGAGAACCCTAGCCTTATGATCTTAACTGTACTAGAATAAATAAATAAATAAATAATGCCTTAAAGGAACTCTATCTATCTTCAGGTTTTTTTCATAACTTATTACTAAATTCATGTTATATTAGTTTTGTATATATCAGTACCATGTGCTTAATCATTATTTGTAACAGTATTGTATGTATTTTGAATTTACTTGGCAGATTTGAAGCTGAAAGGAATGATAATTATGCAGCCACAGTTACTCCGTCACTAGAACAGGAAATATGTTCTCCTGTGCCTAGGAAAATTGTTCCAGATAAAGACAGCACCAAAACTTTCTCATGTAATGAATGTGGGACAACATTCCTAGAACAACATGTGCTGGTACAACATGCTTGTTCTCATCATAAGAAAATACCACACACTTATACACAATGTGAGAAAGACTTTCAGCTTAGTAATACTATAAAGAAGTTCAAGCAGTCACAAAAACCAGTACGAAGCAAACCCCATACATGTTCAGAATGTGGCAAGAGTTTCCATCACAGTCATATATTAAAAGAACACGAGCGAGTTCACACAGGAGAGCGGCCATACTCATGCACGTTGGTATTCTATGCTTTATGTATAATTTTTAAATGTGAATATTATACTAGTGATTTTTGTTTTAACAAAAACTAAGTGTGCATTGTTTTATACTTGAAGCCACAGAGTGTTTATTGTCAGTATAATATTCCAGAACACAAAATTGTTTTTATACCAGGAAATCATAGTATAATAGCCAGCCATGTAAAAATATTCCCAAAGTTTACTTTAAAATTTGACAGTTTATTAATTGTAAAATTAATGTATAATTAAATAAAATACATCAGTGGCCACAATTTTAAGCCATATATGTGGAATAAATAGGTTCAGTTTTTTTGTGGTCTACTACTCTCACTTCATAAACTTTGGAAAGCATTACTTCATAGTATACTTTTCAAAACTGTTATCAGAGTTAGAAAATTTTAAATGAATTCCTTTTGACTTTGTTAGTTCTTTTCAGGTATAAAAATGTACTTTTATGCTTAAATTAATACACCAGCTATGTTGCTTAGTGCTATCAAAAAAGAAGTGTTGCATTATAACAAATTTCTCCCAGAAAATGGATAGGATACTACTTCAAATAAGTGTACTTACGAAGCTGTTGACAATGGAGTGGTATATATATAAACAATGTATAGTTTTTTTCACACTAACTCCATTCACTTAAGTGAATGGACTTAGTGTGAAAAAAACTGTATACATTGTTTATAGGATACTACTTGTAAATTGCTAGCTGCTGTTGTAAACATCTTACAGATGTCATTTGTTGAAAATGAGTTCTATAGAGACTTGTATGTTTAAAATTGTTTAACATACATTCACTAATAATCAAATAATATAATGATATAATAAAAATGTAAATTGTTAAAAAATGGAATTTCAAATTGTTCAAGTAGTATTTTTCTTTCTTAAGCTTGAAATTTCCAAGAGTACATTCATTTTGTTGTTTTACTTGTACAAGAAACTTGTTTTACAAGCTTTTCAGGAGCAGGAATTACTATAATTTATATTATTGTATGATTTAGTTGCATTACACACTCTTAATGCTTCACTTATTTGTCACAAAATATAGAACTGGTTTCGAGAACATTTTGAGCTAAGCTAAAATTGAACTGTCAGATAATGTTAAGCTTGTAGTTTATCACACCGCCACCAGAGCAGAATACACATTCCCACAGTTTAACGAATTATCTGACAGTTAAATTTTAGCTGAGCTGGTGATGAGAACGAAACAGGTTCTATATATTATGACAAGTAAGTAAAGCATTAACAGTGTGTAGTTCCACTAAATCATACAATTATATGATTGGCTTCACTGTGCAAGTTACAATTAACATTTTAATTAGGAATTACTATGTTTATCATGCTATTGCTATATAGCTATTATTGTCCATAAGCACCATTCTCAATCAAATCCATGCTGATCGAGGATGATCAAATTTGACTGCAGTGAAATTGTAGTTGTGGAACATCATAGTTGATTCTTGTTCAACAAACTGTTAGGGTGCTAGGTTGCTGAACGATCATGGTTCTATGATAATTACTCAAAGGAAAGCTATCTAACTCTATAGCCAAGAGGTTGTAGTGCAGTTTTATTCTCCTTGTCTTTATTGCTTTGTGTTTGTATGTAAACGAAAGTGGAAAAGAAATAAAGGTCTGCAAATTTTTATCAGCATGAGATAGCCATTCTGTTGGAACTAGCCATCTCATATTCCAATAAACTGGAAAGCAAAAAGTCTGATTCATGTTCTTTAAAGGAAAATGATTTAGCCCTGCATTTCAACATGACATCAGGTGAGTTCTAATTACCAAATTAATAAATAAATTGCTATTTGTGAGTCATGAAGTATAAAATTCTAATCTTGGGTGAAGCAGGTTAATTGCAGTTAGTAGGAAACTCTAGCCTCTCACTCATTTCATTTATAAGCCACCATACTGTATCCTTCAAATTCCTGCCTCCATACTCTTCAGAAGTGTCATTTCTTCCCACAATGATCTGATTTTAATGCTGGTCCCAATTTAAGTAATCCAGGTATATTATTACATCCTCATTGCCTTCAAGGAAATTGAAATGGGCAGCCATTTTGTGTAACTTGATAGCACTCAACTACATTATGGGTCCAGCACCTGCAGTCAAAGTTGACCATAATCAACTACTTCGTTCGACTTGATCATTGGCAGTGCACTGAAAAATCACATTGAATGCAGTCAAATGCCTTTGATCACATTCAAACATTGATCGAGGATGGTGCACATGGGCATTACTGTTGTCCCAAAGCTCAGTAAAACTATTTTATAAACATTTAATAAGCAATACTAACAACTACAGTGAAACCTCAATCCATTGTTCCCAGAAGCATTGTTTTCTTGAATCCATCATTTGATATATATGATCACGGACATAATTTCATTTTATAAACAATAGGAATAAAACTGATATTGTTTATTTCTTGAAGTATCATTTTCCTGCATCAATGAAATATATATTTTTGTTTTATGTAACTTGTATCCTTGATTGATAGTTTTTTTAATCACTAATCATTGATTAATTGCAACAAGTGCAGAAAAATGCTTTTTAAACATACTGTGGCAAGGTACACATTGTTTTCTTACATGCAAAGCAGCAAGGCATTCCTGAATGGAGTGCAAAAAAGATATATTGAGCAGTATGTGTATGCAATGAAGGAAAGCATGAACAGAGACTAAGATGAACAAGACAAATAACAGACAAAGACACAAAAGAACTCTTTTGGCAAGGAATCTTATTTTCATTGTCCATTGTAAGCTCTTGCAGTACACATGCAACACAAAAAGGAAGCTAATGTTTTATTGTTACTGAAATCATGATGCACCCTGTGAAGCACATGAGGCTATTAGATGAAAGACCTAAAGGTATTTTAGAAAATGAGCATCTCTGACAGGGTGAATGCAAACCCTCTCCCCACCTCAATATTTGATACTTAAATGAGTATAGTAGCATATTTCTGTGATGTGCAGTCTTTCTTTTATTTTAGTCAATAAGTCCACCCCCCAAATTTAAAGTGACAGAAATGCCCATGTTTTAGACCTCGTGCATCATCCATCATTTTCTCACATTTATCGTGTTATTTTGCTTACCCTGTGGGGAATGATAGATCAAGGTTTCACTGTATCCCAGCTTTTGTAGAGATTTCTTTATTGACACCAGTACAGTTTTTTTCATAACACATTTAATGTCACATGCTGTCATAATGTATTTTAGATGACTGTTAAAAAGAATTAATTAAGTAAATATACTGATGTGCATTGATAAGTAAGATTACCTAGAATTTTCTTCTAAGAGAAGTGGGAAACTCCCAGGAGAAGGGGTGAGGGGGTACCTGATTATAATTGGTGATAAAACCTGAGCTTGCCAGTTGACAAGCAAACATTTCATGCCACAGCCATCATAGATGGGTGTACAGATAACTAATGGAAGGTATCTGTTTTAATACAAAAGGAATAAGAAATAAATTAAAAACAACTTTTATTATGGTCGCCATACTTTTTACTGTATAAATTTTCTTGTTACAGAATATGTGGGAAAAGCTTTGCAAAAGTTGGAAATGTGACAAATCATATGCGATCTCACACTGGAGTGAGACCTTTCTTGTGTACAATATGTGGACGACGCTTTGGCTTCAGCTCAACACTAAGCAAGCATATGATGACGCACACTAGTGACCGGCCTTATGTATGTCCTGAGTGTGGTAAAGGTTTCTCCCTGACATACACCCTGAAGAAGCACTTGTTAACTCACACTGGTGAGAAACCATTTGCTTGTCAGGAATGTGGCAAGCGCTTTAATCGCAAAGACCATTTGAAATGCCATTTCAGAAAGACTCACTTGACTTGTTCAGAGCCACTGCCTGCTGAAAAATGTGTTATTGGCTCCAGTGTCTCTGAACCACTGACTTTGCCAACTCCAGATCAGTCCATTGATGTGCAGCAAAACACATTGGGTATTGAAGTATACTCTGATTGTTTGTCTGATCCAGGATCCTTAATTGGTTTGTGACTTTAGAGAGAACATTGAAGCTGATACTGCTGAAGCATGCAGAAAGCCTTTACTGCCACTTTCACAAAGTGCTAATGTTGGTGGCCGGCTTTATGAAGAAGCCAGGAAGTGATAGTGATAGCAAGAAATGACAGTTAATTAAATTGTATACTTAGTACATTTTGTCACTATCCAGTAGCTTTTTCAGTGGGATAATGAAATCACTATGGGCACATTGCCATATGCTCATAACATTATTCTTTTTTTTTTTTTTTTTGATGATGATTATAGGACGCTAATGACCATGGCATATAGAGTGCCATACTAGTAGTATTATTGAAGTGGCTGTGATAAAAGTGTTATTGACGTTACAGTCAGCAACAGTTCTGGTTTATTCTGTCTCTCATGTAAGAGGAATGATTGTCCAAATAAAGACAGTTTAAAGTAATAGTTATTATCAATATAACATTTGAAAATTTCCGATTGGATAATAAGCAGTAAGAGCAAATGAATATAAAAATCAATGTAGAGGTACTGCCTTAACCATGGATTATGTATATAATTTTCCAGTAATTTTCACTACTTTGATCTGATGTTATCACACATACACTTTAAAGTTGCATATATTGGATTCTAGGATAGTTTTTTAATAATGTACCCAACACAATTTGTACATACCAGAATTCCCTACTGGTGATATCCAAACAATTTCAATGACCAACACTGCTAAGAATGACATCTGGAAATCTTGAACAGATGAACTATACAAAGATTCAATTAAAAGAACTTTATAAATGTCTCTTTCATATGACCTTTTGCACTTTGTTCCTCCACTTTGCATAAACCTTGTATATATTTCATGTGCTGTGGTGAGCATACCTGAATTTGGATTGACATATTTACAAGTACTGTAAAATGCTCAAAATTGATTGTTTCCAACTCTTCAAATTTCCAACAAATTTCATGGGCAACAGAGTTTTTTTGCTACATGTTTGAAAATAATCCGAGTCAAAGTAGCAGCTGAATGATTAACTACTTTCACTATGAAACAAATTCCACTTCTCTGGTAACATCTCTTACAATAACATTACTATAATAAAGCAAAATCTAGAACCATTTCAAGTCCATAAATACAATTTTTCTTGGAACACAAAACAATTAAATTTTGCAAATGCTTTTTTTCCTGTGAGCTAATAGAGATGAAAATATCAACTATTCCATATTGCATGCACAGCCTTCCTAAAGCCAACCATAAAAACTGAGCTAATTAAAAACCTTAAGAGTCTGATATACAAAATTATATAAATAATAACATTCACACTACTTAATTATGACATGACTATAATGGAAAGCAATGTATTACACTTTCAGTATTTAAAACTAGCACTAACTTCACTTGGTTAATACTAAATACTAATAAACTTAATACTAGAACTGCTGAGCAGTTATTTTGGCTGCTTATAAAAATTTTAACTGCTTTTACTACCATAAATTTTATTTTATTATGAATTTATGACTTTTTCCAAGTTGTTTCATAAATAATTTAGGCACTACAACTTTTATTTATACCAAATAATGGTTGACTTAAGAGATTTTATATTTTTACTGCCAAGCAATAATATTGATAACTTATTTTTTCTAATAATAATTGCTTTGTTTTACCTCATCTGTTGCAATTGAGTCACAGCAATGTATTATAAGATTGACCATTAGTCAATCAGCAATGCCAGATTTGATTTGTTTGATGGTATCTGAAAGGTAAACATGTCTCAGCGATTGGTGGACACAAGCCTCAGCATCTCACAGAATCTCTGCTAAGAATTTTCAGTGATATTTCCAAGGATCAATGAGATCAAAAAAATGCTTTAGACATAAATGATAGAGAAATCAAATGAAGATTGCCATCCTGCAATTGGCTCAGAAAGTAATGATTTCAAAAATGAAAGAGATTTGCCAGTAGATTCAAATGAAAATAAAAAGATTTAAGATCAAAGGATCTCATAACTGTAATCATATATTATAAAATTATTCAAATATAGGGAAATGCTTTATTGATATAATAAAAACACAAGAAAGCTCCTGTCTACATATCAATTCTCCTAAAAAATGTAGACTTGTTTATCAAGGGAAAGGCAACAAAAATTATGTTCTGTATAGTTCAATGCACTCAGATATTATGATACAGAATAATGAAAATAAAATTGCTCAAATATAGGGAAATGCCTGATATACTTATAATAATAATATTAATGAAAAAAAAACCTCTGTACATATCAATTATCCTAAAAATATAGACTCTGTCGGAACTAGAAATGCTAATTGGAACTTATACAGTCAGGCTAATAATATAATTAAGATCATTAAGTATCATTGAGTACACTCTTATTGGCTCCACTTATTTGTTTATTTGTATTACATGTTTAACGAATTCTTGTTCGCATCCTCATCTACCCGCTGACTGCTGGATAATTTGTTATGCTATGGGGATATGTATTCTGCTCTGGTGGAGGTGTGATTAACTTAAAAGTTTATTTTTTCATCTCCGGAAATGTCGAAGTTCATGAATCTGTCTCTGCATTTGTAAATCTAGATTTTCTCCCATTTGCTAATTCTGTAGGTCATTGTACTGATTTCAATAACTTTGCTTTATTTACTATGTTGATGGTTTTCTGTCCAGAAATGAGATGCTACTGCTGCACCATTTGTTTGTAGTTTATGTTCCTCAATTGCTCTTTTAACCATGTGCCTATGTTGCTCTTTGTTTTCCAATATAAACTTTTTTGCATTCTGCAAAACTTATTTGGTAAATATCTGCTTTTTTCTCTGAAGGAATACTGTCATTAACATTGTCTTTCAGGAGATTTTTAATATTAAATCTGTGCCAACCTAATATTAAAATCTTTTAGAATATTTTGGAATTTTTATGTAACCCATGGGTATGTGAATTTTTTAAAAATTATCTTCTCTTTTCCAGCTGAAAGTGTTGTGGCTTCAAATTAGCAAGGAAGAATACTTTAAGGAATGCAAGCAAATAGAAATAACAATGATTAAATATGGTTTTATAAAAACTAGTTCACAAAAAAGTACAGAAATTCAATAAGAAACCACAATACTTTGTGAATAAGCAAAATTATTAAAATCAGTACAAAAGACCTACAGAATTAGATACACGGGAGAAAATCTACATTTATAAATACAGAGACAGATTAAATGAACTTCGACATTTCCAGTGATAAAAACATAAACTTTAAGTTCATCACACCTACACCAGAGCAGAATACACATCCCCATAGCATAACAAATTATCCAGCAGTCAATGCTGAGGATGCGAACAAGGGTTTGTGAAACATGTACTACATACAAACAAGTAAATGGAGCCAATAAGAGAGAGTAGTTTGACTCAATCATACAATGATTTTAACTTCCCTGACTGTTTATCAAGGGAAAGGAAACAAAAATGTTCTCCTGTACAGTTCAATGCATTCAGATATTGCAATACAGAATAATGGAAGAAAAACCTTTCTGGACACAATCAACTTCTTGAAAAATGCAGTTTGCATTCATAATGGACCAAATGGCAAGAAAATGTTTTGCTCATTCGAAGATGGCCAGTACATGTTTTCCTCAACATTCTGGACTTAGTCACTATCAATTTATAGATTATTCTCAAGTCATTAATAGAAAGTAGAATAAGTTGCAAACATTTCATCCTGATAATAGATTAACTAGCACAGAATACATGGAAACTAGAAGTCAAACAGGAAGCACAGAGGAAGATGAAGAATTAGATTTGGACCAACCCAAAAAAAGGTAGCACAGCAGTGCTAAATGAAGAAATGTCAAAACAAGATAAATGCAGATTGCAATAAATGCTGAAATCACATTTGCGGACTCTGCGTAGAAAGTATGAGAAAGTTTTCTTGATAATAGACAGAGCTATGACTTTAATGCTCTTTGTAACTCTACGAATGGTCAACTTACCATTGTAGTAATAACTGGTAACATTTTTAATGCCTTTTAAGAAAGTTTTTCTGTATTGCCCTTAATTTTGTAGGAAAAATTTCAAAGTGGCCTGGAGCTTATGATTTAGATAGGTGTATACTCGGCGTTTTCTCTTAAAAAAGAAAAAGAAAGATATTGGTACTCACAATGAAGTCGTTACAATGGTTTCCACACATTTAATGAATCCTCCAATATATCCTAGTCCTTAATTACATTTTTCTTTTTATATCAATTTCAGGATAATATTCCTTGTAAAAATCATGATTCCACACATTTAATGGGGTTGAGGCTGAATAAGAGGAGGCTGTACAATCCTGAATGACTTTTGCATCTTACAAGCAAATAGTAATCAAATTTATTCAAGAATCCTCTTTCTTGTTTTCTTAATGATAATGTTAATGGAATTTAAAATGTGCTTTAGAGGAAATGTTTTATGATTTTGTGCAGATACACGTGAAAGCTACATATTCTCTTTCTTTTAAGCACAATTTTTGTGCAAGTTTTTTCCTATTCTAGAGTGTGTGCTTTTTTTTCTTCTTTCTTCCCTCCCTTTTTCGCTTTTCCCCCTTTTTTCCCCTTATTTCCCTCTCCTTCCTTCCTTAAATAAGATATATGTTATGCTAAGGTCTCCTTAAATAAGTTATATGTTAGACTAAGGTTTAGAATCAAAATCAGATAGAAAATTTGAAATCACAGCCAGGACTCGACTCATGGATCTTCGGCTTACTATGCCAATGTCTTACGATCTAAACTGCGCCGTCTTTTACTTTTACCAAATGTCAGTTGGTTTTATGGATTTTCTGACAGATTTGCAATCTAAAACCTTGGTACATTCTGGTAAATCAGCATCTCATTCTAAAAATTGACTTCGAACATTTTCTTTTGAACTTTATTAAAAAGCAGACCAACATATTAAATTATGCTCATTATTTTTGTGGAGCTCATTCCCTTTGAATTTTATATTCTTTGACTTTTAAGAAAAATATTGTGTTACAAGCCACAATGTCAGTTCTATCTTGTAAAAGTTTAATTTTGCTCTTGATATTTTCTTTATACAAATCAATATTTCTGCCTTATAAACATAGTTCACTTATTTAAGAACTTTCAAAAAATAAGACATTTTTAAAAAAATTCCTTTGGAACTTACACAGTGAAGCTTGTTAAACATAAATTATAATTAATCTGTCATCTAACACACTCTTAAGTAAGTGAAGCATAAGAGTGTGTTAGACGACAGATTAATTATAATTTACATAGTTCACTTATTTTAGAGTGGCACACATAAGAGCCAAGTCAAGAACAAATTCACTTAATGTTATTTTCCTTATTAGGTGATCATAAAAATAGCAATCCATTTTGCTGCTTCTACTGTCTTCTTTTGCTTTTTGAAAGCAAACAAGTACTTTATATTTCTGCCACACCTCAGAAATTGTGCAAAAGTATCAAGTGGGTGCTTTAAATTCTACCAGTTTTTAAGAAGCTGAAATTATAGAGTTGCTACTTATTTCTGTGATTCTCTAGCATTCTTGGGTGAAGCATTGCAAGTTACATAGAGCTTAAACTTAGGTATTCATTTTTTACACTAAACTCCATTCACTTACACAAAAGTAAGATGCGTTTCGGGTTTCAGGCAGCTCAGCGAGCAACTGAAGATGGGAGAGATTCTTTCGAAATGCATCTTACTTTTGTGTTTTGTGTAAGTGAATGGAGTTTAGTGTAAAAAATGAATACCTTTAGGTTATATTGTCACTCCATTGTCAACAGCTTCGTAAGTACAATATTTATGCATAGAGTGTGTCTAAACTCTTAATATGTGAGATAAAATGATAAATTAGAAAAGGAAGTTTGGGAAGGAAGCACACCAGGCATAGATACAGGGTGCCTCCTTGGCTTTTGCCATTGATGAAGACTGAGGAAAATCTGGAAAAAACTTCAGAGAAGATGATCCTGCCAGGATTCAAATCGCAGATCTCCCATTCATGAATCCTTGCTTTGATCATCTGAACCATCCTTGTTGGTTCAGATAGGGTTCCCAAAACTTATAAACATTAGAGAGGAACATTTTAAAAGGAATAAAAAAGACAATATAATTAGAACTACCACCTTTAAATGGAGCAGTTTTTCCATTTGTAGATGACAAGGATGCTATCTCTCTATCTCAGAAGAAGAACCATGAACTGCATTTTGCAGACCATAAACATGAGTTAAAATCTTATGATTTTCAGGAGAAAGTCGAATGAAGGTTCTGTCCATGTGATTTTGCTATTTTCTCCATAGTGTACACACAAGAAAAAATATGTATCCTTTTGAACACTTACTTTTGAAGTAATTTGATCAAATATGCAAGCCCCCTACCTTTGAGAACTCATCCATATGTATTGGACTTGGAGGAGCAGTGTATTCCTGCAACTCATGGAAAATTCATTATGCTGCGAGTTTATTTTTAACGGTGTTTAATGCCCATTTTTACTTCTGAGGGTGATACATGAGATGAAATGATATAAAGGAAAAGGATTTTTTTATTAAGGAAGGAAGGGTTCTAGGCCCAAGTTTAGGGTACATCTTCAGCATTTGCATTTATGAAGACTTGAGGAAAACCTGGAAAAAACCTATCAGGAAAAGACAGTCCTGGTGGGATTCAAACCGCAGACCTCCTGTTCACTAGTCTGCACCATAATGACTTCGGCCACTCATGGCAGAACTGTGAGAGCGGTACGTCACTTGAGGATGCTGAGCTACCTACACTCATGTTATGCACCTACAGAGCTGAGGCAGCTGATGTGAATTAGGACAACCAACAATAGGTACTGGTAGCCTAGCCTGGTACAGATAAAAGGTGTAAGGAGGCTGGTTTTGGAAACTAGGTGCTGGCCTAAGGAAAAACCCACCAGGGGAATGCCTCAGGGTATTCCACATGAAAAGATTATTGATATGGAAAAAGCATATGATGGATGGTAAGGGAAATTCTTTGGTATAAGTTAACAAAGAAGGGTTTAAGTAGAACAATAGAACTAATGAAAGAAGTATATCATCAGAATACTTTTTGTGTCAAATGTGATTATGAAGAAGATTAAGCAAGATAAAGGTATTAGACAAGGTGTATATTGAGGCCTATTGTGTTTCATCTAGTTATATCTTAAAATAATCAAAATGCATATGCTAATTATCAGTAAATGTAGATATTCCTCAGCTACTGTTTGTGATGATATGATGGTATGCTTGATATCAGTTACAGGTTAAAATTAGCTACATATGTAATTGTAGATATTGAAATGAATAGGAATCAGGATAAAACCAAAATAATGTTGTTTAAATTAGGTAATAAATTGAGAAGGAATGAAAAATGGTTCACGAATGATAAAACAATTCATTGTAAATGAATTTACTTATTTGGGAGTTAAGTTGAGCAATATAACAGACTGAGAAAAACATAAATAAATGGCTGTTGCCTAGGAAAGACTGGCCATGGCATCAGTTAGAAGATGTATGGGGCCAGATAAACTGTTTTGAGAGAATATCATGCTGTGGTTGAATCTTGCTGCATTTATGGGGTAGAAATATGGGGAATTGATAAAGAGTGGGTGAGTAATAGATTTAGTCCAGAGAATATTTTGTAAAGATGATTCTGGGAGTACTCAGAATGCTGGAGTGCTACTGGAATTAGGAATGGTAGGTGTTAGAGAAAAAATCATAGAAAGAATTTTAAAGCACTTATTTCAGTGAACAAGATTTTTTAAGGTATGCTTGGAATATCGGGAAAATAAGCTGGAGATTAATGGAAAATTAACAGCCTTGTTGATTGAGAATGGGTTAGGAGACTTCTGTGTGAATAGGGAATATTGGAAGGAAGTGAGAGGAAGTTTGGAAGACATGGATAGGCAGAAATTATTTTTCTTAATTTGTAAAATTTGTATGATTAAGTGACTTGTCTGTTTTTGTTGTTGGTTGAGTTGTTCTAAGTGTTCTTTTTTATTTTTATTGTAATTATTTATGTAGATGCAGACAAATTTTTGTAAATACTGATTGAAAGCTACTGTGGTAATTGTATATGACAGGTTCATTGTTCATAGGTCTCTGTGGCTGCTCCAGGAACTCATTGAATGCTCCAAGAACTAACTAACTCAAATTAAAGAGAAAAGACTATTAACCTTTTTTGGAGAATTAAAGGTAATTCCAAACAATGAACAATACATAAAACTCTGCTATATAAATGAGAGGCTAAACACAATGCAAGGCTCATTCCCAGTTTATGGGGAAAAAGAAAGGGGACACATATTGTTAAGAGGATGAATGAATGAAGGACAAAGTTGACAGAGAAGTGGTTAAAGGGAAGCAAAGAAGGCATATTCAAAAATATTTTAATTGATGAAAAGCAATTGGAAATTTTAGGATAGTTTTTAGGAAAAGTGAAACAAGAAATAGAAATGGTCACTAGACAGATTAATCAGATAAAAGAAACAGATTAACGGCTTCGTAAGTACATTTAATTGAGATTAAGGTTATAAATACTCAATAAGCATTAACAGAAATGTTGGTGAACTGGTAACCATTAATGGTAAAATTACAAAGATATATCTAGCATAGTGAAGGAATGAACATTGAAGACAGAAACAATGAAGTACTCAAATACAAAATTAAAAGGAAGTATTAATTGTTGAAATAGATTCATTTAGGTTGTCTATGAGCTGAATGAAAGAATAGGCAAGAGGGGAGGATTACCCTCTGGTAGCTGAAGCTGAAAATACTAATCACAATAAGGAAGAGAGAAGATTCTGGAACATATGTAGTAACAATTATAATTCTTTGATTGTGTTGTCATTTGAGAAATTTGTATTGGCCCATAAGAAAAGGGCCAGGGTCAGAACATATAGATCTTTTATTTCATTTATTTTGCATTTCGCTTAGCACATAAACAAAATCAAATAAATCAAGGTTTGAAAAGTACAGAGGGAATATTGTCACGTAATCATAAGGCAGATTCATTGTTGATGTGAACAGCAAAATAAATTTTCATGTTCTCTGTAGCTGTGTACATTAAAATTTATAAAAATTATATTAAAATAATTAATATGAACATCTATTTTCATTGAGAAATATATTTATTACCTTGTTTATTCCTTTCACATTAATGTTAGTTATTAGCTTCACCTGTTGACTGAAAATATGTAACATTGCTTAAACTCTGCTTTTGAAAAGCAATACAGATGAAGGTTCCATGAGAGAGAGTGATAGAAAATAGAGTAACAGTATTTAATTAAAAATGTGTGATCAAAATAGGGATATCTAGAACCTGTGGTCTTAGAAATATTCATATATTAATTACTAAATGTCATATTTCTACTCTCGAAAGCCTCTTTTTCAAAAAACTATAACTTTTTTATACTCTGGATAGCAGTAGTGGTGGTGATGGCAGTGGCAGTAGCAGTAGTTTATTGATCCAGTCGATTGCTTAGTATATGGTAATACAATTGATGTTGGACACACATGTCTGTCCTGGTGGTGTAGTGGTTACCATACTTGCCTCCTAAACCCAATAGAGCGGGTTCAATCCTGGCCAGGATCGATGGATTTTTTCGGGTGTTAAAATCCTAAGTATGGCTTCCTTCGGAAGGGAAGTAAAGTCATGGGTCTCGTGTCGTACATTTATGGCATGATAAAGAACCTCGAGCCTGAAAGAAGAGGCCTCTGAGCAAAATTTGTCGGCTGTTTCATGCCCTGAATAGAATGGGATGCTAATGACCTGAGATGTTAGAGAGCGTCAGTAAATAAACCAATTAAAAAAAAAAATTAAAAAATGTTGGACACGTCTGAATAAAGTACTGAATTACCATATATTGACTGCTGTAAGTTCTTTAGGTAGGTACCAATAAATAATAGGTATCAGGTGATGATAGTGAGAAATGGAATAAAAGTTATGATTAAACTTAACATTTTAGTATTTAAATTAATTTTTAATTATTATGATTATTGATCTCAAAGCTTTTATACTTCATTAAAACAAGAAAATGATCATTTGGTATGTAACAATTGTTAAAAACTTAATTCATAATTTAATCATCATCAGGTTTTACTGTCTTGTGTCCATTTTTATCCTTCAGAGTCCTTTTCCATTTTTTCTCTATTCTCCAATAACCAATCCTCCAGTCCCCCTTTATTTATTGTTCTAATGTGTAATGTGTACACATTTTACTTTGGTCTTCCCTTCTTTCTTCTTCCTTTCTTTGGCAATTTATCTTCTGTTATTCTTCCATATGACCAAACCATCCAAATTACTTATTAGATTGATTCAACTAAAGAGCCTTTCACTTTCATTTCACTCGTACTATTTTTGAGTTTGTCTTTCCATAAATGTTACTGAACACCACCAAAAATCCATTTCTGCAGAACGTAATTTTGCTTTAATTTTTTTATTTCGAATGCCAGTCTTGATCCATATGTTAATAATACAGTTGTATATATTGGTTTTGACTTTAATTTTATCATATCTGCTTAAAGACTTTAATTTTGATAATGCTGTTTTTCTTTCTCTTTTTTTTTCTTTTTTCTCCCCATTCTGTCATATAATTTTTGTAATTTCAATTTCCAATCTTTGGTTTTTTGACTACTAAACATATGTTTTCATTACAGTAATTTATACTTCCTTTCTATTTTCCAAAATTAAATCTTTTGAGTCTTATACTATTGGCATATATTTTGTTTTATTCATTCCCCACTTGTCATATACTTCCAAAAGTTTGTGCATCATTATTTCATACATTCATAATCTTAATTGGCATCAGCAAATAACAATCCCTTTGTAAACATTTCAGAGTCTATACTTTGTAAGGGCTAAATCTATTAGGATCTCGCAAATGCTTCCAAAAATAGCACATAAAAATATGGTATCCAGAAAATTAAAAATAGTGACAGAAAAATAATTTAAAAGTGCAATAAAGGATTTTTTATGCCTGCTTTTGCATTAAAGAAGTAATACATAACAATTTGTATGTAATAAAACTCATAGAAATTAGAGGAACTAATGAAAATTTTTGAGAATCACCAGCCAACATATTATTAGGGGTTTGTGAAGCTTTATATCAGGAGAAAACTTTAAACACTTGCTGTATAAGCTTCATTTAACTTAAACCATGATATATAAGTCATTGGTATTCTTTAAATATTTCTCATGTACAAACCTTCAATGCTAACCAGCTTTTATTTTTTCCCTTTTCTTTCTTATTGTTGCAAAGTAGTGCCATTATAAATTAAATAAATAATAAATTTAATAATCAAGAAATGCATGACATCTATATTCAAAAATATAATTTCATCTTTTGTCTTCTGCTAAGTATATGGTTTTAAATACTAATTTGATACATTATCAGTGCCATACAGTGTTAAATCTATTCTTATTAATTTATTTACGCCTTTTGTTTCTTTAGTTGTTGATAGAGTAGAAGCTTAAGTCAAGAATTTGGACTTTTTACTTATACACATATATATATATATATATATAAATTAACACTAATAATAAAAGTAGATAAAGATAAAACAGAGAAAGAGTCACACTTGAAATTGCTGAATGGTACTTACATTTGTTGAACCAAAATGTGATAACATTACCTTGCATAGGTTCATGGTATAAGATGTAATATAAATAAAGTATTTTAGAATACACAGAAATAAAATTAAAAGAAAAATAGACAAATAGTAAAGAAGTCAAAAGCAAAACACATAAAAGCAAATAAAGCTTAATAAGCAAAGTTAAAAGCAGCACCAGAGGTGCAAACAATATTAATGAAACATAAAAATAAAGAAACACTATTAACAATATAACAAATTAACACTAATAATAAAAGTAGAGAAAGAGTCGCACTTGAAATTGCAATTTCTCTGAGTTTTATCTTTATCTACTTTTATTATTAGTGTTAATTTGTTACATTGTTAATAGTGTTTCTTTATTTTTATGTTTCATATATATATATATATATATATATCCCAAATATTGTAGGGAATCATCAAAATTCTTCACATAGGCTTCTATTCCATCACTTTATGCCTTTTGGTATGATTATAAGTCGGAAACGGGCAATTAGAAGCTAATGCGAAAAGTTCACTCACCCAAAAGACTTGGCAAAAACTTAGGCCATGTCACCATCGATAATCGTTAGAAGAGCTGGCTTTAATGACATTAATAAATTAATTCCATTAATCGTAAAGAGGGTCATTCCTAAACATTTCAATTTAAGACACGCAAGGCTAAAAATATGTTAAAAGGTATGCCGTCTTTAGCTGTTTGAATTGTAGAGCCTGATCGTAGACTAGAGATTGCAGAGCCAGCGATGTTGACTTATTTTAGGGATAATTCTGCCATCTACATAACAATTGTGAAGCTTTTGTATCCGGTCTCTGTGGTTTAGCAACGAAAATTTATAGTATTCGTAAAAGGTACACGTCATTTAATGTGAAATATTGTGCATATTTTCCTAGGACATGGCTACTCTTAGAGAAAAACAAATAGGTAACCACCTTTTCTTTCGTTTTAGTTAAATTTGGAATTCAAGATGGAACTTTAGTAATTGCTTGTCGTTTAGGGAGATGTGTTATGATGTCTTAACCTCATTTGTAGTTGCCTTTCAATTTATGTGAAGCCAATTAAATGTTAACTTTTTCTCTCCTTCAAAAAATTCTGTCTTAATATAAGCAAGTAAGCATACTTGATCCCTAAAACCGAGCATTTTCTTTTCTAGGTGCAATAAAACAAATGCTAAACCTTAATCAACCACAAACTAAGGTGCTAGCTGCAGAACCAGTATGGAAGATCTTAGTTTATGATCGTTGTGGCCAAGATATTATATCGCCACTAATTTCTATTAAAGAACTTAGAGAATTAGGAGTGACATTATATGTGTAAGTAAAGGCATTTTGTATAACTATAACCAAAATTGATTGGTAGTACTTAACAACAAAGTTTTATTGTTCAGTAATCAGTTTGTTAATTGTTTTAAATCCTTTCTGTTATCGCTCAAATGAAGAATAATATCAGCAATAAAGGACTGATTTTCAATATAACCATGGGTTTTCTGTTAAATTAAATATTTAAAATTGTAATATTTTGCTTTTCTTTTCACCAAGAAGAGCTCCGCATTTTTTCTTACAAAAGAACAATAGAATTACTCAAAGGTATGCTATTTTGTTAATGAGAAATAAATTATCTCTGTAACAAATGTGTAGTTTATAATTAACATGGGTCTTGTCTGTTTAGACAGCTTCATTCAGATCGAGATCCCATTCCAGATGTGCCAGCAGTGTATTTCTGCTTACCTACAGAAGAAAACCTGGGGCGCATAGGGCAGGATCTGCATAATAGTCTCTATGATGCTTATCATCTCAATTTCATTTCACCAATCTCCAGGCAGAGACTTGAAGATTTAGCTTCAGCAGCTTTGCAGGCAAATTGTGTTTCTCAAATTCAAAAGGTATAATGTTTGATAAATACATATCATGATTTTTTCAAGTGGCTGTAGATATATTTTTCTGGACTTGCTCTCTTGTAGAATAAAAGTGTTTGTAAAGATAAATTTTACTACAAACCACAGCCATTGCAGGCATGAGAAAGCAGTTTAGAAAATACCATCAAAGGTTGTCTGTGTCTTTTGCAGCTTTAAAACTGTACTAGAATAATTTGATTTAACCCAAAATAATACCATTTTTACAGTAAATTAAACGCAGCAAGTAATGGGAAACATTTTTCATAATATAGAATTTTGTTTCCACATTGCACTATGCATTTTCAGCATTACAGAGATACTCTTTCTTTAATGGAATATTCTGTTAGATACCACTGTAATATACTATTATCTGCATATTCTTACTTGCTCATTCAGAGGTTAATTGTAATGGAAAGAATACAACTCCATAAAGTTAGGGTGAGCAAGTGGGAAATGTAAAAGCTTATTATTAGTAGTACATTTACATGTACTGAGAATATGTAAAGGAAAATTGTTTACTTTAATTTTAATGTGTTTACTTGTTTGTGAAATTGGTTTTATTTATATGTTAAAATATTTTACTTTATTTGCATGCAAATTAGAAATTGCAAGAAACGAAAAAAAAATTATATTAATTTTGTTGATATATTTTGTTATATTTATGAGAGCTAGCTTTATACTTATACAGTTATGGTGACATTATTTTTGTTTATTATATGTGAATTTATCGCTTAATTGACAATTATATAAAATTGAAGGAATGTTAGTTTTCTCTCTCTCTCTGAAATTTCTTTTTTGAATTTCAATTGTTGTAAAAATGTAATGATTTTTTTTTTTTTTTTTTAAGATATTGAGAACAAGAAATTCGTTAAATTCATTCCTTCATTCATACTTGCTCATTCTAATAAACCACTTCAGAAACACATGCTGACAAAGCAATGTTTTTGATGTTTGGAATAAAACTGAAACACATTAAGTCTATTTGATTTTTAAATTTTCAGGTATATGACCAGTATTTGAACTTCATTTCACTGGAAGATGACATGTTTATTTTGAAACATCAGAACAGTGAAACAATATCATATTATGGTCAGTATATATATTGTAATAGTCTTGTTATTAAAAAAAAACCTATGTACTATTAAATTAAAATCTGTAGGAACCAAATTATACATGGTACAGTATGTAATGCTAGATAAACTGATACGGGTGGGTGAGGCTGCTAAGGCATTATCTTGTAAACAGGTCTGCTGTTCGAATACCACCAAAATTGTCCTGCTTGATTCTGGTTCTTTCCAGATTTTCTTTAGGCTTCATCAGTGACAGGAGTACCTTGAAATTGACCTGAAATTCATTTTCCAAATTATCAGTTCATATCAAGTATCAAAGTCCATCACTTGATGCCACTGTATTAAAAACTGGTATTAAACACTATAAAAGAAGCGGTTTGGACCCCTTAAGATTGTCAAACTGTGCACTAAACTGTTTAATAATTCAGGCAAAGCATAAGACTCTGTAGGTTTGCAGAAGGGAAAGCATGATTCATCTTTCAAACTGTGATCATATCTAATTCTGAATATCGTTTTGTCATTGAGTTCATTTTCTTGTTGATGAGACCTTTCCAAATATATAACCAAAAATCTAAATCTAAACCAAATCAATTCTGTGGAAATTTGTCATGCATATGTGTTGCAAGTTTCATGTAATTATTTCATGCTGCAAGTTAGGCTTATGTTTTTCATAAATTACAATAATATCAATGATAACTAACAAGTCCAGCATAAAATGAGGCAGCATTGTCTGAAATTATGTAATGAACTAGTGCCATTTTCCTGAACTGCACTACATAAACATAGAAAAATGATTATTGTTAAAACTAGTGTTAATGATTTAGGAATCTCTATTAATAAAATCACCCAATTTTGAGCACAGAAATTGCCCTTCTGTGTTTCTGCAAAGACAGATTAAACTATGAACCATGCCTGTATCAGATAAATTAAATTTATTTGCATTCTATAACATTTAGGATTTCAGATATAGAAATAATCAAATTTAAACTAGTTATGCTAAGAAACATTAAATAATAATTTATATACTAGGTGATCCATCTCATCCTTCAATTGAGAAGGTATGCAATCCTAGCATTTTATAAACTATGCTATAAACACTGACCTGTTGCATATATTTCAATCTAATTGTTGTGATCCTTTGGAGGACATGCTGTGTAGTGATGGTCATGCTGGATTTACACTAAAGAAGAGGGATTCAAATTTCATCATGTGGTTTATATTTTTATTAAGATACTTAAATGGAAGATAAGTAGTACATTAAGATCATTGTGTGATTGAGTCAAACTAACACTCTTTTGCTCCACTTACTTGTTTAAATATGTAGGACGATTTTACGAAACCTTCATTCGTCGACTGACTATGGGCTGATGATGCAAACGAAGGGCTCGTGAAACCAGTCCTACATATTTAAACAAGTAAGTGGAGCAAAAGAGTGTTAGTTCTACTCAATCATAGTCATTTGACTATGGGCTGACAATGCAAACAAAGGGTTCCTGAAACTGGTCCTACATATCAAAGAAGGAGCAAAAGAGTGTTAGTTTGACTCAATCACACAATGATCTTAATATATGATTAACTTCATTGTGCAATGTTCCAATTAACAATTTTATTAAAGTAGTACTTTTTTGCAATACTTTTAATAGACAAACTTCAATTATGTGGTGAAAATTTCAATTAAACTACAAACACAAATAACTGTCAACATCGCTTTACTGCTCCTGTTTCCTGCATAAACTTGTAATCTGCTCTGCAGAAATCTCTACTGATATAAACACCATATATCAACAGCTCAACAGCATATCTTGATACTCTTTTGGAAACCATGAGCAGATGAGATCACTTATTTTAAAGGCTTGTGCAAATATGTAGAATGTACCTATTTGCAATCAGACAGAAAGAACATTTAGGAATTTTCTCAACCTAGAACATTCTTGAAAATGTATAGATATGAATAAAAATATGTATGCATGCTGGTACAGGGATCTGAACTCCTAATATTTACTATGCTAAGACAGCATACTAACTGTTATGCTGGCAGAGTGGCACTTTAAAGGCTGATAAAACTGGGTCAGTTGTGCCTACCCGACTTTTGCATCATTCAGTCTATAGGATGAGTTGAATCACTGAGTACATTTAAGAAATTTCTAATTACATTAGATTCTAATCATCTGATAAGGAACTCATCAGTTTATCAACCGAATTCTAGACCCTTTTGTATAGATTTTCTTTAAGATGAATTTTAAAAATTGATTGTTGACTAAAGTTTTTAGTCTGTAGGAAATAGTATTGTATTTATATATAAACAATGTATACAGTTTTTTTCACACTAACTCCATTCACTTACATAAATTTGGAACATATGTTTCGGGAGCGATCCCTCCCATCTTCAGCCTGTTGACAAACTGTCGTTAAACGTGGCGGTTGGGTCTCTTGATATTCTTGTGGCGGCATCTGTTGGTATTATTAGGAATTTGCTGAGTTCATCCAATGGAGGGATATCGAAATTCATCAAATTATCCTTATTTTTTGTAATGAAAATGTTTTCCCAAGTGGAAAGTTCTATTGCATTATGAAGTTGTTTAAGTAGTTTTATCTCTGATTTAATTTCATGATTTTTATTCCAAAAGTGCGCTGCTATTGCTGATTTATCAATTTGTTTTAAGCGAATATTTCTGAAGTGTTCTTTTTTCCGGATTCCCAAATTCCTCTTCGTTTTTCCAATGTATTTTTTGTCGCAATCTGCACATTCTATTTCATAAATACCTGACTTTTGTTCTGTTGGCATGTAGTCCTTTACTCTGCAACCTAATAAGTTCTTTATATTAAAATTGTTCTTTGGGGCTAACATAATTCCTTGTTCTTTGAATATCTTTTTGAACTTATTGTGATAAATTGGGTGATATGTGAAACTTTTGAATTTGTACCTTTCTTTGGCACTTTTAAGAGTGGAAACATCTCTTATTGCCTTTTGTTTTTTGGTTTTATTGATGATTTTTATTACTGTGTCTTTGTTGTATCCATTAGTTTCTCCTATCTTTATGATATGTTGGTATTCCAATTTGTACTCTGTTTCTGTGAGTGGAATGTTAACTAATCTGTGTGCTAAACTATAAAACACTGCATATTTATGTGGAATGGGGTTAAAACTGTCATTTTTTATGTAATTTTCTGTGTGAGTATCCTTTCTATGAATTCCAAATGTAAGATAGTTTTCATTTCTTATGATTTTTACATCTAGGAAGGGGAGATATCCCCTTCTTTCTTCCTCTATGGTGAAATTTATAGATTTGTGCTGCAAATTCAGAAGTTTTAGTGCATCCATTGTATGTTTTTTCGGAATTATTGCAAATATGTCATCCACATACCTATACCATGTTTTGAAGATTAGAGGGAAGGCTTTGGTGATATGCATTTCAAATGAACTCATAAAAAAATCTGCTAGAAATGGAGATAACGGGTTTCCCATAGCTAGTCCCGAGACTTGTTGGTAATATTTTTTATTGAAAATGAAGTAATTTTGTTCAATGCAAATGTTCGTAAGTTTTATCAAGTCTTCAATTTCTTGTGTCTGTAGATCTAAGGATTTTAACCATTTCTTTAACATTAGCATAAGTGTATCTTTTGGTATGCTTGGGAATAAGGCTTCTACATCAAACGATACCATTATATTTTCTGCTGTAATTTTGTAATTTTGTATTTTTTCTACCAAATCTTGTGAATTTTTGACACTCAAACTTTGGTATTTTTTCAAGGATTTGAAAATGTCGGTTAATTTTTTTGCTAACAAGTATGTTGGTGAATTGATATTATTGATTATAGGTCTCATGCTGTTGTCTTTTTTGTGTAATTTAGGAAGTGCATACACAAAAAAGACAACAGCATGAGACCTATAATCAATAATATCAATTCACCAACATACTTGTTAGCAAAAAAATTAACCGACATTTTCAAATCCTTGAAAAAATACCAAAGTTTGAGTGTCAAAAATTCACAAGATTTGGTAGAAAAAATACAAAATTACAAAATTACAGCAGAAAATATAATGGTATCGTTTGATGTAGAAGCCTTATTCCCAAGCATACCAAAAGATACACTTATGCTAATGTTAAAGAAATGGTTAAAATCCTTAGATCTACAGACACAAGAAATTGAAGACTTGATAAAACTTACGAACATTTGCATTGAACAAAATTACTTCATTTTCAATAAAAAATATTACCAACAAGTCTCGGGACTAGCTATGGGAAACCCGTTATCTCCATTTCTAGCAGATTTTTTTATGAGTTCATTTGAAATGCATATCACCAAAGCCTTCCCTCTAATCTTCAAAACATGGTATAGGTATGTGGATGACATATTTGCAATAATTCCGAAAAAACATACAATGGATGCACTAAAACTTCTGAATTTGCAGCACAAATCTATAAATTTCACCATAGAGGAAGAAAGAAGGGGATATCTCCCCTTCCTAGATGTAAAAATCATAAGAAATGAAAACTATCTTACATTTGGAATTCATAGAAAGGATACTCACACAGAAAATTACATAAAAAATGACAGTTTTAACCCCATTCCACATAAATATGCAGTGTTTTATAGTTTAGCACACAGATTAGTTAACATTCCACTCACAGAAACAGAGTACAAATTGGAATACCAACATATCATAAAGATAGGAGAAACTAATGGATACAACAAAGACACAGTAATAAAAATCATCAATAAAACCAAAAAACAAAAGGCAATAAGAGATGTTTCCACTCTTAAAAGTGCCAAAGAAAGGTACAAATTCAAAAGTTTCACATATCACCCAATTTATCACAATAAGTTCAAAAAGATATTCAAAGAACAAGGAATTATGTTAGCCCCAAAGAACAATTTTAATATAAAGAACTTATTAGGTTGCAGAGTAAAGGACTACATGCCAACAGAACAAAAGTCAGGTATTTATGAAATAGAATGTGCAGATTGCGACAAAAAATACATTGGAAAAACGAAGAGGAATTTGGGAATCCGGAAAAAAGAACACTTCAGAAATATTCGCTTAAAACAAATTGATAAATCAGCAATAGCAGCGCACTTTTGGAATAAAAATCATGAAATTAAATCAGAGATAAAACTACTTAAACAACTTCATAATGCAATAGAACTTTCCACTTGGGAAAACATTTTCATTACAAAAAATAAGGATAATTTGATGAATTTCGATATCCCTCCATTGGATGAACTCAGCAAATTCCTAATAATACCAACAGATGCCGCCACAAGAATATCAAGAGACCCAACCGCCACGTTTAACGACAGTTTGTCAACAGGCTGAAGATGGGAGGGATCGCTCCCGAAACATATGTTCCAAATTTATGTAAGTGAATGGAGTTAGTGTGAAAAAAACTGTATACATTGTTTATATATATATACCACTCCATTGTCAACAGCTTCGTAAGTACACTTATTTGAATAGTATTGTATTATTGCATTATAATATATCCCCCAAAACAAATTTTTGATAGCATAATAATAATGAAGGAATTTTTTTCTTTTTATATTATAACTATTTTGATCCTCTATTACACATTAACATTTTAAAATGTGCAGAAACTGAAAAGATCTTTGCATAGGGAATACATTTTTAAGAAGTTTGGTGCTTAAGAAATATATAGATTCCTGGATAGGATGCATTGCATAATATGGTACTTCTCTATTAATTTGTTGAACACATTTGCTTGTAGAAATCTACTACTGCTTGTGAAGTCACATGACTGTTACATAAAGATACCTGGCATAAAGTGGTGGAGTTTCTAATAAGACATAACATAATTATTAGTTGCAATAACATTATTGCTTATTTGCTTCCTAAGGATAACCTAACTACTTATTCATCATTGTAAATATATTGTTTCACAGTGTTCCAGTACCAATAAATAAATCTGATAACTATAATGGAACACTATTACTGCTGACATTGCTAAGACCTTGGAAGGTATACCTTTGAAGGGTTTAACCCCCAACAAAAATGCAAAAGGACTTAGATTACCATTAAAGGATTCTTCCTTCAGTTGGCAATGATTGAGTATGACATTGTGAATTTTTGTCATAATCTCATCAGTTGTAGCAGTTTTGGGATGCCCTGAGCACTCATCATCTTGAATGGATGCATGACCACTCTTAAATTCAGCATCCCACTTTTTCACCATTGAATATGTAGGGGAAGAATTACTCTAATGTGGAATCTAAGTCCTTTTATATTTTTGTTAGGATTAAACTCATTAAAGTACTCTATCATAGCTTGTATTTTAATTTTATCCATTTTTAGAAAAAGTTAACACTAGTTTGCTTACATGATCGTCACAAACAAATGACTACACTTTGCATGTGAAGCTTTGGCCATCTTCACGACATCTCTGAGTCAAACTTTTAGAGTATCCTAACATGGTAAACATTTGCTTAACTGCTCAGATAATTTTTATTATATTAAGAAATTTTGTTAAAAATGTTTTAATCACTGCAGCTATTTCATAAATACTGTATATATAGTTGCTGCTTCTGTTTGAAAGTGTACTTAAATAGAACAGATTAACAGATTTCTATACTTTGTTTTAAAATTCTGCTTATTTCATTTTAGTGTTTTTACAAGATAGGACAGAACAGTTTCTTATGTTACATGAATTATATGATATTTTCCTGCCCATAAATAAACTGCAACTGCAAGTTTAACTTTTCTCTCTTGTCTCTAGCAATAAATCGTGGTGAAATCAAAGACACAGAAATGGAAACAATTATGGACACCATTGTTGACAGTCTGTTTTCAGTCTTTGCTACCTTAGGTAAGTTTGAAGTAATATCTCCATTTTATAAGTTACAATCTGTGGTTGTTACAGAAAATCCACTTAACCAATAAGCTCAAAAGATTTCATTTTGCTGTACAAAATCTTAATGATACTTTTTTTTTTCCCCCAATATGTATTGCATATAAAAGCTTGTTCTTTAAGACTAGTTATATAGTGGCATAATTATGAACAACAATTAGCACACAATTTACACACAGTGAAAGCATCAAGTAACATACAAATGCACAACCATTGCTGACAAAGCAAGCTTTAACCGAACTACAAGCTACAACCTGCACACGCATTATATGGCCTTGGTGACCAGATTCTTCCAGTATGCAGCCATGCTCTGTCAACCCATAACTCAGATAACCTCACTTATTAGTTAGTTTTATTTTATTTAAGAATGCTCTTTAACATCAATGATCATAAGCATCCCATTCACAACAGGGCATGAAACAGCCAATAATTTTACTAAGAGTTCTCTTCTTTCAGACTTTGGTTTGTTTACATGATATAAATCTATGACACAGGACCAATGGCTTTACTTTTCTTTTAAAGGAAATCATAGTCAAGATTCTTATGCCGTAAAAAAAATCTATCAACCTGGTGGATTTAACTCATGACCTTGGGTCTACAGGGCGAGTATGGTTACCACTAGATCACCAAGATCAACTCATGTGATATATATAATAAGAAATGGATTAGGCTTCTGTTTTCTTTGTACCCAGGGACAGTTCCTGTTATTCGAAGTCCAAGAGGTAATGCTGCAGAGATGGTAGCTGAGAAACTGGATAAGAAGCTTAGAGAAAATCTGCGTGACACACGTAATAGTCTGTTTCTAATGGATGCCACATCACCAGGTGGAGGACACTTCAGCTTTCAAAGACCCCTGCTTATAGTGTTAGATCGCAATGTGGATATGGCCACTCCACTACACCATACCTGGACTTACCAGGTAACAAACAAAAGAATATAGTAAATGAAATAGTGTCATGAGAATTAAGACCAGCTCATGAATTTCTTTCCATTACTTTTATTGGTGAAAGTAATATAAAAAGTAAAATATGGCATAAAATATATATTTTGTTAAAAACTTTAAATATATATAGGTGTGCATTAAATCCAGTATGAATTTAATTGTATTTAAAGTATCTTAAATGCCATACATTCTAGTTACCCATCTGCCAGTCATATAGGCAGGCTATGTGGCTGCCTAATGAACTAGAACATGGCCTTATTAATTCATATCTTTCCATTAAAAGTTCATACAACTTTTAAAATAAAAGCTTGTATATGATATGTTTTTCCTCAGGAATCAGCAGTGTTGGAACTTATTGCACACAAACATGTCTCATGTATAACTTTTCAGTTAAAAATGTGTTAATGGCACTCAGTAAAATTTTCAGAATTTCTGTTATTTGATGATCCTCTCTCACAATGACAGCAGTGATGTTAATATAAAACACAAACTAGAGTGCCAGGTTCAACTTCCTTTGAAATTGATTACCTCCTCTCTTTAAAAAATTTAAACCATCCTTGAGCTATGCTATAGGGAAGAACAAACTTTAATTTGACCTCCTGCAACTTTGCATAGGCCTCGGCTAAAAATTATTTTTAGACAAAAGCAGATTTTCAGAGCAGCAAACTATTCATTGCATGTCACCTCCCTTATGCTTTAAGCAGATCTGAACATTGAATCTGTCGTCTAACACTCCTTATGCTTCACTAACCTTAAAAATATCTGGAATCAGTTTCAAAGATATGTTAATTCCATATGAATTTTTTTAATGTTTTTACAATTTTTAAAAAATTTTAATAAAGATCTGAACATGTCTCAACTTGCAATCTCCCACAGGTGGGAATTGGAAGTGACAACAAAGAAACCATGTGTATATTACACATTAAACAAACAAAAGTTTGTAAAGTTAAATTTTGGTGCAAGAAATTATGCCTGTAAAAAATTATGATTATTATATACATCTAGAGGTCAATATTAGGTAACACTATACTTCACTAACTGATTAATTTATCAGAACATGTTTCAAGAACATTCACTCTCATCTTCAGCTGGGGACCAACTAATGCTGGTATGTGATGATGTAACCTCTGGTGGCTCCAATATACAGCAGAACAGGAAGTCCATTAGTGGGATGTCAAAATTAATAACACAATGCTCATTCTTTAAAATGAAAATCTTTTCCCATATTGCTAATTCCCGGGATTGTTGGTAGCTTTCAACAGTTTGGTATCTTTTGCAGTGTCATTTTTGGATGCACAATCATGACATTGCAAAAGAAACAAAACTGTTAAAAGCTACCAATAATCCCAGGGAATTAGCAATATGGAAAAAGGTTTTCATTTTAAAGAATGAGCATTTTGTTATGAATTTTGACATTCGACTAATGGACTTCCTGTTTTGCTGTATACTGGAATCACCAGAGATAACATCGTCACATGCCAGCATTAGTCAGTCTCCAGCTGAAGATGGGAGTGAATGCTCTTGAAACATGTTCTGATAAATTAATCAGTTAGTGAAGTATAGTGTTACCTAATACCAAACTCTTTATCTGTATAGTCAATCAACTTCACTGTTTCTAACTTCTGTTAAGTTTACAATTATGATTGTTCCCTATTGAAAAGCTCTCTTATAATACAATGATATATGTACACATTGTAACATATTATTACTGTTATATTGAACAGCAATAAGTCAAAAACTAACAAAACCATTTGAATTAGAATGATTTCTTGAAAATATTGTACATATTTTGTATATAATTCACAAAAAACTAATAATTTTCAGTATATTAGCAATACCATAGAGAAAGGTGGGGGGGGGGGGTAAGCGTAAAAAGCTCATAAAAAGAACACTATATACAAAAGTGAGTGATACAAAGAGATAGTTTGTAAGGGTAATTATGGAAGAGTGAACTTATAAAGATTTAAAGTTAATGCAATAATAACTATAGCTTTCCTAATTAAATAAAACATGATCAGCATTACTTTAAAATTTTTAGATGGTTTCTCATATAAATTACTTTAGTGATAATGGTACTTGTTACATAATCCAGCTATTAATAAGGAAGGATTTTTGGAGAACGGAATAATTGTTAATACAGCACTGGTTCACTATGATGTGCCCTTTTGACATGGAGGCATAATATGATAGTCTTGTTTGCCTAAAGTTTCAGCATAAGAAAACTTAGCTGAATACTTGAATGAGAGATAGCTTTTAAGGCAACATATTGATAATGTAAATGCTGAAGTTTATTAACAGTCTCTCTTCATGACCTTTTACTTACAGGCGTTGGCACATGATGTGCTAGACTTAACATTAAACCGTGTTGTAGTAGAAGAGAATGTAGGTCGTTCACCTGCAGGAGGAGCCAAAGCAAAGACAAGAGCTTGTGATTTGGATTCTCGAGATAAATTCTGGATGACGCACAAAGGCAGTCCATTTCCAATTGTTGCTGAGGCAATCCAGGAAGAGTTAGAACAGTATCGCTCATCAGAGGAAGAAGTCAAAAGGTTAAAGGCTTCTATGGTATGTCCCTCCTAATATCTCACAAAGCGTAAATTTAATGTGGCTTTATATATTTTTATTTGAATGAATACAATGGGTGTACTGTATTGATCTTTATTTTATTCATCACATATACATTGAATGGTATTCATTGATAACTGCACTATTTTAACTAATATGTCAATTTTACAGTTATAAATTGGAAAAATAATAATGATTTTGAATGAACACTTAAAGACTAAATAACAAACGAGATGAGGCCAGGGGTCTTTGCCTAAATACTGAAGATCCTAGCCCCTATGCATAATTAATTATAAGTGATAGTTTCCCCTTTTCAGATTTCCAGAAGAGAGAAGTCTTCCCATTCATCCACATGTTTTATGTTTACTTGTTGAATATATTTACTATAATTAACATTATGCACAAAATATCATTCTTCCAAATTTATTGCTTTCAAGTTGCTGTCAGTTTCATCAGTTATAATGTTTATATCCTTTTCATTAAAATGGATTTACAATAGCATACTTTGCATAATTCTTACTATATATAAGGAGTCTGATGCATTTCTTCTATGGACTCCACCATGTCATGACTAGGGCCCGGATTTTTAGGCTTTTATAAACCCTGAATTAGTTTTTTTAACATGTTAAAATAGTTCTTTTTATGTAAATTATATTTAAGCTGTCATCTAACACACTCTTCTTTTTAGTTTTTTTTAACTAACTAAAATGTTGTTTTGTGTTTTTAGGGCAGTTTTTTTAAGTTTCTCTTAGCTAAAGTAAAATAAAAACATTGAAATAAATGTATGATAATATGACTTTATTTTAATTAATGTGAAGAACGGTTTTAGCCTTTGCTATGTAGGCTACTTCGTTGGCATCAAACGAGTCTATAACACTCTAGATATCTTCAAAATAATTGCGTAATAGATAGTTGCCACCAGCAGTTAAATATCCCAGAGTGTGATATGGTTCAGGTGGTAGAAGTGTTTGTGGTAGTATTTCCATGAAAATCTAAGTGCGACTGGAAGCTTTCAGAAAGGCTTTCTTCACGGATGAAATAATGTTGTTCTCTCCTGGAAAATTATTTCCAACCTCTTCAGTCAGTCAGTATAAGCCATGAGCAAGGTAGATGATATGCAGCATGTTAGGGTAGAAAATTTTCAATGTATCTCCTGCCTTGATCATGTAGGCCACTCTGTGGTCACAAGCAGTAAAAATTTCTCATCTTGAATTTCTGATGGCTATAGGATGCCTAAAGCATCTTTGATGATGCAGGCTATGGTGCATTGCATTTGTCCAGCATCTTGCATAATATAAAGTGGGGTTTATCAGGTTGTGTTGGGTCTAACTTAATCACCACGACGTTAGCAAAGGAGCAACCACAACAATCGGTGGTCTCATCTACTGAAAGCCAGATGTTACAGTCCTGTAGTTGTGTTCTGATGAACTGAATATTTTTCCTTAAGGTTAATTCATCTGGTATCTTTCTGATGTCTTGAAGAAATTTATTGAATACTGGGTTCTGTGCCACACCATGGCACATTTGCTGATAGCAGTGCCTCACATAAATGTGGATTAAAATTGTCTTCCGAAGAGCCAGAAAAACTGAAATTAGTGGTTGAAATTGGATCCTCTGTTTCCTCTCAATGCTGCTAACATGCCCTGCAGGCTCATTATGCTGCAGAAAATGTATTTTGGTCACAGCTCACTTGCTTTTGACAACCTGGTAAAATACAATTTTAAAATTGGGATTGTTGTTGATCCACAGTCTAATCAACCAACTAATAGATACCTTTCCTTTTGGCATCCTACTGTAGCTGCTCATAAACTGGAAGTGTAAGTTTATTAATAATCCATTCAGTTTGCTTCTAAGTAAGAGTTACATCTGACAGTTTTCTTTAGCAGAACATGACTGACAATAAAGAAACAGAAGAGTCATTTGAGAAAAATAGCATTGAACATGGCTAACAACAATGGCATTACCAAATTAAATTCAGTTTATTTCTAAAAATAAGTTAATTTCAAATATGCTATTAATACATGGCAATAATGGTATTGCAAAATTAAATGCAATGATTTGTTTTGCAGTTCATCAAGATACACATAGTTGGTTAATGTTTTAAAAGTAATTTTATTGTAAATATTATTAATAATTTAATATTTAATAATATCAAATTTAATAATTTAAAATTAATTACATTTAAATTTAATAGTTTTAAATGATAGCTTTAGCCATTTTTAGATGTCAACATTCTATTTAGCCATTTTTAGATTTCATAAGATTCCATTATGTGATCCTCATGACAAAGAAACGGATAATTAATTATGCTAAAATATCACAGTTACCCAGCATGGAACAAAATAATTTAAAACCTAAGAATCCAGGCCCTAATCATGACTCCCATTAAATGCACCAATAACTTAACATCTAATCTGTTTCTGCAGTTCTTTTTATTTTCTCTCTCTTTACTTCCCTAATACATTTTTCCTTAACTCTTCCCAAAAATTCATACATAATTTTGACTCTCCATATCCTTGACTACCAACATTTTTACTATTTCTACATCACCTTTCATTGCACACCATTTTGGATCTCAAACAATTTCTCTCCAATTTTCTACATCTTCACATTACATCATAGAGTGAAACGCCCCTTCTGCTTCCCCACACATAACACATACTTCCATATTACTATTCCTAAATACTATTAAAAACAACACACACGTGTGTTTGTGTATCTGTGCAAATCCTTCCCTTCCTTGTTTATCACAGCTGTCAACATATTCTTCTCTACCCATTCTTTTTTTTTTTTATTATTATTATTTTGTATAATCTTAAAGAATTTTATGCTCAAAACTTGACCATATTTCTTGTCTTTCTATATCTTCTTTCTTCCAAAACCCTATTATATTATTTTCTCCCATCTGCCATGCATCTCCCTTTCAGTACTATTTTTAACTCTGCTCTTTGAAAATTCATATATACTTTAATTATATCGGCATCTTCCAGTCTTGTATATCTGTACCAATATTTCAAAGTTCTTTCAATCAAAAATACTTATTTTTCCATTTTATCCAATTTAACCAATAAAAAATATCTTGATGATGCTTTCAGTAATCAATAAGAATGTGTAGTTTGACTTAATCATACAATGGTCTGAATTATATGATTCTTCACTGTACAGTTCCAATTAGCATTTCAAATCATTTTTATTGTTTCTGCTCTGAAAAAATTAAAGGATCTTATAAGTGAGTAAATACAGTAATTAGTATACTAATAGTAATGAATGTTAAATAATTTTAAAATAATTCCATTTGGTAGGGAATTGACAATGAGAGTGATGCAGCATTCTCTATGGTGACAGACAATACTGCTCGTCTAACTTCAGCAGTAAATTCACTTCCGCAGCTGTTAGAAAAGAAAAGGATTATTGACATGCATACAACAATAGCAACAGGTGAGAATTTTGATTCTTGTTGTTCTTCAGTAGGGAATACAGGAATGAAATTATGATCAAAATAGTCGATATAGGAATAGCACATTAAGAAAAAGATGTTTAATCATATTAATACCATATATAAAATAATATTTCCTGGTACAGTATAAGCTGTAGATGATATAATTTTATTTATTGTATTTTTACTTTACTGTGAATAATAATTGTGAAACAGATAGTGGCTGTTAATGTCAACTGACAAATACAAGGGAAATATTTATAATTATTTCTAATAAAGAGATTTCATTTTCAAAAAAGTGTGTCAAACAAATTGACATTTTCCATTAGATACTGAAAGGAATGTAAAAATGCTAATTAACCATCTCTTACTTCACTAAATAATCTTCTTAGATTTCTTCACATTTGCTCTTTATCACATGAAAGTTACTGTACATTCATGTGACATGTGCTGAATTATTCAATAAATAATAAAAGTATGTATCACTATTACTTATGTTAATTTATATAAGTTTTCTATCCTTCCAGTTCTTATCACATAAGTTGTTCAACTCTCACTGGTGCATTTGTTTTTCATAGACCATGATTATTTTTTTAGAAGTTTCTCTTATATTCACAATCCTGGTCATTACAAATGTTTATCAGAAAAATAATATGGTTGTATGTTTGAATATTTTGAATTTAATTTTAATTTATCAAACCAGAAATTAATTCACAGTAAAGTTTACATAGTTTAGAGAAGTTAACTAATCAAAATCTTCACTGTATAAGCAATGCTCTTTCCTGATTCTCTTTACTGTATGTTTCTATTTATTTTTCACCTTAATAAGAATGCATACTATCCTATTACAATCTTTGCTAAATACTGTTTTTGTAATAATTCTACTATTTTGAATCATTTTGATTTGAGTAGTTTATTTCTCCAATAGTTTTTACTACTACATCCAAATAAATGTTCTATATTTTCCCTTCCTCTATATAAAGGATTAACCTTTCCTTTTCCTGTGCTCTCAGCCAAGCCTCCCTCTTTCATCTTTATTCACATTATTATATCTCTTCCAGCTATTCTTCTTTAATACATGGAAACTAACATTTCTTCTATATCACTAAACAGTTTTGAATGCCAGTATTTTCAGATCATCTCCTATTCCTTTCTAAAGCCTTTTACATTTTTTCCCTTTAAACCTCCTAAACTACTACTTTCCAACTTATTTATGAGGAATTCACTCATATTTTACTAATTTTGTTCCACTTACTTGCACATGTTTAGAAAGCTGTTGCCTTCATCAACAACACTGTTTCACTCAATGCTGATGACGAAGGCAACAGCCTGTGAAACATATCTAAGTAAGTGAAACTAAATTAGTGAAATTAAAGTGAATTCCTCATAAATAAGTTGTTATATTAAGCTATATTGCACTGTTAAAATCCCAGCTATTTAAATCTATACCACTTTCCAGTTTGTTTCATATTTTATTGACCCATTCACTCTTAACATTCTTTTAGATATTTCAAACATTTTTAAAATTCTCCCTTCTTGTAAGTTCAGAATTCTGTACCAATTTTAGGCTCCCTTGCCATTTCATTTCAGCAGCTTCTTTTGCTGTTGTCATTAGCAATTAAAGAATTTTTTACACAGCACACCCTATGCACCAAATTCACAATTTTCTAATCTCTTTTGAACTCTCAAATGTTAATGCCATGTAATATTTGAGCCTCAACTATCATATTTCTAACCATTTTACATACATTTCTAGTACTTTATATAAACATCTACTTCTGTTCTCTATGTCAATGTATCTGTTTTTTCTCTTATTTTTCTCCTCATAATTTTTAATCTCCAAACATTATCTTGTACCACTTTATAAACTTTATTTTCCTTAGTCCGCCTTATTCTGTTTGCTCAGTTTTCTATCTTAAATACTACAGTTTGAGTTTTATTCTGATCAACATTCTTCGAAATATTTACTATTGCTTTATGATTAATTTTAAATCTCGTACAGTAATTAGATCCAGCCACCGAATCATCTGGGATCTCAACATTTTGTTGTTTATAGAAGTATTCATGAGGAAACACTAATATCCATACTTTGTATTTCAGCAATTTTAAATTGCATTAAGACCCGAAGACTAGATACCTTATTTGAGTTTGAGGAGAAGATAATGAGCAAAGTTGCCAATTTAGATAAGAATCTACTGGAGCTGCTTACAGATGCTGATGCAGGCAATCCAGATGACAAAATGAGACTGTTCATAATTTATTATATCTGTTCACATTCCATGTCTGAGGTGAGATAAGTAAACATATATTGATAGCAACTCTGTTTTTGCTTAGATTTATAGTATGTATTGCAAATCTGCAATATTAATGAGCTGATATCATTCAATTAATAAATAAAGATATGTTGAAATGTAGGTAAATAATATATTGAAGCATTAAATTTAAAACTAATTTTATGTCGTAACTAATACAGTGAAGCAACTAATATATTGAAACATTTTATGATACAGTCGAACTACACACTCTTATGCTTCACTTACTTGTACTTGTAAGCATAAGAGTGTGTAGTTTGACTGTATCATAAAATGTTTTCAATTATATGATTGGCTTCAATGTGAATGTTCCAATTAACATTTTAATTAACTAATATATTCTTTTAGCTTGTGAGTTGATTGAGTACTCTTATGCTCCTCTATGAATTATACAGAACATGTTTCTCAGGCCCTTACCCACATCATCAGCTGTAAGTCGACTGCCGGATTCATTGATTGTTGGATAAATTTGATATAGCTGACCATTTTGTGAATTTTTGGATTAATTTGTCTTCTGTTGGAATCTCAAAGTTCAAACCTTATCTTCATATTTTTTATAAACTTTTTTCCCATATTCCCAGCTCCAAAGATCTATCTACGAATTTGAATAATTAGACTTCCATTTTTATATCACATTTATCTCTTCAAAAGTGATGTGCCACTACTGATTTATCTATCTGATTGTATATGATGTTTCTCCAGTGTTCCTTTAGCCTAATTCCAATGCTTCTTTTTGTTTTGCCAACACACACCCACACTCCTCTCTCTCTCTTTGCTGCATTCCAAACATTGATTTTATAGATTCCTGACTTATTCTCATCAGTATTCTATCTTTATTACCAGAGTAGGTTAGTTAGGCTGAATTTTTTCACTGGGGACAAAGTAATACAAAACCTTCTGAGTGTTTTCTGGGGGCCCAAGGATGATAAGTAAATTTCTTGTGAATGGCAAAAGCCATTAGGTTTGACCAAGAGATTGTAGACAAGAAAAATCAAGAAATTCAAACAAGAGAAGAGATTAAAACAGGTTACAACATTGCCAGCAAGTAAAGAAACTATCCTGTGAGAGTACTCTGCTGTATTCAAACTCATTCATGGGTGTGTTAACGAGTCTATATGCTAAGCTGTTGAGAACTGTATGTTTGTGTGCTGTAGGATTGAAGCCACTTATCTTTATGCAATTTTCAGTCTGTGTGTCCATTCTGTATATTCCAAATGTCAAATTATTGCCTGTTGTTATAATCGTTAAGTCAAGGAAAGGAACCATGTTGTCATGTACTGTTTCAGATGGTAAGTGTAGCATAAGAGCATTAAATCGACTCACCAGCTATTTAAGAATATATTGAAGCTTTGAACAAAAGAATTTTTAATAATCCAGCCTTGACAAATTTTCGGTAGAGTAACTGAAAACCTTTGTTTAGGACATTGGTTTGGTTAGACCTGGTCCCCTGGAATTTCAGTAGGTTGGTGCTGATGAACCGGGGACTGGGGATTGATGCAATCAAGGTGGAAATATTCTATTTGTTTAATTATATTAGAACTTAGTTTAACGTGATAGCACAAAATCAATTACTGTATTTATATTTTTGTAACTGTGAGGGGTCATACCTAAAATGGCCTGGGCTAGATAGGTGGAGGCACCCTGGTAGTTTGCATTTGAATTGTATTTTTTCTTAGCATATCAATAAATTTCATTCGTTCATTGTAAATTGCTTGAAAATGGGGTGTTGCAACAAGTGTGATGGTGAAAAAAAGACTTGCTAACACATCAACTAAGCATAAACGGGCTGAGAATAAATAATTTTAACTTCTTACCTAATTTATAACTGTTAAAAATAATATCCCTCTTAATTATCTAGTGAGTCGATTTAATACTCTTATGCTCCACTTACTGGTGAATTATGCAAAACTAATCTTATTTTGATTTAAAGTAAAACACTAAAAATCATTGTTTGTGAAACTTAAAGAGAGTTTTATTGTGACGACATGATTTTTAGTGTTTTACTTTAAATCAAAATAAGATTAACAAAAGTTTCACTGTGTGGATTCCGACATTCCGTAAACACATTACAAACATATGCAAAACTAGTTTCCAGTAGCCAGTTGACTGTGGGATTCTTTGTTGGTTGTCTGGACTTGCTGTAGTTCTCGTGGACATTTTATGAACTTCTGGATTACTTTGTCTTCTGTCGGGATCTCAAAGTTCATAACCTTATCCTCATATTTTTTTATATAAATTTTTTCCCATATTCCCAGCTCCACAGGCCAATCTACAAATTTCAATAATTTCACTCCCATTTCTATATCATGTTTATTTCTCCAAAAGTATATGCAACCACTGATTTATCTATCCGATTGTACCTCATGTTCTTCCAGTGTTCCTTCAGCCTAATTCCAATGCTGCTTTTTGTTTTTCCAATAATATACTTTGTTACATTCTGAACAGTTGATTTTATGTATTCCTGGCTTCTTCTCCCTAGGTATTCTATCATTATCACCAGAATTGAGCAGATTTTTTAGGCTAAACTTGTTCACTGGGGACAAAGTAATCCCAAACTCTCCAAGTATTTTTTGGAAATTTTTTGGTGGCCAAAGGATGATAAATGAATTTCATCTGAATGGTAGATTCTTTTATTGCTGTCATTGTTATAACCTGCTTTAATCTCTTCTCTTGTTTGAGTTTCTTGATTTTCTTGTCCACAATTTCTTGGTCATACCCTTTGAATTTTGCTGTTTGTATTACATGATAGTACTCTTTGTTGCATTCAAACCCATTCACAGGTATGTTAATGAGGCTATGTGCTAAGCTATTGAGAACTGGATGTTTGTGTGCTGTGGGATCCTTGGGCCACCAAAAAATTCCAAAAAATTCTTAGAGAGTTTGGGATTATTTGTCCTCAGTGAACAAGTTTAGCCTAAAAAATCTGCTAAATTCTGATGATAATGATAGAATACCTGAGGAGAAGAAGCCAGGAATATATAAATCAATTGTTCAGAATGTAACAAAGTATATATTGGAAAAACAAAAAGAAGTATTGGAATCAGGCTGAAGGAACACTGGAGAAACACCAGATACAATCAGATAGAGAAATCAGTGGTTGCACATCACTTTTGAAGAGATAAACATGATATAGAAATGGTAGAGAAATTATTAAAATTGGTAGACTGGCCCATGGAGCTGGGAATATGGGAAAAAAATTATATAAAAAATATGAGGATAAGGTTATGAACTTTGAGGTCCCAACAGAAGACAAATTAATCCAGAAGTTCATAAAATGTCCACGAGAGCTACACCAAGTCCAGTCAACCAGCAACGAATCCGACAGTCAACTCACAACTGAGGGTGCAGGCAAAAGCCAGCGAAATTTAGTTTTGCATAATTCAACAGTAAGTGGAGCATAAGAGTAAACACACACACATAAACACACATTATTTCACAGTATAAACTGTCATAGCTTGTAACTTAGAAGTAAATGTGTATACCTGCAGATATCAGACTGAACCTTGATTATGTGGAACAAAATAATGGTCTGACAAGAGTTATGAGTCTAATATATCTTTTTAAAAAGTTTATTTACACAATATTTTTACACATTTTTCTGTTCTGACGAGTAATTTTGTTAGAAACATTGTGCAATGTTGTGTTTTTATATGTTGCATCCATTATCTGAGTTACTGTATGTTTTTATGCTATTATAGACTGAATTTGACAGATATTCTACAGCACTTCAGAATGCTGGCTGTGATCTGCAACTGTTGGCATACATCAAACGATGGAAGTAAGTGTTCATTAAACAGAGCCAGAGTTCTTTCTTCTTCCTCTTTTTGTGTTGGTACTATTACATAATGAAAAGAACAAGAAAAAGCTGTACCTTTGTTTAAAGATTCTCAAACAATGTATGAAAATTCTGCAATTTGAGTTTTAAGTGCTGCTAATGCGCAATATTTTCTTTTTTCAGAGCTTATGCTAGAATGGCAGCAACACCAAATCAATATGTTGGGGGAGGTACAAAGACAGTGAGCATGTTTTCAAAATTGGTTTCACAAGGCTCATCTTTTGTTATGGAAGGGGTGAAAAACCTTGTGGTAAAGAAACACGTAAGTATCAACGAAAAGCAATTCCATTAATTTTGCCAGCAAGAATAATGAAATGCACTTCTTAATTACAAAGAATTTTAACTGAAATATGTTTTTATTCACATTTGTAAAAAAACTGTAGAATCTTCCTGTGACAAGAATTGTTGATGATCTGATGGAAATGAAATCATCACAAGAGACAGAAGATTATCGATACTTTGATCCAAAATTGCTACGCATTACGGATAGTTCACAGATTCCTCGCAGTCGGACCCCATTCCAAGAAGCTATAGTGTTCATAGTTGGTGGTGGAAACTATATAGAATATCAGAATCTTGTAGACTATACAAAGGTAAGCTTTAAATTTCTATATACAAATGGCAGAAATTTTAGTAGCATAATTAAAGTTAATATAAAATACCTTAATTTATAATAAGCCAGTAGTTTGCAAATATATGTAACATCAAAGAAAAAATATGTATAGAAATTTAGAATTTGAAATGAGCTCTAATGCAGAATGTTGTAAATCAGCATAAATTTATTAATGCTTAGTATTTATCACTGAACTCTTAATATATCATTTTCCAAGCCATTTTGAATATAAGAAAGTTATAGAACAAGTTATATATATAAAAAACTGAAAAATAAAGCAACTCTTGGAATAATGTAGCTAAAATAAAAAGAACTAGAGAAACAGAAAAAGATAAACGATAAAACAAATAGTAATACAAATGTTGCTATGTTCTTCAAAGATGAAAGACAACTGCTACATATACAGGTATAATAAAAAGGTAAGTCAAAACTTTTGAGAAACATTCCTTACATATATATGATAAAAAAAATATGAACATGGGTCTAGTATTGCTTTATTTCCTTGTTAGAGCTCTTTTTCTATACGTGTACCACATAGCAGAATATTTAACAACAGAACTATGGGAAACAGAAAATCTTATGAAATGTTAAAAATGTCCTCCATTAGCATGAATACATCCATGAACCTGCTGGTGCATGGACTCCCTGATGTGCTGATGTATCCCTGGAGTATCTTGTATTGTCTAGCAACCTTGCAGAATTTCAGCACAAAGACTCTATAAGGCTTCAGCTAATCTAAGATCATATGAGCATCTGCCAAATTTGCATTTGAATATCACATTTTACTGTACCTGGAACAATGTACAGAACACAGAACTGATACTACATGATACAATAAAGTGAGTAGCATTATAAGCTCACTATGTGGTATAGAACAATCATAATAATGCTGAACCTAAGAACTAAGCTACTGGCCTTTTGTGGGATTATTGCCACAGGATAACTATGCTGGCATTCTAGCTTGCATATGACACCCTGTAAGTGGAGTTGTAGACAAAGAGCTTTAAGAAAGAAATAAAGCATCTCCGGACCCATGTTCATATTTGCATCCTCTATATGCAAGGAATATTTCCCGAAAGTTTTGACATATCTTTTTGTTACACCTTGTATATAAACATTTTTTAGATTTGGTAAACATTAGCTTATCCCATTGTGTATTCTGTTCTTTTTATGGAAATATTTGAAATGGTTGTTTTTTTCCAAATCATCAATGATACACTTGCACATTTTCATTATTCTTAGTTCATTCATTTTATGTATAGTTATTAATGAAGAACCATCTAAATTTTATTCCGATAAAACAATATGTCAACTAAGAAACAATATTGATTAACCATCACTTTCAGAATTTTTTTTTTCACATTGTTGGCATCATTGTACACCCTAAGACAAAAAAAATGAGTAGACTCTTGAAGCATAAATTTGTCTAAGCTCTGTTCTATTCAATGCTTGATTCACAGCATGTCTCTGCATACAGATTATACAGCCTTTAGCATCATTCTGTCATTACCAGTATTGAGTTCTCCATGGCAGATGTACACTGATAGTCAAGTGATTAAAAGCAAGTGTCTAGCAATGAGAACTACCAAAATTTGAATTATACCCATGCATGAATTGTTTTAATTGCAAGTAAAATAATGTTTGGTATATGCATGATAATATAGCTTTTGATGGCACAGGCTTATTTGAATTGTAACGCATTTATGCTAAAAATTAATTACAATATTACTTAAATTTTCTTTTTTTAATATCCCATATTATGCAACCTAACCTCTTTGAAATCTGTAAGTGTTTTCGTATAGTTCGTATAGTGTGTAGTTCAACTGAATCATACAGTGATACCAAGAACGCAGGTTCGAACCCGGCCAGGACCGATGGATTTTTTCGGGCATAAAAATCCTAAGTGTGGCTTCCTTCGGAAAGGAAGTAAAGCCGTGGGTCCAATGTCATACATTTACGGCACGAAAAAGAACCTCAAGCCTGAAAGAGAGGCCTCTGAGCAAAATTTGTCGGCCGTTTCACACCCTGAGTTGAATGGGATGCTAATGACCTGAGATGTTAAAGAGCGTCCATAAATAAATCAATCAAAAAAAAAATTATACAATAATATCAATTAATTACAGTATTGTTTTCAAAATAATTAGGAAATTAACCGTTTTTAAATTAAATAAAGGCAATTTATATTTTTGTGTTTGAACATAAATGCCTTAAAACTCAAATATTTATATGTTGTCCATTAAAAAATATATTATTGCCATATATTAAAACATAGCAATTGCGAATTCTGGCATATTATAAGTTCTTTTATCCTTCATAAAAAGTATCAGATATTGTGTAAACATTAGTAATAAAGAAACAGTTTAATTAATGTCCTGTAAAACTTTATTTTTTTAATAAATCAGTATTCTTTCTTAAATCAATAAAATATGAACTAATAAATCTGAAACCTATAATCAGCAAAAAAGATACTGCCATTGGTTGCTGAGGCGTGGACTTGTGAGCGGGAGGTCTGGGGTTCGAATCCTACCATGACCTTCCTTCCTGAATGCGGTTTTTTCCAGGTTTTCCTCAGTCTTCATAACTGGCAAATGCCAGGGAGGTACCCTAAACATAAGCCTGGAACATTTCCTTCCTTAAAAAAAAATCCTTTCCCAATATATTATTTCATTTCATTTCATTTCATGTATCACCAGTGTTCACTGCCTGTGGTACCTCAGTAGTAAAAACGGGCATTAAACACCATTAAAAAAAAAGATACTTGTCTTTATTTTCATTCTTCTTAATACTTTTACTTGATAAAGAACTTCACTTATAGCATAAATTTAAACCTATGTTCACCTAAACAAAGTATAAGGACTAAAAAAATCTGAAATGTGTATAATCTTTTGGAATGACAAATAGGTGGGTGATTACTCCATCTTATATAATTTTGTAAACTTTCAAATAAATGTAATGGCACTGTTTTAAAATTGGGCAATTTCCCATGTATAGCATCTATATTGACCTTCCTAAATTGCTTTGTGAAAAACAGTGAAATAAATGAAATTGAAATGGCATAAATTATTTTCATATGAAGTGGCATTGCTGTGGAAGATAGATGGCTGCAGGAATAACAAGAAATTTTGTGTGCATAAAATGTTCATTTTTTAAATATTTTATTTAGATTTAGGGAAAGCAACAGTTTTAAGATGCAGAATAAAATATATCTTAACATTGCTGGTGGATGGGGGTAAATGCATACCAATGAGTATAGGGATATTTTTTAATCTTGGCTCTCTGATTTACCAAGTCATTGCTCTATCACTGAGTTACCATGTCTTTCTCCTTTGAGAAACTGGAATTTGTCTTAGAGATATAAATCCTGAAGGAGCTTAAATATTTGAAAATAGTTTTTTCACAAATGGGTTACCTATTCATTGCAAACATAATATTTAAGTAAACTTAATTCTTTGAAAAATATTTTCAAAATGAAAATTAAGGAAGAATACAACAGATTTTGTAGAAGTTTGAAATTACATAACTAATTAGGAATTTGTTTACATTTTCTGACTAGTGTGAGGTAATTTTATTAAATTGCCAGTGTACATATAAATCTTACTTATATTACCTTCTCTTATATAGGTTCTTAATTTACTGGTTATTCAAATATTAACATATTGCAACTAACTGATTAACCAGTGAAATGAGGACCCTTTATAAGAAATTAAGGGGATACAATAGTGCTGCAGATATTTAAAATTATCCAACCAATTTCAATGTTAATTCAATTTGGAATCAAATACAGTTCTAAACATATGGGAAAGGATTTATATATATAAAAAAGAGCAAAATCTTATGAATTTTGACATCCTGGAAGCAGACAGTAGTACCTACCTACCCACCCAATTTCTACGAATGATCCAATAGTCGTTTAACAGTGGACAATTCTAAGAAACATGTCCTGAGTAAATCTCATGTAAGTGAAACCATATAGTGTGTTCAAAATATTTTAACTCAGAAGAAGATATTGTTATCCATCCGGTTTAAAATGTTTTGTTGTGATGAGATTAAAGGTTTGCACAATTTTTTCTCATGCTTCCCAGTAAATTCCTGTTCCTGTTATGACAGTTTTTTTTTTTTTTTTTTTTTTTTGTCAAGTAAGGTGGTGTTTTTTATTATGTGCATAAAGAAGTTGGTATTAGGCGACACTATACTTCACTGATTCCTATTCAAGAGCTTTAGCTGTCATTATCAGCTGGGAACCAACTAATGCTGGCATATGACAATGTGACCTCTGGTGGTTCCAATATAAAGTAAAATAAGAAGTTCATTATGGGATGTCAAAGTCCTTAACTTGCTAGGTGCATTTTGTTAGGATTTGTCTTCCTGTTTGCATATTGAACATTTTGGATCTTTGATGATGCTTATCATATCATATGGAGGTGTTCTGCTAGTAGTCATTGTCTATGTAAAGACTTGACTACTTTCAGAACACCTCCTATTTTGTAATTTTGTAAGTATTGCATTTTGAATAGATTTTTATTGTTTTATGATTAGGGTAAAGCTGGTGGTCCTGCAAGTAAGAGGATTATTTATGGTGCTTCAACACTGACTAATGCAAAGCAGTTTTTGAAACAGGTAAGTATTTGGAACTTAACAACATAGAGCCTAACTTTTCAACTGCTACAATTCTAATTGATATTAGATATTATAGAGAATATATTATATTACAGGATATATTATTGTACAGAATATTCACAAATGGAAAATGGACTTGGACATACAACATAACTGTTATACTAAAGTGAAAGTCTCACAGCTTATATCAGTGAGAAGGCCTACCCCCGCTCAATCACTGAGATTTCCACATAGCACATGTAGCTCCATTCTCTCCTCCACCTCCAGTCAGTTGTAAGTGGGATATTGACAGTTGAGCAGTTGTGTAGTCAAGAGTAAGATTTCATTAAATGGTGCAGCATAATTGACTCCCCATCAGTCTTTGATGGAAATGTGCCATATATTTGATTCCAAGATTATTGGCTCTGGTTTATACCCTCCTCAGATCTTATTGTTTGTTATTTTTATCTTTGGTGGGTATTGAAAATAGCATATATTTAACTAATCCTCACACACTGGAAGAACTTAAAAATAAACATTCAAAATGATGGGCAAATGATGTATGTTAGTGATAATTTCTTAAGATTGGATTATGAATCTGGAAAAATTGGCAACATTTCCATGAACTATTATAAGGAGGGTGAGTACTGAATTCGGTTATTTAACATGTTGTACCTAAGTACTAAATTGGTAAAAGGTTTGAGTATCGTGAGTCTAAGCAAGAAAATACCAGCAGCAATGCTAACAAACTGGACTATTTATCAGGACTTTTAAACAGATCTCACTGTATTACCTTAATCACAATCTTGGTGAAAAACAATAAGGTAACTAAAAATCCAGAGTTGGAACATGCTGTAAAGAAGGGAGGGAGGAAAAATCAATGACACTAAAGTATCTATATAAACACATGTGGCCATTTGCTAAGGCATGAACTGATAAATGGGAAATTTGCATTTCAAATTCTGCCAGGATCATCCTTCCTGATTGAGGTTTTTCTTAGTCCTTATTAATAGCAAATGCAAGGAAGGTCTGTAAACTTGGATCTTGAAGGTTACATAATGTTGGAAACAGATTAAGCAAGCCACAAGGAGAAAAGATGTGGGAGAAAATAAGTAAGAGTATTATAAGAGTAAAACTAATAATAATTAAGTAAAGAGGGAAATATTAACATGTAAGATGTAAACCTGGTGATACTTTATGTCTGTCTATCTCTCTCTCTCTAACTCTGAGGTAGCTTTCAGTGAGTTAGTAACACATCATAAGTTGAAATGCGAATTGGAACTTGTACAGTGAAGCATACTGCCTCTTCATTCCTTGATATCATTGTATGATTGAGTCGAACTACAAACTCTTATTGGCTCTACTTGTTTAAATGTGGTGCATTTTTGTAAACCATTGTTCACATCATCAGCTAAAGGTTGACTGTTATTTAGTTTAAGTTCAAACAAGTAAGTGGAGCCAATAAGAGTGTGTAGGTCGACTCAATCATAGAATGATCTTAAACCTTACCCATGTTTATAATCAACTACTTGCCGTCTAAACACTCTTATGCTTCACACTATTTTTGAAAACGACGGGACCGGTTTCGGAGCGACATCCATTGCATTCTCGACCAACTCGACGACTGATTGGAGAAAAATCAACAGTTATGAAGAACTGCGGCTCCGCCCTGGTGGTACTTCTATGAACTGGAAATTTGTATTGCATTCTCCCGTCAAGTCGAAATTCAACAGATGATCCCTATGTTTATAAATAAACATCTTCTCCCATGTATCCAATTCTATGTATCCTTGTGCTTCTTTTAGTAACTTTATGTCAACATACAACAAGAAATAAAGTTACTAAAAGAAGCACAAGGATACATAGAATTGGATACATGGGAGAAGATTTTTATTTATAAACATAGGGATCATCTGTTGAATTTCGACTTGACAGGAGAATGCAATACAAATTTCCAGTTCATAGAAGTACCACCAGCGGAGCCGCAGTTCTTCATAACCGTTGATTTTTCTGCAATCAGTCGCCGAGTTGGTCGAGAATGGAGTGGATGTCGCTCCGAAACCGGTCCCGTCATTTTCAAAAATAGTGTGAAGCATAAGAGTGTTTAGACGACAAGTAGTTGATTATATACATTTCAAAAGCTTCTCTGTGTTTAGTTCCAATTAGAATTGTCGAATTTGTGTAATTTTGATAGTTCTTAAAATGTCTTACCCATGTTACCTATCTCAAGCAGAAATCAAACTGCATAGAATGTTACTATTGCTTCATAATTTCATCAACATTCATTATAGAAATATGCTGATAGGTTACATTTAATTTTTGTTGGCAGCTCTCATTGCTGGGACAAGAAGTTCAGTAAAAGAAACTGCAGAAAATCACTTTTACAAGAAATGGCATTGTGTGTAGGGAAGAGACCAGCTTATTGAAGTTCACACTCAACCTCAAAGAAGAGTTTGTTTCATGAAATAAAGATATGAGCTTCTATAACTAAAAGAGAATTAACAGGTTGTTTTCATCTTCTGAAGCATTGAAGTGACAGTGTAATGATTATTGTAATATAAATTACACTTTTCCAGTTTTAATTTATCCTTGTTTTTAATTATGCTGAAAAAGTATATAAATGTTGATAACCATGATCTTCATTTCATCATTGCCACTTTACTGGTAATTTATAATGTTAATAAAATAAACACTTTTTATATCGAATGTAATGCATTCTAGCATTAATATTCAAATAAAATAAAATATCATTATAATCAGTGAAACATTATTTTTGCAAGTACCACTAAAATAAGCAAGGAGCTAAAGGCTTTGAATGCATTTTTGCTAACAACTTTATTTTCCGATATGCAATATGCATTTGAGGTGCCCAGGGAAAGAAGGGTTCAGGGTATATTGCATTTTTTTTTAGCAAAAGGCAGTCTGGACACTCTGTAGCTGTTTAATGGTACTGTAAGATGGTCTATTTATGAGGCCAAGTCAAAAAGTAACCTTAATATTTTTTTATTCATAAAATATATATATTAGGATTGAAAACATTAATTTTTCAACATAATCTCCACCAGGTTGAATGCAGGTGTTCCAGCATTTCATATTACCTGTATTCCATGAGGAAAAAAAAAAATCTTATGACTGACTGCATAACCACTCGTGCACAGCATCTTTCACCTCATCTGTGTAAAACTTCTTGCCACCTAGTGTGTTCAAAGACATGGTAATTGGAAGGTGCCAGATTTGGTGAATAAGCAGGATGTGGCATGCACTCAAAATGAAGATAATTTTTTTGATCTGTGTGAGATCTTGCATTATCACGCTGTAAGAATACATCAGTCGACCTAATTGCAAGCTTTCAAATGGTTCTCAAGCAGAATACAATATGACTCGCTCTTAACATTAACTGGGCATCATTGTTCCATGATGGATCTTTAGAGTCCTAGAAGAGCAAGAGTATCGCTTTACTGGCTGACACAGCTTTACAGAACGTTTTTTGGTTTTGGTTTTGATGAATGCTGTCACTCTTTGCTAGCTAGCTTCGTCTCTGGCTGGAAGTAATGGACCCAATATTCACCAGTAACTATACCCTTTAGGAAACCATTTCCTTTGGCTTCATGACTTCTTCACAAACATCCACATGATGTTCTTTCAGTTCAGGGGTGTGTAGTTTTGGTACCCACCATGTGAAAATTTTGTGGTACTGTAGAATGTCAAGGATAATGTGGTGCGCAGAACCATAACTGATCTTCAGTTCTACAGCCACCTCATCGATTGTCACTCATAGACTTGCTGGAGTGATACACAGGAATCTCCATACTGCATCTTCATTCTACGATGAATATCTGTTGGTTTCTTGCCCTCACTACCCAAAAAAAACAAATAATTGCTCACTGTTCTAACTTGTGTATGTTTCCAAGGGGTATAGATATTATTTATATGTGTAGAACAACACTTTACTACATTATTCTGAATTTTGATTGCTAAATTAAGGTTACTTTTTAGCTCAGCCTCACATATTATGACAGAAATGATTCATTGACATTTTCGAGTTAAAGAAGGGGCTCATTGTATTCTTCTCCCATCCATTTTACAAGCATGAGTAATTATTCATTGCTGACTGTATTTTTAGTCAATATAACTTAAAAATACACATGAATAGGTGAGATTTATTTACTCTGTGTTTAGCTATTGTTTAGTGTTAGCTTACAGAATGCAATCTTCTGAAATGAAAGACGTAATATACCTTAAACAAAGAAATGTAATCATATGGTAGGATATCTGCAGCGAATAAAAACCAAAATCTACCATCACATGAAATGGGAGCTGTAAGTGGCAATGATTTCAATTGGAGCTTGAAGAAACAAGACAAAATTTACAGACTATTCAACATTATTGCACTTTCAGAAAACTTACAGTGAAGCTTGAGAATTAGTTTCTATAACAATAAGGAGAATCAAAAAGGATATTTCCAGTCTTTCTCATGATCAATATGACCTGCCAAAATATGGATATGAAAATAATGTCCATTATATTATCTCACTTTTCCTTAAAAGCATCAAAAATTTCACACAATTTATTGGTATAATATTGTTTAGGTGTCATTTCTTTCTAGGACCTCTGCCCATATCTGCTGAGAAAGATATGCAACACCTAATGAAGTACTGTGGGAGATGAGAGAAAGGATTGCTTCTCTAACCTTCTATATATATTAATAAAAGTGTTCTTTCTTGAGCTGATTAGAAAGCCTAAAATTGTTAATTGGAACATTGCACAGTGAAGCTAATCATATATTAAGATCATTGTGTGACTGAGTCGAAGTAACACAATGATCTTAATATATGATTTGAAAGGGTTGGTTTTTCCATTAACATCATAAGTTTACAGCTAAGGATTTTAATTATTAATAATAAAAGAAAAGTGTTATGTTAAATGAAATGCTTGCATCTGTATTTAGGCATAAGAAATTAATAATGTCTTTCTCACTGATAAGCACATTTTCACTTAACCAGAAGCTGGCAATAACAAACTCCATTGACTGTTCAAGTTCATTAAGAAAATCAATGAACAAAATGCATTAGGAGTCCCAGAACTGTCATGAAAACCTTCCTAATAGACAGCAAGTTTTTGCTTTGATAGTAGCGGATTCTACTATTTTCTAGAAATGCTAATTGGAACTTGTATAATGAAGCTAATCATATATTAAGATCATTGTACGATTGAATCAAACTGCACTCCCTTATTGGCTCCACTTGTTTATATGTAGTACATGTTTCAAGAACCCATTGTTTGCAACTTCAGCTACCCGTTCATTGCTGGATAATTCGTAATGCTATGGGGATGTGCATTCTACTCTAATGGAGATATGATGAACTTAAAGTTTATATTTTCATCCCAAAGTATTGAAGTTCATTAAACTATCTCTATATTTATAAATGTAGATTTTCTCCCATGTTGCTAATTCCGTGTACTGATTTTAATAATTTTGTTTTATTCACTATGTCATGGTTTTCTGTCCAGGAATGAGATGCTACTGCTGATTTCTCCATTTTTATAGTTTATGCTACTGCTGATTTCTCCATTTTTATAGTTCCTCAAATGTTCTTTTAACCATGTGCCTATGTTTCTCTTTGTTTCTCCAATATAGACTTTTTTGCATTCTGCCTTGCTTTTTATCCTGTTGAATATTGTCATTAATATGGTCATTTAGGAGATTTTAAACATTAAATCTGTTTATAGGTTCCAATTTAATATTAAAATCTTAGAATATTTTGAAATTTTTGCATAGCCCATGAATATGTGAATTTTTTAAACATGAATTTCTCTTTTCCTGGTGAAAGTGTTGTAGTTTTTTAATAAGTTTCTGCTTCTTGAATTTCTGTACTTGTTTTTTAACTGGTTCTTTTTTAAAACCATCTTTAATTGCTGTTCTTACTATTTGTTTGTATCCTATTTTCCTACACACAATCTTACTTGCATTGACTCAGAAGTATAATGGTGTACTCATATTTCATTGCAGATTACAATGTGAAGCAAAAACCTTTCTCCTTGACAGCATTATTGAGCCAAAAGCCTTTGAGTCGGTCCTGGTGGTGTAGTGGTTACCATACTTGCCTCCTAAACCCAAGATCGCAGTTTCGAACCCGGCCAGGACCAATGGATTTTTTCGGGCGTAAAAATCCTAAGTATGGCTTCCTTTGGAAGGGAAGTAAAGCCATGGGTCCCGTGTCGTACATTTACGGCACGAAAAAGAACCTCAAGCCTGAAAGAGAGGCCTCTGAGCAAAATTTGTCGGCTGTTTCACGCCCTGAGTTGAATGGGACGCTGATGACCTGAGCTGTTAAAGAGCATCCATAAATAAATCATTCATTCAAAAGGCTTTGACATTCTCACAAGTGAAGCTCAGTGAGAATTCAAGAAACCCACCTTGCTGAGGCTTTTCCATAATCCAAGTCTTAAAAGATGGATTAAAAAAACTTCCATAGCTTCCGTAATTTCAGAAGCAATTTCAGAATTTGTCAAATGTTGGTCACTCATGATAAGGTCCTGAACAGCCTGAATGTTTGCTTCTGTTATGCTTGTTCCGAGATCAATGTTGGTGAATTTAATTTTCCATGGTTTCTTGTTCTTCTGCGAAACTTTTGTCCCACTCATACACTTGTATCTTAGAGACAGTGTCCTATCCCCAAAGCATGCCCTTTGCAAACTTTCAGTCAGTTTTATGCTCGCTCATGCGAAAAAATTGATATTCATTAGTGTACCTCTTGCTCAACATGCTACTGACCTACAAGCGCCTACAATTAGGTTTACTATTGAAACGGTATCAGACAATATTGGAACAAAATTAGTGAAATTTGATTTGGTAATAATAATTTGTCATAAGATAATATGTTGCCATTTTTAGATTTTTGTCGGTCCTGGTGGTGTAGTGGTTACCATACTTGCCTCCTAAACCCAAGATCGCGGGTTCGAACCCGGCCAGGACTGATGGATTTTTTCGGAGCGTAAAATTCCTAAGTATGGCTTCCTTTGGAAGGGAAGTAAAGCCTTGGGTCCCGTGTCGTACATTTACGGCATGAAAAAGAACCTCAAGCCTGAAGGAGAGGCCTCTGAGCAAAATTTATCGGCCGTTTCACGCCCTGAGTTGAATGGGACGCTGATGACCTGAGCCGTTAAAGAGCGTCCATAAATAAATCATTCAAAAAAAAAATTTTTAGATTTCAAGATAATAAAATGTAATAATATACTTGAATTTGGCATCTATAGAAAGGACACCATAGAGACACATATCAAAGTCCATGGTTTCAATTCTAGATCACATAAAGCAGCAGCATTGATTAGCATGACATACATACTAGTAAATATATCACTGAACAAAGAAGAATACAAAAATCAATATCTACAGATAAAAGAAGTCATTAAATCAAATGGGTTCAGCAAACAAACAACCCCCCCCCCCAAAAAAAAATTAAAAAATTGTGAAAACAAAAAGAATTAAACAAATCACAACCATGAGTGATAAATCAGGAGAAAAAACTTTCAAAAAGCTCACTTACCACCCATCAGTCAATAAAAAAATTTTTAACAATTTTCAAGCAGTGCAATATCATCTTAGCCCCTCAAAACCTATACAGTGTTAAAAATGTATTGATATTTAACAAAATGGATTTCAAGCCCAAAGAGAAAAAAATCTGGTATTTACCACTTTAACTGTCAGAATTGTGAAAAACAAAGGAAAAACAAAGAGAAATATAGGCATTAGGTGAAGGAACATTGGAGAAATTTCCATTGCAAACAAATAGAAAAACCAACTGTGGCAGCACATTTTTGGAACGAAAACCATGAAATAGAAAAAGGCATCAGGTTATTAAAAACTGTTCAACAACCAAAAGAATTAAACATGTAGGAAAGGTATAAAACAGAACTTTTGTAACAGTGATGTCAAATATTAACATTTTAAAAAAATTGAGTTGAGATTGTAACATACACACCACTAAAATTCAATAAAATGGAAGACTAGTTTCGGGAGCCATCGCTCCTATCGTCAGTTCCTAGTCGACTACCAGCCTCGCTGTTTGTGGTAGATCGATTCATCTCTGGTGGAGGTTTAATGAACTTTTGTATTAGTACATCACTTGGCAGGATTTCGAAATTAAAAACTTTCTCCTTATTCTTCCAAATATAGATGTTTTCCCAGACTGTAAGTTCCGTTTTTCCTTTAATATTTTTAAGTAATTTGGGGTTTTTATTAATGTTATGTTGTTCTTCCCAAAAGTGCCAAGCTACTGCCGATTTTTCTACTTGTTTTTGGTTTATATTCCTAATGTGTTCTTTAGCTCTTGTTTTTATGTTTCTTTTGGTCTTTCCAATATAAACTTTACCACTATCATTGCAGTTCATCTGATATATTCCAGATTTATCTTCTTCTTGTAGGTTATCTTCTTTTTGTTTTGAGTTAAGGATATTTTTAATGGAATAATTATATTTTATGTAAGAAAGGATTTACATAAAATAACATGAGCAAAACTTAATGAATTTGGACATCCCAGGAGCAGACTGCTCTTTATTCAAGATTATCACAAGACCACCAGAGTCAACCCAGATACTCACCAACACAATTTCTACAAATGATCCAACAATCATTAATAGCTGAGGATGAGGGTCCAAGAAACATGTCCTGAGTAAATCTCCAAGAAAGAGTGTTCTTAATATTTCAACTCAGAAGTGATTATTAATGCACATTTCACTGTGTTAGATTCTAAATTGAATTGATATTGAAATTGTGCTTTTCTTAATTTATCAGGCAGTCTATATTGAATTTGCTTGATTAGCAAATACATAAATTTCAGGCATCTGATTGATTGATTTCTAATTTCTGATGCTGAATATTTGCTTCATTTCTCTTCTGGTATCCCAATACAATACAACTATGTTGTTGTTGTTGTTGTTGTTGTTGTTGTTGTTGTTGTTGTTGTTATTATTATTATTATTATTATTATTATTATTATTATTCAGGTTTTTCGCATTCCAGTAAATAGTACTTATTCAAATATGTCTGGTTAATTGCATATTATACAGTAAGTACTTTGGTACATTTTTAACTTGTGAAGATGAGTCAATGGCAGCATTTAATTTCAGATATCTTTCCCTGACGGTTATTTCTTGTTCTGTAGCTATGAATATGTCTAATTCTGAAAGTTTGCTTTCAAACAGTATGCCATTTAGCACTGTTACTATTTACTTTTTCTCTGTATTCTTCTTTAAAAAATTTGTCTCAGGTCAGAATAACAATTTTCTTAAGGAAAATTTAAATGGGAATGACAAGAACATCTAATAGCTTGTATGGCTCTAAGTTCACTCAAACATGTTACAAATCTCAAAGTATGGGTTTTATGTACTGAAATGCTACTGCTAGAATAGAGAAAAAAATACACTACAGGAATATCCCTCATACCATAAAAGATCTTGAAACGTATCAGTGCTTAATTTGGAAGAATTATGGTGGCACACTGTAGCAAGTGAATGTAAATTTCATTATAAGATAGTGACTGCAGATGAATGCCACTTTGAACTCCCTATAACACAGGTTAGTACTTATTATTAAACATAATTAATTTTATGTGCATATATTTATTGACTACAATGGAACAGGGAACCAGCACAATGTTGGCCCTAAACACATGCATTGCATTCAGCTGCAGACAATGGCCAAAATTAACTTTCTGAATGTTGAAACCAGCTAATCTTATCACATCTTATCCAATCTTATCACATCATTTGGTCCATGGATTACACTGTTACAAAAGTTATGCACACTATTTCGAACTGTGGACAATTTAATTTCAAGTGGGGATAAAAACTGTTTCTAAAAAACACTAGATCATATGATGGATTTACAAAGGTTGCATATCAAGGAGCTGTTCTGCTTTTTGAATTTGTTCTTACCAGGAGGGGAAGGCAGCCATCTGCACTTTGTTTTGTTAGGCAAATTTCAATGAGGTAAAAGATATGAAAACAATCATATTGTGTGCCTAAGTAAAATAATATTTTCATTAGAAAGTCATATCATCTATTAAGGTACTTTTCAACATTTTTGAAAGGCACGGTGCATCCCTATATGAGTCTGCTGAACTTATCCATAAAAAAAAAAAAATATTTGCATTCTATTCCCAACAAATTTAGAGAAAATATTAAAAGCAAATTGGTTATTTCAGATTTAAATATTTTAATGGACAATGGACATAGTTTGTATCCAGAAAGTATTGCAGCTCACCTAGTACCCTAAGTGGTTTAATATAATAACTGTAGACTCCTGAATCTGAATACAATAAGCTCTTTCTTAGGTACATGTTATTTAATTTCTAGTGCATATTTGCAAGCATATTTTAAGTGTGATCTGAGCCTTATTTGACACAATACAAAATAATTTGTGTTAATGCATTTGTTAACTCAAGAACAATGTCCTAGTTTTGTACCTAATTAAGTAGTCTAGCTAGCCAGAAGAAATTGTATTCTATTTATTATCAATGTGTATTTTGTATATTAGTATTAGAGCTTCAAAAAGTTTAAAGAATTAGGAGAAATATGGTGAAACAAGTTCTTTTAAATGATCAATACTTCAAAAATAGATATACATTAATACAATGAGGGTAACTTTCTTACACAACTTGCTTACGGTTATAGGTTAGGGCAAGTTTCAGGAACCAACATTCTCATTCTCAGCTGTTGACCCACTATTTCCTTTTGTTCGTGCTGGTCCTGTGGAAGCTATTTTAGATATACATACATAGACATATATTTTCAATTCTGATGTTATATGACCATTAGTACCTACTTAGTTACTGGTTGAATTTCATTAACATAACAGGATTTTGCATATTTTAAATCTTTCTTTCTCTCCTCATGGTTCAGCAAAATGTATTTATGATCTTGGAAGTGCTTGTAAAAAATGCAATAAATATTTGTTTCCTTGATGAATCAAAGAGAATTAACCCATAATATTCATCTACTAGCTACTTAAAAGATAACCACATTATAATTAAATGTGTTTTAATAATACTATTTGTATAAAGTTAATAAATAAATATTCAAAAAATTGCCTTCCATAAATTGTTCTGCTATTCCATTCACGTTTACAACGTTAAGATATGTTTCCAGGGCAATTACTCCCACATCAGCTGTTGACTAAATTTTGAACTTGATGTGGTTGCTGTGGGGGTTGCGTCTCATGCTTATGTTCTGTGGAAATATTTGATGATTGGAATAGGAACTTGCTGAGTTCATCTGCGGCTAGAACACCATAATTCAATGTTTTTCATTTTTTTTTTTTTTGATGAAATTTTTCCCTATAGTAGCTAAGCTCTATTGATCAAGGAAATTAGGAAATTCAAAAAATGCACATATCATCCAACTTACGGAAGTAAATTCAATAAGATAGTCAAAGAACGTTGCATAAAATTAGCCGCAAATATTGAATATTTAAAAAAAATTACTAGATTCAATAGTAAAAGACAGTCCTTACCAACGGAACAGAAATTAGAGATTTACGAAACTAATGTGCAGAATATAATACAACATGTACGAACGGGAATTGATACGTCTGGTAAATTTCAAGGAAATAGCGAACATTTTTGTTAAGGGACATGACTGTTGGTAAGCATAATTCTAGAATGGTTTAGTTTAAATTATCAAACAGATGCACATAGGGAACGACAAAAGACTATCAAAAATCTGGCCAATCGTAAAGTACGGTTTTACGAAAGTAGCCGAATAGGCATTGTTAAAAAATTCCACAAGATGACCCAAAAATAATACATAATACGTATTGAAATTATAACAGATTAAGGATATATACTGTAATTGCATGCTCTTGTGATGCTTCACTGTCATACATTATCATTATTAAAGACAAAGGGTACAGAACGATAAAAAATGTATACATTTACTGTAACCTTATCAACCCAGAATGGAGTGTGATTAAGCTTTCCTGTAAAACTTTGCAAACATTGCATATTTCTGGCAATTGTGCGAGATATTTATCTTAAAAGTGTGTAATTCTTATTTTTATTAAGGATATTCGGATATTTGCCAAACAATAAATGAATACCAAATATTGTAAGTAGCATGGAGGAATGTGATCCTCATGTTGTAATTACAGAAATTTATCTTGTAGCAAGAACTTCGAATTTCTGATCCACAATACAACGATAAAAAAATATATGTATATTGTTGAAGTAGCAAGAGTAGGTAACCTTAGTAATTCGAATAAACTTGACAAAGAATTTGTGTAACTTTGAGCATGCAATTGATCAATATCTGTTCCAGACAATGTAGTGGGGCTTGAACATAATCTCTTTGGTCCAAGCTGGCCAAACTTTATAAATATACAATCTCTCTCAATATAGCTCTTCATACAGCTGGCCATTCACTTCCTGCTAATAATGCATTTGATTCATATTTGGTGTTCCATGATTTTGTTTTTTCTTTTCTTCTTTGATATATAATGTGTTCATAGAACAGAGTCTATGAAAAAGCTATAAATAAAGCATTCAGTAATTTATATTTCTAAGCACATATATTGACTTCAGTTCCCCTGTGCTCATGCATAACCATATTTTCAAATTATAAAACCATCAAAATGTGTGAACAGAAATAAATGCCCTTCTTCACCATATATAGAATTGTTGAAGTGGTATATGATCAAGTTCCGAACCATCCAAATTCTGACTTAGAAAGCAAATCTGAATTGCCAACCTGCTTTTCTATCTGCAGCATTTAATGAACAATGGCAAACTTTCACCATATATGTCGACTGTGCTTGGAGAGGAATGAATGCCTCCTTCCTCTTTTCGAAGATGAATGCAATCTTCCATCAAAGTTAAATAATCTGATTCCAGCTCTGAAGGTGAGTTGAAGAATTTTAACAGTATAGGTTTAAAATGTACCAAATAAATGAAGTAGTTTCAATTAGCATCTATACCATTATTGCTTAATTGGTGTGCCTTTCCAAATTTTAGTTTTTCTGTTCCATTCCTATTATGTACAATCTTGTTTAATTTAATAAGATTTATAATTAAGAAAATATATCTAGTTTTAAAAGATAAGCATATGAGCATATTTTATATTGGTGTAAGGTGTTGAATTTATTTTAGTATTTTATCTTCCTAAAATCCGTACAGTGTCATTGCAAAGAACAATGATGCGAGTTCTGGTTAAATTAAATTTCATATTGATATTATTCATTTATGCTACTGTACAGACAGAGAAATAATTGATATTCTAGGTGCAGATTTGTTCTCCATTGCACTTAGAGCATTCTAGAGGATTTTATTAGATAAAACTAGGGTTTAGTGCAATTTATTATATGTGCATAACTTTAAGCATTAACATTATTTTAATTGTTTGGTTGATAACATTTCATTTGTCATTTTGAAGATCCTTATCAGTCAGTCAAATATATTAGGATCTTTAAAAGAAAAACAAAAGCAGACAAACATATAAAAACATAATTTCTACATTTAAAATAAGAAGAAAAAGAAATAATGTGTGTAATGTACTTTACATTGCCTGGGCATATTATTCTTCGGTAATTCATGTAGTTATGTTGATTGTGATTATGAGCAACATGCCAAAGAACAACATAGACTCTAATTTACTAATTTTTTCCCAGAACACTATTTCTGTTATAATTTTTGATTTGTGTAACTTAATTAAATATAGTTTAATGGCAAATTTTATGAGTACCAATGAACTCCAGAAAATTTTAATATCAGAATCATCTTTTAGTATATATGTAAGGTAGTAACATGTATTTATTTATTTTTATGCCTATGCTTTTATATATATATATATATATATATATATATATATATATATATATATATAAATATAAATCACCTGTTTTACAAAATAAGTAAGTTGATAGAGGAATTTGTAATTTAGTTTCTATATCTACTTGTTAAGCCAAAAAACTATTCAAAATATATAAACATATTAAATTATTTTCATTATTATTTCTAATTCTTAAAGCCATCCCCTCCTGGATAAAAGCTATCAATTCAAAATTAAAAATAATTATTAAAATGCTAAGGGAAATATACTGTCTCCATGGTCTAATGGTAGCATTTGGCTACTAATCTAGAGGATGTGTGTTCAATTTCCATTCAGATCACGCTGTCTGGACAAAGTTTTAGGAGCTTCTCCTTACACTGAAAAGGTAAATGCTAGATAGCTTTATGTGCCAAGGACTCCGAGCTCACTTGTGCCATCATTAATTCAAATCATTCATTTCTACAGATTACGTTTAGGTATTCATAGATTTAGATGTGCACATAGATGTGCATCATAACATCACCTTCATCTTCTTCACTGGGACAATGTAGCAGCACCCTATAGGCATCCTGGCCTCAGAAGTCTGCTACAATACTGGTATATCAGGAGAGGGAAGGAATGGAATGCCCACAATTTCATGAAAACAATGCTGACATTGGACCAAAAAAAAATGTATGAATATACCAAAATACTAAAATTCTTGCAAGTCAGTCATAGCTACTTTCAAGCTTGTTACTGCCATGATTGTTTAGGCAAATATTTGCATAGAATTGAAATGCTCTCATCATGCATCACCCTTTGTTGTCCAAATAAGAAAATATATGATATGAAATATTTAGAAACATATGGCTTACTTTCAGCATTTAAAAACACCATCTCTAAATATTGGAAAGAAGAAAAATTTTACTTTATTGTCGTCAGAGCATTAGAGAGAGAAAGACACAAAAGTAAACATGCATAAATTCACATAGCAAACAAACAAACACATGCATGTTTTTTCCTTTCAGTACATAAATAACAATTAGTGGTTTTTCAATTAAGAAGGCCAATGGCTGCACAGAGACAAGAGTATATTCCCCTTCTTCCCACTACCTTTAAATCTGTCCACTTTCCCCATCATTCATTTCCCCACTAACAATTTTGTAATATACTTTGCAACAATGCAGTAATTCATCTATATATTCACCGCCATGGGTGGCTGAGGTTGTTAAGGTGTGGACTCATGAGCGTGAGGTCTGGGGTTGGAATCCCACCAGGACTGTCCCCCTAACTGAGGTTTTTTCCATGTTTTCCTCAGTCCTCATAAATCACAAATATCAGGGAGATACCCTAAACTTAGGCCTAGAACATTTCTTTCCTTAAAAAAAAATTCTTTCCCAATATATCATTTCATTTCATGTATCATCAGTGTCCACCACCTACATGCCCCATTAGTAAAAACGGGTGTTAAACACCATTAAAAAAAACTATATACTGAAAGCTCACTTTATTAATTTATTTCCATTAAGAACTTTCTCCTATTATCAGATGTTTTATATTAAAAATGACTAATTTTAGGATTTCGTACATTAAGGAAAAGCTGCCCATAGACTCAATTGCCTCTTGCATTTCTGCCACTATCATTTTTAAAGTTGGAAATTCCACCTTTCATACATCTAGCAATCTCTTTTTATACTTATCCATTCCTGTAAAAGATACTCTGCTTTGGTGGTTTTTCAGGATGACTGGAAAAGTACTTCTTGAAAATATAACTGGCTCTTTGGCTTTACATAGTATTCTTCCATGAGTTCTCATTTCTATAATGCATGCATGTTCAGGCCTTGGCAATGTCTACAATTCTACCTGCTTCTTGTTCTACTTTAAAATAATTCTGAACTTAGTTAATTATTTTCTGTGATTATTTGCGGAGTACCTTGCTCTTTTCTTTCCTTCAGTTCTTTCTCCTTCTTGTATAAAATATATATTATAAAAAAAATGGTGAGATCTAAGAAGCAAAGTTAATACTTGCAGAGTACAAAATACAAAAACAAAAATCAATGGAATATTTAAGAAATGGGAAAAAAAACAAGCATTAGCACAGTGCAAATGTATCACACAAACTCAAAGCACAACTAAATCTATGGGTGAAAATTTCTAGTGATGTTCCTGTTGTCAGTGCATATCTGACACCATCAGTCTTCCTAATTGAAAACCACTCTATTAGGGAGGTCAGAAGTTACAGGGTAACTACCACAAGTGTAAGCTCAGCCACCATATCTAATTTTACCATTATAGATGTTTAGTTTAGTTCACTCTGAAGTAGGCTACACATAAATGATTGAGAAAAAATAAAGTTTTTAAGTTAGTACTTGCAACATAGTATGAATTGTCATGCGTTTCATTTACAACCATTGCAAGTATAAATCACCATGTAAATTACAGTTGCTTGAAATCAGATCACATAGGATGTCATAAGAATCTTGATATAAAAACTTCAGTTGCCTTGCTACTATTGCATTTAGTATGAGTTTTTTCACATTCACATTTCCCTAAAACAATCTCTCTTATACAGTATTCAGTTAAGAGATTGGAATCAGGGGTACTAGTGAGAAATAAAAAAAAATATAACTATATTTATGCTCTATGTCTCCAAAAAGCCTCTACATATCAAAGTTCATGATAATAAGAAATAGGAGAGCATAGGATTTTCCATTCTTTCAGTACCACCTGCCCCCTTAGGGGATGAAATGAAAGAAAGGCAGAAGATGTGCCTTGCAGCGAAAATATTCTGAAAAGCAATTCTGCTATTCAATTCAAATTGATTAAATTCAAAGGAAAACTTTGATTTTTCATATGTTAAAGGGAATAAAATAATGAAAGATGCATTGTCCAAACTTAAAGATGACCTGTATTTTATTTAAGAGCAGTTCAAATATTGCAATATTTGTGTTACTATGTAAGTGTTTTATCTATATCTGCTTCTGTAGTAAGTACTTCTGTTTTAGCTACATTGTTCCAAAAATCACTTTATTTTGAATTTTTATTATATGTATAAAACTCTTTTGGAGCATTCATCATATTTATTGTAAATCTCATAGGTGCACTTTGGAGATGGCCTTCCAGCTCAGATTTGCACACAGTGTGCCCAGCAAATTAATACTTCATTTACTTTCAAACTACGTTGTGAAAGCAGTGATGCCTCATTAAGGCAACAGCTAAATGTGGAAGAAAACCATCTGACTGTAGCTAAGGTAACTTATAAACCCATAAATGTTACAAATAAGACAAATTAGAGTTTTATGTTACTTTTTTACCCAGTTATTTTGCTTCTGTGGTTAGAAAACAGAAAAAAAAATGTTCCAGAATGACATTTAAAGAAAGAAAATGATGCATGGCCAATAAGAGCCCCTAAATATTGGATTCCTATATTTGCAGACAAAAGCTCATTGCTAATCTTTCATCACAAGTCTTGAAATAATGTCTAAAACTTAGAATTTTGTAGGTGAAGTCAGTTGGGTAAGCAAGATTGGTGAAGAAATGTTGAGGCATGAAATGCAAGATATTTGGATTAGGAGAGAAGAATTAACAGGAAGTTTTTGGAGACCAGTTAGGATGAGACTTGATATAGATAGACAAGGGATGTATGCTATAATGATAGAGAAAAGATCTTAAATGCTATATTGGGAATTAAAAGAGAATAGTAGTAGGGAAGGATATGTTAACAGTAAGCAAGAAAGGAAAGGACAAGCATGGTTTTGGTTGGGAGTTGGAAATTAAAAGGTATAAGGAGAAATTTTTGAGCAGAATGTGTGTCCAATCTGTATGGGAATGGAAAGTACTGCACATATATTGTTTGAATGCACAGGAACAAAGGAGTGAAGGCAAATTGATAAAGGAAAAATGGGTTAAAATGCCAAAGAAGGTAATAAAGAATATTTTGGGGAATTTAGGAAATATAAAGTTAAAAATAATGACTGTTGGTAATGAACAAATAAATGTGATTTGTTAAAATAGTTTAAACATTTGGTGCTCATATAATATGTTTAGGATCTATGATAGTTAATCATTAAATGCTCTTCTGAATGAAGCTTAGTTGGAATATGTAAAGTTTATCCATTAATTATTGATTGATAAACTCAAGAAAAATTGGAATAGAGTAAGAATTTAAAAGAGAGAAATAATGAAAATGAATAAGGAAAAGAATGAAAAGAGAACTAACTAACCAAAGACAAGATTTTAAATTAAATCCAACACTGTCCAATCTCTATATTGATGAAGAAACTAAAAGAGATAAGTTACGTCTACCAGTAATAAATAATAAGGAAATACCAGGGTTGCTTTTTGCAGACGTTTTATTAATCACATCTATGTATAGTGGAGGATTGAGAAGAGCAATTGAAGTAGTGAATACTTTTTGTAAATGATGGGGATTGAAAATTAATGAAAATAAATCAAAGATCTTGGTTTTTAAAATAGGTTATAAATTGAAAAATGATGAAAAACGGCAGGTAAATGGGAGAGAAATAGAGGTGGTAAAGAAAATTAATTATCAAGGGACAAGTTTATGCTCTAATGGAAGTTGGAATGAGCAGAAAAAATAATAATAGCAAAAGGAAAAGCAGTTATGTGTGTTATAAGAACATGTTTAAGAAAAATCCCTGATATAAGAGTGTAATGCTGGAAACAATATACATATATGTAGTCGAAGCTAAAATGTTATATGGGTCATAAATTTGGGGTATAGAGGATGCATGGAAAGATGTTGATAAAATAAGAAGTTTTTGTAAATTGATTTTAGGTTTGCCAACATCATCCACAAATAGTATACACAGCTAGAATTAGGTAGACATTCCACTAAGAAAAAAATAATCACAAGAATTATGAAATACTTATTCAGAATTATCACATTAGAAGAAAGTGATATTATTAAAGAACATTTTAGTGTACAGGAGAAATGTAAGTGGAAAGAATCATGGCATTTCAAAGTACAGGAAATTTTACAACAGATAGGTTTAGGAAAAGTGTGGATAAATGGGGTATACCAAAACAGGGGGTTTTGAAAAGAAATAAATTTAAGATTGGAAGATATAGAATGACAAGAAATAATTAGTAGTTTATATGAAAAGAGTTCGTTGAAAATTTGTAGGGGAATAAAAATAATATGGGGTAGAGAAAAATATATAGAACAATATGACTAAGGCAGGTAGAGAAGGGTTTGCTTGAGCTAGAACTGGAGTTATGGATTTAAAAGGATTAGGATATGATAAAGGAATAGAAAATTGTTTAATGTGTGGAGAAACCAATACATATTTTCATTGTTTGTTATATTTTAATCAAACAAAGTTATGGAGAGAAAAGGAAATGTAGAAAGAAGTGTAACCTTAGAAGTATAGCAATTTATGGATTTACAGTGTATGTAGGGAAGGTGAAGGAGAAATAATAAAGAATGGTCAGATAGTTAATGATTGATAAATTGAATAGGGGACAGAATGATAGTAAATTAGCATTAGGAGTTACTTATTATACACCAATAACCAGGGTGTTAGTGTGTATATATTCCTAAGGAAATAAGTAACTCATAAGTATAGGATAATAGTTGAAGTGTTTAGAATTAAAATATTGTAATAGAATTATAATGATATGTATTAATTTTATATTGTCAGTATTATGGAATTGATAAAGACATAGATTTTATTGTAATGTTTAAAATTATATATTGATGTAAAGAGAAAATTCAACCAAAGACAGAGGTTAGCAAGGATTGTAGATGTTAGAGAGAGGATACTCTAATTATGTTGTTATTAACTTGGCTAGTTAATCTGCACATTAATTCTCTAAAGGATACAAGCAAATAGAAGAAAAAAAAATTAAAATATTCACATATCATCCTTAGACTAAGCAAAAATTTTAAAATATTCTAAAAGATTTTAATATCAGATTGGCACCTATAAACTGATTTAATGTCAAAAAATCTCCTGAATGACAATATTAATGATCGACCATATTCCACCAGAGAAAAAAGCAGGTATTTACCAAATAAGATGTGCAGAATGTGAAAAAGTCTATACTGGAAAACAAAGAAAAGCATAGAAAAACAAAGAGAAAGAGCACACAGTTAAAAGAACACTTCAGGAACATAAAACACAAACAAATGAAGAAATCAACAGTAGCATCTCATTTAAGCAAAATTATTAAAATCATTACAAGGACCTGCAGAGTTAGCAACATGGAAGAAAACCTACATTTATAAATACAGATATAGCTTAATGAACTTTGATACTTCTAGGGATGAAAAATAAACATAAACTTTAAGTTCATCACACCTCTACCAGAGCAGAATATACACTAAAGCAACTGAATTATCCAGCAGTTGATTATATGATTTAATTGAACTACACACTCTTAATGCTTCATTACTTGTCATAATATATAACATAAATTTATATTCATTGTGGATCACACTTAAGAATGGCCAGGGCCAAATAGGGAAGACCTTTTATATTCATTTTTTTGTCTTAGCAGTTCAATAAGTATACCAATATTATTATAGGTCTCAGGTATATGAGGTATATCCAGAATGGTTCCAGAGATTGAAAATGAAAACAATAGCTCTCTAGGAAAGGGGTGCTTTAAACCCTTTTAAGTGCTCTTCTTCAAACCTCGAATGCTTATCCCAGCACTTTTTCACTTTTCAAATAATCTGCAAAGCTTTCTTTCAGAATGACTAATGGTTGCATATCTCCCTCTAGTATTACACATTCTCCAGCAATATTTTGGTCTTCTATCCTCATTATTCTAAACTACTAGTTCATTTATAACAAATTATTTATGAGGAAATCACTCAAAATTGACTAGGTTTGTTCCACTTACTTGGACATGTTTTGAAGGCTGTTGCTTTTATCATCAGCACAGCAGCTTTCAAACCATATCCAAGTAAGTGAAACAAAATTAATGAAATTTGAGTGATTTCCTCATAAATAATTTGTTATATTATACTATATTTAAATATTTAACTGTGAAAATACAGCTATTTAAATCTATACTAGTTCATTCTTCAAAATTTAGTGTGTTCAGATGTTGACATGAACTTCTCAATAGAATGCACAGACTGTAATTTAAAATATATATGAAAAACTAAGACAAATTTGGAAACAAGGAAGAAAAACAATTTTTGAAATATCTGACCGAAACAGTTGAAAATATCAACAGTAACAACACATTTTTAGAAACACAACAACAAAATTAAATAAGAATCCATTTTGTTAACAGAAATACATAACCAGACAGAACTAAATTTTTATTTAAAAAGATTGAGTTAAATCAATGAATTTTGACATTCCATCACTGGACAAAGTCGGTAAATATTTATTCCAGTCAATAGATGTCAACAGATTAAATCCAGCAAAAATCACACCAGATAGTCCTAAACTTGCCATGCAGCCAGTAAACAGCTAAGGATAAGAACAAGGCTTCCAAAACATGTCCTAGTTAACAAACTTCTAAGTGAAGTTTGTGCCAGCATTTGAATATATTCGGTTTTGAAAATATTAGTGCTTCATTGCCAGTAGCTTCTAAACACATATTTAAATAGTAGTGCTTCAGTTCTCCTTCTCTATCCTGCCTTTAGTACTTATTCTTCACAATTCAGCTACTGCTGTCCAATTGGTGATGCTCTTGGTAAAACCATAATCTTGTTTGTAAAATGCTCCATGTACCGTGTCCACAATTATATATTCTTCCTTTAATCCCCAAAACTTAAATTCATATGTCATTTTCTGCAATAATGGATACCAAACCTAATATGCAGTAAAACGGTTGTAAACAGATAATACTAGAAATAGGTAACATTCATATACCTTAGTGCAGTTTATTTCCTCTGGGTTATGCCACATCTTTGGATTCATGCTGCTGACATTTTGCACAAATTATCATGTGCTTTCTCAAAATTGTGGTTGAGTTCACTTCATTTTATTCAGGAAATATTGCCTAGGGCCTACAGTAGGTAGCTTTACAGACTGAATTTACATAGGTGTACAATTTGCTTTTTTTCGACATTTAATTATTTGGGTTTTCTATATATGCAACTTCATACATGATGTGGGCATAGCCACAAAAAAAAAAAAAATTGCACTTGTCCATCCTATGGGTTCTTTCTTTGTTGGCACTTTGCTTGTTTTTGTGCATGTAATGGCAGGGGTTACAGGGTAATCTGTTTTTTTTTTTTTTTTTTTTTTTTTTTTTTTTTAAACCTAAGCAAAGAATATACAACAGAACTTAAATCTACTTACAACCATACTTATACAAACTTACAATTATACTCTGCCTACTATTTACACCATGTACAGTGCAAGTAACCTGTGTCACTGTCGTTAGCATTGAATTTTTAAAACATTTTTATCCTCTTGTGTTTTCAATGGGTTTGTTGGCCTCTACCTATGTTTTGGACTAACAAGTTTGGATGATACAAATTTTCATCCATAGTTTACAAACTCAAAGCTGTGGGTTGAAGAGACCTTATATAGCAAACACATGGAGCAGAGGAGTGGGGAAATGAATGCCTCCATAATGGTGATTGAATGAATGTTATCCAATAGCTCATTCTTTCAGCAAAAGTTGCTGATACATATGCTCAGGCCTTTTCTTAGGTTATTCTTGTTTTTGTAGATTTCTATGGCTATACTGATATCTCTCCTGTTAAAATGTTAAATTTTAGCTAATATGGCAACTTCCAATTGTAAAAGATTTTTCATCTCACTGACAGTGTTTTTTTTTTTTTTTTTTTTTTTTCTTCTTCCCCTTTCTTTCTTAAATTGCTCTGAACACACAAGTCGGTCCTGGTGATCTAGTGTTAACCATACTTGCCTCGTAAACCCTAAACCCAAGATTGCAGGTTAATCCCAGTCAGGATCAATGGATTTTTTGGAGTGTAAAAATCCTAAGTATGACTTCTTTCGGAAGGAAAGTAAAGCCTTGAGTTCCATGTCATAGATATACAACATGAAAAAGAACCTCAAGCCTGAAAAAATAGGCCGCTGAACAAAATTTATCAGCCATTTCACACCCACAATTGAATGGGCTGTGTATGATCTGGAATGTTAAAGGGCATCTTTAAATAAGCCAAATCAATCAAAGCTCTGAACATTGTTGTAGGTTCTATTTTCCATTAAAAGTAATTCAATTATTGCTCGTTATTTATAATACACATTACTTGGACACTCCATTTTGAAAGTTAGTTGAATCACTGCCACCTAGTTGAAAATTGTAAACTATATGAGATGTGTTTACGGAATTTGGGAATCCACACAGTGAAACTTTTGTTAATCTTATTTTGATTTAAAGTAAAACACTAAAAATCATGTCGTCACATTAAAACTCTCTTTAAGTTTCACAAACACACTATATGAGATGTGTGTGAAGGTTCAGAGATATGACTCACAAAATATTTTTCCAAGATAAACTGACCAAGAAAATAATAATGTGATATAATGTGCTGCATTACTTATTGAATACCCTTTTAAACCCGACATTTTTTTATTATTTACTATCAGGTAATGGAAATTAACTTGATGCACATTTGCTCAGCTGTTGCAAATGTGACATCTACATAACATTCAAGCATATTCATTGCCAGTAATATCTTACTATAAATTGCATAAGCAATAATATTCCCTCCACATTGGCTGCCAAGTTACATCAAAGTAGAATGTTAGATTGCTATGATAATCAAAATGGATCACTAATTTCCAGACATAATAATTGCAAATCTGAACTGTATATTTGTCATGCTCTGCATTAAAATTCTAGAAATGTCATAAAGTTTGGGTTGCTCTATTCTTTGAGTTTTCTGATATTGTATTCTTTTGTTTACTTTAGCGAGAAGAGTTTGAAAATGGAGCTGAATCTCCAGGTCATGATGAAAGTTATAGTGAAGCTGAACACTGGTTACCAGATGTAAAAATTGAAATAAAGGAGTAAGTAGCTTTAGAGTATAGGTGCATATGCATTTCTAATATGGTGAATGCATATTTACAGTATGTTTAATTTGAATACAATATAGCCTATATATTTTTGGTAACTTCTTTTGTAAATGTGCGTGGCTGAGATACTATATCTGAATGAGTTAATTGAATAAGCTGACTTAACTAACTTAAAGTGTGATTAGTAGCATTTAGTGCAAAGACACAGAATTGTGAATAGTACTCTTGCAGGGTGCATGATATAGTAAAAATATTTAGGTATGCAATTGATTTATGCATTTACACTGTCACTGGCAAGTTTGCAGTTGCCTGCAATCATGGCCTCAGGTGAAATTTGTAGACTTTTTCAAGTTCAGTACATTGCCTATTAAATGTCTTGAGTTATGTGATGCATGGAAAATGGAGTGATGCATGAATATCTATGCTTTTGACAGAGGCCATGATAAGAAATGGTAATTAACATTTCCTAATCTTAATTAAGTTGTACTTATGAAGCTATAGACAATGGAGTGGTAATATATCATATTAGAATATGTTAACACAAACTCCATTTACTTATAAAATATTAGGACATACCAAAATCATTGTGGATTGAGTCGAACTAACACTCTTTTGCTCCTCTTACTTGTTTAAATATATGTTAAATTATCAACACATCAGCTAGTAAACCTAAAAATTAGCAAAGATAAATATCTTAGAATACAACAAATAGAAAGAACAGTGGTTAAAAAGGTTATAACAAAGAACTAGTATACAAAAAAGTACAGAAATTCAAGAGGCAAAAACTTATTAAAGAAACCTCAACATCTTCAACAAAAAGATAAAAGCTAATTTTTAAAAAATTCAAATATCATCCATGGGCTACAAAAAATTTCAGAATATTCTTAAAGATTTTAATATCAGGTTAGCACCTGTAAACAGATTTAATGTTAAAAATCTCCTGATTGATAATGTTAATGACATTATTCCACAAGAAAAAAAACAGGTATTTATAAAATAAGTTGTTCAGAGTGTGAAAAAAATCTACATTGGTAAAACAAAAGAATCATAGGCACACGATTAAAAGAACATTTCAGAAACATAAAATACAAACAAGTTGGAGAAATCAACAGTGGCATATCATTTCTGGATAGAAAACCATTACATATTGTAATTAAAATCAGTGCAAGGACCTACAGAATTAGGATGTTGGAAGAAAATATACATTTACAAGTACAAAGACAGTTTAATGAACTTCGACACTTCCGGTGATGAAAACATAAAATTTAATTCATGACACATTCATCAAGCAGATTGCACATTCCCACAGCATAATGGTTTATTCTCCAGTCAACTAGGGGCTGAAGATGGGAACGAAGGGTTCTGAAACCGGTTCTACATATTTAAGCAAGTAAGTGGAGCAAAACATTGTTAGTTTGACACAATCACAGAATGATCTTAATATATGATTAGCTTCACTGTGAAAAGCTCCAATTAACAATTTTAGTTAATATTAAGACATGTGCTACCCATGGATGAACTCAGCAAGTTCCTCCTCAAACCTCAGAGACCACCACAGAAGCACCTTGGGATCCAGCTACCAAATGCAATAGTTGGTTAACAGCTGATGATGGCATTGATTGCCCCCAAATCATGTCCTAATGTTTTATAAGTAAGTGCAGATAGTGTGACATATTTAATACATTTTTATAGGATATTTCCTAATCTGTTTGGTAATATGGTATTTCCTATAAATCTGTCACAACTCCTCCACACTGTGATAGCACATTGATGCTGGTACATTAATTCTATGATTGTATGAGGATGTGTATCTGTCCACACATTTGTGACATTGATTGGGGAGTACTTCCAACATCTAATCAGATTAAAATTTTTTTAAAAATTGTAAAAACTTTAAAAAAATTTTCCTAAGGAACTAACACATTGAAGCATACATAAATTAAATCTGTTGCCTAACACTCTTCATGCTTCACTAACCTTAAAAATATTCGGTACCGGTTTCAAAGATACGTTATATCCACAGTCGAAGATGGAGATAACGTATCTTTAAAACTGGTACTGAATATTTTTAAGGTTAGTGAAGCATGAAGAATGTTAGACGACCGATTTAATTCATCTAAATAGATATTTGTTTCAGGACCAATTCTGATTAGGTTTTTTTTCTTTTAGTTAATGTTGCCTGCTATGAAAATATGCAACCCTTTATTTTAATTATCCTGTATCAGTACCATATACTTAATCATGATTTAACATAATTTTTCTGTGTTTTGATTTACTGAACAGATTCAAAGCAGAAAGAAATGATGACTATGCAGCCTCAGCATCTCTGTCAGAAGATTCACAAGAACAGGAAATATTTTCTCCCCAGTCAAAGAAAACTATTGCAGATAAAGATAATGCCAAAGCTTTTTCATGTAATGAATGTGGTAAAACATTTCGAAAGAGACATAATTTGGTACATCATGCTCGTACTCATCGTAGGAAAGCACCACACACCTGTGTACAGTGTGGTAAAGGCTTTTATCGACGCAATACATACAACAAGCATATGCAGTCACATAAAATAGTACGAAATAAACCTTACACATGTTTAGAATGTGGCAAGAGTTTCCATCACAGTCATATATTAAAAGAACATGAGCGAGTGCACACAGGAGAGCGGCCTTTTTCCTGCACGTTGGTATATTTGAGTTATATTTTATTCCAAAATAATATAAAATATCCTATATTTCCTGTCATATAAGGTTCATAGATAATTTGACAAGGAGTATTTTGAAAATAGACCTAAATATCTCACATTTTTTTTGAACTTTATAGCCCTCCTCAGTGGGATCAAAGATTATATGCCTTTGGTACATCCATATGAATAGCTAAACTATGTCACTAATGTATTTGAAATTTATTGAGTAGATAATAAACTACAGATTATGAAGGAGTATAGGGGCTAACAGCTCTTATCTATAAAATCTGATAACCACAGTATCCTTTGTATTGATATTTGAATTACCAAATACATTTTTTGATGTTATGATCTATGACTTAGCAAGTTAAAAGTTCAGGCATAGTTGAGGATAATGTAGGCCTATGTTGAAAACATTCCTAAATGTATTGTAAAGTTACATAGGAGCTTCTAGCATAGCAATAACATTGGCAAAATTCCATGAATTTTTCAATAGTCTGTAGTTGATGGGTCTTGATAAATATGTAACATACTTGCCCTTGCTGCTATTATTTTGTATGTTTCTGTGTTATTTTAATATGATTATAAGTTAATAGAGTAATTTATAGGGTCTGGATTTATATGTAATAACAATATATACTATTTATGTAATAAATAGCCAAAATATGTAAAATCATAAGAATATGTAATATTGAAAATGGAAATTTATATTAGGTTAGTACTGAAGCATTTAAAGCATAAAGTAATAATAGCATGTCTACATTATGTTAAGTGAAATTACTTTTCTTATGTTTGATGCATGAAGTACCAGGTACTATTCCAGATTTTTCAGGGGTTGTTGTTTGTTGCTGGTACATAAATACTTGTTTGAACTCTAATATAAATTTGGAATATAACACACTGAAGCACCCATTAATAATCTCTTACGAGTCTATTAAAAAAAAAACTCTTTAGCTTCACTTACTTGGGATATGCTTCGCAGACCTTTGTCCACATCTTAGCAATGACTGTTGGATTGTTCATTGTTGTTGAATTACTTGGCATCTGTTGACTTTGGTGGCCTTATAATAACCCTAAATATAGGGAATGTCAATATTCATTAAGTGTTGCTTGTATTTTTTATGTAAATCCTTTTCCAGGTGTTTAATTCCTTTGGTTTTTTACCTATCTTTCATAACATGGTGGTTTTCATTCCAAAAATGCACTGCCACTCCTGATTTTTCTATTTACTTGTATTGGATGTTTCTTTGACGTTTCTTCAATGTTCCTTAAACTTGAAAGTTATTTATATTTGTTTTTCCTATGTAGATTTTTTCACAATTCCAGCAATTAATATGGTAAATCGTGGAATTTTTCTTCTTAGGCCTGAAATCTGTTTTGTTTAATTTGAATAAGTTTTTAACACTGTATTGTTTTGGGGTGCTAAGATAATATTGTAATCTTTGAAAATTTATGAAACTTATGATGTGCTCCCTTGTAGCACATGAATTTTTAAAAATGTTTTGTCTCATTTGAATGCTGAAAATTATCTCTCAATATTACAGGATGTTACGGAAGCAAATTTCAACAGGCAAATCTTTCCTGATATAATATCAAAATGAGGGTCTTATTCTTTTTCACTGAGAATTCCACACACTATGTAATATCCTGAATTTCTTTTCATAACTGCATGGAATTAATTCATTAACTTCTATCCATTAACTTGTATTACAGAAAACCTCATCACATCCTGAACAATTATTCATCTACTTTTATAAAGAAAGTTCTACAGTCCCTAATTTCTTGATACTATAAGTAATAAAATAGAAATAGCTCTTAGTGTATGCAATAGACTTTCCACTTTTGGTAAATCAAAATAATTTTATAACCCATGGATAAAAACAGCCCATTTTTTAAAAATGAATCAGCACAGATTTTACATAATTAAATTTGTAATTGTAAAACTTCACAGCCCTCAGCCAAGTATCTCATCTTGTTAGAACTGGTTCAGGGGGTTACGGGATGTTGAGTAATTAATTCTTGTAACATTGCACACACTTTGAAGCTTTCTTTTTTTGTACCAGTTTATTAATTTTAGGAAAATGATCTCACATTTCCTTCTTAGCAACATAGAGTGCATGAAGTGCAAATGAGAAATTAATCATATTATGATAGAATATCTTTAATTCAGAAGCTGCTTTCAGCATGTATGCTGCTGTGTCTGAACATAATACCAGGAACTTTTCCTCTGGAACACCCTCATGCTATAGCACTTTAAGATCAACATTTATAAATCACTTTGTTTCATGATTGGTGTGCTGGAGTACTTTGTATCAGATCCAATCAGAAATTGTTTTCCAAATAAGCATGGTCATGTAGCATCTAGTCATAACATTGTCACATTCACAGCCATCCAAATGTGAGCAGTTTCAATGTAGACACTCACCTCTTATAGTTTTTCTTGGCAACACATATCCAGACATGTTTTTCTAACTGTCAACTACAATGCATCTCAAGAAAAGAGCCAAATTTGGCAACCTGGGGCTTGTTCCAAGAGATGTTTGCAGTTAGAGAGTATGGCACATATCTTTAATTTCTTTCATTGAAAGTGTGTTTTGTTTCCATTAGGGTAAGAAATACTTTCTTTTAATGTATGTTAAGTATTGACATATATACATTGATATAACTGTGATTTCATCAAACATCCAATTTTTCAATTACAAACTGTACACATCATCACTTTTCCAATTCAGTAAATGCACTGTCCATCATCACCTGTGATTTTAGCTTTGCAGAAAGCACAGTGCTACAGGAATCATCATAATTGAAACCAATATTTGTGCTTTTATTAACAAACAAACTTTATAAAACTGTATACATTGTTTATATATATATACCACTCCATTGTCAACAGCTTCGTAAGTACACTTATTTGAGAAACAAACTTTAACTTAGTACATACCATACCTTCTGAAACTAGAGAAAAGATAGAAATGACAAAAGGGAAAAATAATGGATAAAACATATTAAAATTTGACATTCGTCTCATTCAGAGGATTAAGATTCTTGAGAGGAAATCCCATTAAGAAAACAGTATTGTCAGTTACCCTTTACCAGTGTATTCCTTATAATCAATGCCCTAAGCATGCAGTCGATCCTGGTGGTGTTTTGGTAACCATATTTGCCTCCTAAGCCTCCAAGATCGCGGGTTCAATCCCAGCCAGGATCACTAGATGGATGGATCCTAACTATGGCTTCCTTTGGAAGGGAAGTAAAGCTGAGGGTCAGATGTCGCAGATTTATGGCATGTAAAAGAATCTGAAGCCTGAAAGAAGAGGCCTCTGAGCAAAATTTACTGGCCGTTTGACACCCTGAATTGAATGGGACTTTGATTACCTCAGATGTTAAAAAGCATCCTTAAATAATCCAATTCAACCCTCAGCATGCAGAATGCCTTTTAGAAAGAGGTGGTGTTAGAGAAAAGTAGCACAACCTATTAAGATACAATAAAGAACCCTCATTATAGACTTCTTGGTTTTCCAAGAAAGCCTCAAATTTGTTATGACTTTGTTTTTTGCACTAGAATCCTACTCAATAGGCAAATGAAAATGAACTTCAATCAGTAAAATTTTGATATCAAGTGATAATGTGCAATAATGTTTTAGATATGTAATATTATATTTTATTATATCAGCAGGAATAGCTTAATTCACAAATATTTGTAACTTATTAATGGGTGGATAGGAAGGAATATAGCATGTAATTACATAGAAATCTGGACCCTAGTAATTTATAATTATGTAAAAGGAATTCATTGACTCTCTTATTGCAGTTGCCAGCCATAAAGTCTTTCTCTAGCTGTGGCTGCAACACAAGCATCTCAAAACATTTTACATTAAAGACAGTTGGCAAATTCCTTGTACTGTGCTTCTAGGGTCCTTAGGAGAGCTAGTGTGCTAAACATAACTATTCACTATTTGTTTATTACTAGTAACATCTGCCCTATGTCTTAGCCAAACTTTATCATTAAAGTATAGATTCTTCGGTGTTTTTATGAGAAGGTTATTTTTGGAAGGGAGGGTGTAGTTTATATGGCAGGAAATATCCTATTTGTAACATTAAGAAATATAATATAAGTATGCATTATTTTTAACTTTAAATTTTAGAGAATGTTAATTTTGATATAAAAGCTCTCTGAGAGTGAATTGCTATACATGAGGAAGTTAGAAAATAATAAACACTATCTGAGTTTAGAATATTTGCTAAATGCAACCTAGAATATGATATCAAAAGACTACCGTAACATTTAACAACTTATCAATTATAAGATTTATTAGTTTTTATCATAGTCAGATTTACATAACTTTGAAAGCATCTTTGATGTTCAGAATGCATCTCACCAAAAGCACTAAATCACTTGATGAAAATTTTCTTGAAATTGAATATTAACTTTACGTATCATCCAGAGAAGATTTTAAAAATTCTCATCAGCAATATAATTTAGTGTGTAAAAAGGGGTAAAGCATTATATATTTTTATGAAAAAAGAGCATGGAACTCTCAAGTTAAAATTAGAAACATTTTGCTGAAAAATGAAAAAGTCATTTCAAAAAGGTAGATTCAATTGGCAAAGAAATTGTTAAAATGATTCAGTATCACATATATTTTAGCAGATGTATTGTCTCTGCTTACATAAATACTTGGCCACCCTCTGAGATAAAAATGCTTGCAGAAAGAACAGTTTGATATACTATGAGTTAAATGCAATATGGATTAAATGCAAGCCACATCTGATTCTGAAATAAATAATGCATTTGCTGTGACATATTTGCTAGGCCAAAAAAATTATTACAACTATCTAAATCACTAAAATACAAGGCAGAGAGCTATATCATCATAAAGTAAGCTTCTGAGGACAATGTAATATCACTGGGACATAACATTTGCAAAAACTGTTACTGTAAATAACATTTTGCAAAAATGGGCCACTGAAACCAATTTTAATTTGATTAACAAAATGTATGAATTCTGGCATTATATCTTTCGAATAGAGAACTGCAGCTATTAACCAGTCCTAAAGAAGAATTAGAATACCTCTTAGATTTAAAGTTGCATATCTCTGGGAACTGCTTAAACAGAGTATAGAGTAGTGATTAACTAGGTCAAATGGATTCTTAATTATCTAATTAGTCAATTTTATACTCTTAGTTTCACAGGCTTTTGAATAATTCAACAGTAAGTGGAGCATTAGAGTATAAAATCAACTGACTAGATAATTAAGAATATATTAGTTGCTTCACTGTGTTGATTCCGACATGAAATTAAATGTTATATTTAGGTTAAATAGGTATCTTGAAATAATTCAGATCATTGTATAATTAGCTTCACTATACAAATTCCAATTAGCATTTTAAGGTATATTGAAATGTACAGCTGCTTTCCAAAGGAACAAACAATATCAGAATTCGCTAAAAATGACAGAAATTTCATAACATTTAAAGGGTATCCTAAGGGGGAGAAGCCATTAATTTGTTGAAAACAAAGCCAAGATGCATTGGAAAAAAATTTTAGCAAATGAAAGAAATTAAGGAATTTCTGCATTATAAAATGAATAAAGTCACTAAAGCAATAGGAAATTAGCAAAGAAATACAGAATTGGTTTGATAATAATGGAAGAATAGTCTCACTGATTAAATTTGGTATTTATCAGAGTGAATGAAAAAAAATAAAGAAAATGTTAATAGAGAAGCTCGGAATGGAGTTAAAGGGATTGGAAGTGGTGGATGAATATGAAGTTAGAAAGCAAAGGGAAGGAAAATGATAGTCATGATATTTATGTCCACCAACATTGTTTATTAGGTACTTTGAATGGTAAAAAAGCTAAATGGAATAAATGTGTATATTTATAAAAGATATTTCAATTAAACAGGAAACCATGAAGAAGCAATTGGAAGATGAAAGAAACAAGGGCAGCAAGAATATATGCACCTCCTGCAGTTATGAATAAGTGAGAGTAAAAAAGGAAGGAACTAAGAGGCTTATGCAGAGATGGAAATAGGATATGAGTAAGCTCATTTTGAGAATGAACAAACTAACAATAAAGGAGAAAAAAAATTAAAAGTCAATGGTCAGTGATGCATTTTGTGTAGATAAGAGTTCTGTATTGTTGTAAATGTCAATGTAAACTTTGAAAATATTAGGAGGATAGAAGGCTATAAATGGAAAGTTGAGTTAGATACTAAATTTTGCAATATATTGGATTCCATTAGTAGATTGTATATACATGGAAGGAATGAGATGATGTAATGTGATAAAGGAAATGAAGTAATGAAAATAAATGAATTTGTGTTGAAAAGAATGGGGATTATAATGATTAAGAGGAATACAAAGATGTGTAATTATACTGTATACCTTAAGCATACATATGGTCAAGGCCAAAGGGGGGATTTTTTTGTGGACCACCCTGTAAAAATAATTGAATTAATAAGGAGAGCAGAAGTAACATAAGATTGGTGAGGAAGGAAATGATCATATGGAGGGAAAAGAATGAGGTATTGAAAAAAGAATGCATTTTAGAGTAAAAGAAGCATGCATGGACAGGAGAAGGAAAAAAACCAATTAAATGGAGGTAAAACTCAGATGACCAGAATAGGTGCAGAAGATTACTGAACAAGGAATGAATTAAATCATTATATAAATTTTAATTCTAATTAAACTATAAGTTACCAATCAATAGTACGCTTCATGATCAAATGCACCTGACACTCTATTCACCCCTTACCTCTTATGTTCATTACCATTTATTTTTCATGTTAGCCAAAAATTACCCAATCTTGATTAAACAATCCTTTCAATGCAACATTTCTAAACATTTTTGCTTTAATGAGTTTATTCCTCCAGCAAATTTTCAACCACATTAAATATCATATGCTCTATATCTTCTCTTCCTTGACACAAAGGATATTGACCCTTTAAAAAGCCCTTTTTCATTGTAATTTTAATCTTCATTCCCCAGCTGTCACCCATGCCAATCCCTTCCTTTCATCTTTCTTTGCCTTATCAACAAGTCTTAGAAGTTATTAGAAAGTGTATTAGAAATTGGTTAGGACTAGTTTCCATTTAACCAAGAGAATGGTTAGCTATTTTAAGTGCGTTTGTAAGAAGTATGGAACTGAAATTCTGGTTTAGAATCTTGCACTGTGAAGGAATGAAAAGCCGTTAAGTTTTAAAGCAGGCAGAAAGTTAAAAAAACAATAAAGCAATTGAGATTGATAATATTGTTTTAATACAGAACAAATAAAAAGTAAAGTAAAAGAAATCTAATCTTTGGAATAGTATTAAATATATTGTTTAAATTTTCTGTTTACAGATTGTGTGGGAAAAGCTTTGGACAAGGTGGAAACCTGACCAATCACATGCGCTCACACACTGGAGTCAGACCTTTCTTGTGTACAGTGTGTGGACGACGTTTTGGGTTCAATTCAACACTAAGTAAGCACATGATGACACACAGTGGTGATCGGCCTTATCTATGTCCTGTATGTGGTAAAAGCTTTTCCTTGACATGTACTCTCAAGAAGCACATGCTAACTCACACTGATGAGAAGCCATTTTCTTGCCAGGAATGTGGCAGGCGTTTTAATCGTAAGGACCATCTTAAATGCCATCTTAGGACTCACCTGCCCTCTTCAGAGGCACCACTTGTGGAAAATTGGACTCTTGATTCTAGCATTTCTGAAACTGTGCCTTTGTCAGCTCTAAATCAATCTGGTAATACCCAACAAAACAATGCAGATAGTGAAACATATTCTGAATGTTTGGCTGGCCCAGGAACTGATCCTTGGTTAACTGGTGATCGTAGAGATGATGATAAAGCTGATGCCTCTGAAACTTGCAGAAAACCATTACTTATACCGCATACTGCTAATGCTGATGGTTGGCTTCCTCATGATGAAGTCAGAGAAGAGACAGTAATGACAAATGCCCATGAATCCAATATACTACATAGTGCACTCTGTCATTGTCCATAGTGACTGTTTTTGTTGATAGTGAAATTATTAAAGAATAATTTGGACATGGCATTCCATTAGTTTAACAAGCAGAAATATATGTATACACATTTTTATGTATTTTTAATGTGTTTTATAAGTGACTATAGAAAACTAGTAGAAATGAATTACCTAAAGCCCTACCAATAGTACTGCAGAAATGGCTGTGATAAATGTTTTATTAAGATTATAGTAAGCAATGGCCATAATTTTCTTTGCCTATGTATAATAGGAATGATCCCACAAATAAAAACAATTTTGGGAATCTACAGTAGTCCATCCAGTCCAAGGTATTGTATTTTCTAAGACTGTATGTATATTTTTCATATAATTCAGACCATTGTATCATTGAATCAAACTACACACTCTTATGGGCTCCACTTGTTTATATGTAGTACATGTTTCACAAGTCCTTGCTCGCATCCTCAGCTACACTTCTAGATAATTCATTATGCTCTAAGGATGTGATGAAAGTTTATGTTTTCATCTCCAGAAGTGTGGAAGTTCATTTATTTGTCTTGTATTTGTAAATGTAGATTTTCTTCCAAGTTGCTAATTCTGTAGGTTCTTGTACTGGTTTTAATAATTTTGCTTTATTCACTATATCATGGTTTTCTGTCCAGAAATTAGGTGCTACTGCTGATTTCTCCATTTGTTTGTAGCATCTCATATCTGGACAGAAAACCACGACATAGTAAATAAAGCAAAATTATTAAAACCAGTGCAAGGACCTACAGAATTAGCATCTTGGGAGAAATTCTACATTTACAAATACAGAGACAAATTAATGAACTTCGACACTTTCAGGGATGAAAATATAAACTTTTTAAACTTATCACACCTCCACCAGAGCAGAATACACTTCCCCATAGTACAATGAATTATCCAGCAGTGTAACTGAGGTTGCGAGAAAGGGCTCGTGAAACACTATAAACAAATAAGTGGAGCCAATAAGATGTGTAGTTTGATTCAGTCATACAGTGATCTTAATTATGTATCATAACACTTTTGGACATTGCACAACAGAATAATCCAAGCACTTGGCTGCCAACATGTGCAACACTAGCTTACTAAAGACCATTAAGTCCTCTATTAAAATCAACAAAGAGTTGTGGCCACTCCGTCCCCCAACTCACTCACCCTGCAATATTTATTTTATGTTTCGGTCTAAGAATAAATTGTAGACATCACATGAACTGCAAAAACACATGTAAGAAGTAATAGCCAATATTTCAAAAGCTCAGTTTGATGTGTTCAATTGGAAAAACAATTAGATTCCCATTATTTCTTTAGTGTAAAAAGTGATACATTTTTTAATCTTCTTTGTAAAGGTAAAAATTTTAGGCACATTCACAATTTTTAAGTTGCATAAATATTCAATTAGTACTGCCATGTCATTCATCCATTAATGTTACAAATTATTTAATGTGTTCTTGATTAATAGCAGTATGTGTATGCATATTCATTTTGCTGTTCACTGATATAACTTTGTGGGCCAGTATGGCATGTATTTGGTTGCTGATTGTTGGGATTATTCTGCGAAGTAATACAAGGCCCAAAAAAAATGGTTGGCACAATGTAAAGAATGCACATGTATATTATCTTACTGGGACTTTAGTTTAAGTATTTTTAAAATTAAGTTTATCAATGCCAGTGAGTTAATGAACTTGTCATTTGAAGTACAAAAGCTGAATGAAGCTTTAAGGGACTTTATTTTAAAGATTTAATTGTTATGACAATCTCCTTCCTTTTATTTATTCCTTTAGTATGTTGGTAGCATGAATAGAAATGTTCTGAGAATATGCAGCTTTATCTGTTGTTTGTAGTTATGACAAATATATATATAAAATGAATATATCTTTTTCTTCTAGTTCTGCATAAAATTGGATGTAATAATTCCGTGTTTAGCAAGTTCAACTGTGCCTGGTGTTTTGCTTGGCAGCAGCCCTCTCCACTTCCATAGCTGTCCTGCAAATACTAGTGGTAAAGTGCCTTCACTGTAGTTTGAAGTGAATATGACTTACCATGCTCTCTGTTCCAAGTAAAAGTTATATAATTGATGAATAAATAAAGTAGCAATGAACTAAAAATATGACAACAGGAATAAACTTACAATAAACAGAAGAGAAAATTAGAAGATTGAATGGTAAAAACTGGAACTTTTTATGATAAATAGATGGGCTATGTGGCTCTCTGCATGACATCATGTTGCAAGGTAGTATCCAGCCAGAATATTAATTTTTTTGCTTAAAGTAAACTAAGTTTATATTTCTTAAAATAGAAGCACTAATTAAAAAGAACATAATCCTTTACTTTTATCCATATTCTTTCCAGTAAATATCTCCTGCTGGTTACTCCATTTGCAGTTCTAATTGAGAAGCATTTTCTTTTAGCCTCAATTACTTTAGGTTTTATTTTTGTCAGAGACCCCATGTTACTTGGAATATCACTGCTATCTGTTATTCCTGAAATCACAAAATTCATATATTTATTTAAAGGTGTGTTACATATATTTAATTTTATCTAACAATTCTTGATGCCAGTACATAAACTTTTCATGTACTTGTATATCCGTTCAACTCCTCCATTGTCCCATTGGGCATTATGATCAAGAACACCTACCATTGACCTTATGCATTTTTCTTGAAAAGATAAATTGTTCGTTTGGGACTATATTTCAATCTTTCATTTTGGTAAGATTTAAGGCTGCTTGTATAACAAAAATTATAGGTAATTTCAAATCACTCAATCATTTGTTCATTATGATATCTGACAGTATTCTGTATTCCTGGGATTTCTTTTTTATCCACGCTGTACTTTTTTATTTTTTTTATGTAATGAGTTCTCCATGCTCAAAAGAATGAACTTTCCTACCTGTTTTTCAGGAGTGAACATTACTTATAAATTACTGGCTGAAAAGCAACATGAATATTGTGATTTTTTTTTTTATTTATAGTTAATGTTCAAAATGTGCACCATAAGAATGTAGGCCTGCATAACATCACTTTAACCAATTTGCTTCTACTTTTGCTAGAGTGTTGGTCCTGGTGGTGTAGTGGTTACCATACTTGCCTCCTACACCCAAAATTGCAGGTTCAAACCCGGCCAGGACCGATGGCTTTTTTCGGATGTAAAAATCGTAAGTATGGTTTCCTTCGGAAGGGAAGTAAAGACGTGGGTCCTGTGTCGTATATTTACGGCATAAAAAAGAACCTCAAGCCTGAAAGAGAAGCCTCTGAGCAAATTTGTCGGCCGTTTCATGCCCTGAGTTGAATGGGACACTGATAATCTGAGATATTAAAGAGCATCTATGAGTAAACCATAAATAAATCAATCTTGCTAGAGCTTCTGTGTTTTGCCCAATCTCTACAGCTGTTTTCAAACATACCAAAAATAAACTTCAAAGAATTGAAGCCTGGAGATCCAACAGGCCAAAATACTGATTCAAATTGGCCCCTATCCATTGTTCAGGAAATTTTCAGTTCAAATGCATACAAAGCTCTGTACTAATGTGAGGAGAAATGTTGTCATGCATAAACCACATATTTTGTCATGTCTGAAGGAGCATACTCCAAGCTATGCTTGTAATGTGTTCCCATCAATCTTGAGAATTATTTTATGAAAATTTTTTTTTAATTTATCCCTAATTATTCCAGTCCAGATACAAGTGAAAATTGATGTTCATGTTTTCTGGGTGTGGAATTACACTTTCAGATTCTTGTATTCACTGAGTACTGCAATAAAACTTTGGTTTGGAACTCTCTGTTAAAAAACTTATCCCTATACAAATGTTGCGCTTCATATGAGTTGCAGTCAGCTTTGCCATATGTTGACATATCAATACTCTTGATATGAAAACAATGCTATAACTCTACATCATCTGATCCATATTATGTAAGTATTCAACACATCTGTAGTACTGACAGATGGTGTAGGTAAACTGTTGCAGCTGTAAGTGTGCAAGGGGCAAGAGTAGCTGTTGTCAACAAGACATGACCTCCCTCTCTACACCCTTGCAGTATCGATTTAATAAATTGTGAAGTTGTTAAGCTTATTCCCTGGGGTTTATTCCAGTAGATGCAGAAACTAAACTTAATAACATAAATTTATGGCATCTCATTTTTGCAAAAAATGGTAGACAATAATTGTTCATTTTCTTCAGATCCACCTAACTGCTCATTTCAACAGAAAAATATTTATATAATGTTGGTTGTTGACCCACTGTTTCTTGGTTCTCATGTTGGTCCCATGGAAGCTTTTGTTGTATGTGGTGACCTCTGGTGGATATGAAATTTTGGAATGCTAGTCCCAAGGAGGAAGGTAAAAATTAATTGCAGTTTTTCGGTTTTTTAGAATGAAGATATTTTCTCAGGCGGCCAATACATATGAGTTGTTTAATTCTTTAATAAGTTTTATCTCTGGGTCTATTTCATGGTTTTGGCTCCAATAATGGTGTGCTACTGCACATTTTTCCGTCTGCTTTAATTTGATATTTCTAAAATGTTCTTTCTTTTGAATTTCTAATTTCTTTTGGTTTTTCCAATTGAAATACATAAGAGAAACCAAAAGAAATTTGACAGTCTGGAAGAAAGAATATTTTAGAAATATCAAATTAAAACAAATGGGAAAATCTGCAGCAGCACACCATTATTGCAGCCAAAACCATAAAATAGACCCAGAGATAAAACTTCTTAAAGAATTAAATAATGCACATGAATTGACTGCCTGGGAGAATATCTTCATTCTGAAAAAACTGCAATGAATTTCACCTTCCTCAATGGGATTACATTTCCAAATTCATGTTCATACCCACCACAGGTCACCACATACAACATAACAGCTTCCACGGGACCAACATGATAACCAAGAAACAGTCAACAGCTGAGGATGGGAACCATAGTTCCCGAAACATTTCCTGACTTAAATACAGGACTTAAATACTTAAATACAGGAAGTAAAATTTGTAAGAAATGTATTTCCATTATATAAATTAATATATAAAAGTCGTCGTTTTGGTTGACAATGTGAGGAATGTACCTCACGAAACATGTACCAAAATTACTTTTATAAGTGTGTTTGTGAAACTTAAAGAGAGTTTTAATGTGACGACATGATTTTTAGTGTTTTACTTTAAATCAAAATAAGATATAAAACTTTCCCTGTAAACAGCTTCAAAATTAAACAAATACAATATACAGTAATGTTGAAATATTGGTCAAACTTTCAATAAGTATACTTTTATTAATGAAATCTTTTGCCAGAAAGAAAAATAAGAGAAATAAATGTTTCACTTAATATCAAGAAGTTGCTGTTAAAGTCTGATGTGGCTACTCTGACAATCATGGTAGGTGATAGCAATAGCTGCTTTTCCTGGTAGCTCTGGAATTGTTTTAAGGTTCTGTATGATCTGTATGCCCTTGTGTCTTTTGTTATTTTCAGCTATATACAAACTATAATTTTTATTTGCTTTCTGTTTTAGATTCTTGTGAGAACTGTTGTGTAGTTCGCCCCCCCCCCCCCCTTTTTTTGTGAACTGGTCAACTTTCTCGTTGCCATCCAATTTACTATGTGATGAGGGATTCACTACTTTGTTTAGTGTTTATCCAATTTATTTTTTGTCCAACCATATTACAATTTTTAATCCCCCCCCCCCTTTTTTTTTGGTGTACATGAGCCTATTGCTTGGATTGTAGCTTGAGAATCTGACTGCATTACTAAACATTTACACTTTAGTAAACAAGGAAATGATTTTGAAGAACTGTACCATATTACCTCAGTTTCTCTACTGAAGTTTGTGATGTGTTTTTCCAACACTTCTATAGAAAAAAAAAAAGAATTGACCTGCTTAAAATTCATTACCATTAGTGAAGCATTGTTTTTGCACTGAATACATAAAAAGTGTAGAATGTTCTGTAGGATAGTATTGGATGTATTCCTAAATACAGGTACCATGCCATATATGAGGAAAGTCAGTGTGAGGGGATGTGGTGATGGATAAGAGTTTATAGCAAATACTGGATGCACACATTAGAGAGAAGAGTAATAAAATTGAAAGGGCTGGCGTAGTTTGGTTTAGTTCAAGGGTCTGAAAGTTGAAGGTCTAATGGTATGACTAATGTATGTTCTGTTTGGGAGAGGAAGAAAATGCTATCTGTATTTTAATCATGTGTGAAAAAACCGTGGAATGGAGGGAAAATATGATAAAAGGAAAATATTTTTAGATGAGGAAATGGCGTAAAAATATTGTCCATAGATTAGAGGTTCGAGAGAGTTTCTTTTTAAACATTATAAGAAAATGGATGTAGTTAAAGAATAAAGAAGAGTTGCAAAGACCAGTCAAACATAGAATTTGAGCAATTATAAATTCTAGGGTTAGGCAATAAAAGTTAGGCTTAAAGTTAAGAGTATATTTTGCATTTATTTTTAATTAATAATAGGAAAGTTAGAAAATGGGAATATTTTTGTCTTAGTGAGCTGAAGACAAAGGTCTTGTGCTCCTTAAGTTGTTGAAGTTGAAGGCAACAGCTTCTGAGAGGCCGAAGATAAACCATTACTGAAGATACAGAAAGAGAAAATAGTGAAATTCTGTGGATAAATTACATTTTTTAGTACTCTATGTTATTTTGTGGTTTATATGGCTTGAAACAGCCTAGACTAAAACTAAGCCATATTGATTAGTTAGATTAATAAATAAAAATATTAAAAATATCTTATAAAATGATTTCATAAGCTCATTGAGGAAACATAAACAAAGCAAATAGGAAGAGGGCTCTTTGCCTTTAAGGTATGCAAGGCTGTTTTAATGCTTAATAATATGCTAAAAAGCTTCTAAACAGTATAAATGCAAATAATTATATTTTTAATTTTTCATACAGCAATTTTCAATATATTTAAGATCTCATTCTAGATTTCATTCCCAGTTTTATTTTGAGATGAGGTCAAAATGGCAATTTGGGATAGTTCTGGTTAGAAAGATAGGCAGTTAGGAAATGAGCTACATGGAAATTGAACCTGGGTATAAGCTGAGATTGCTCTCTTCTGCAGTTGAGGTAATGTTCTTTTGCTTAACATTTTTATTCATAAAAGAACAATATAAATTTGGTAACTTATTAGATGTACTTATAAAACAATAAAAACAAACAAGTTGTTAATTGATACATTTTGAAAACATTTTAAAAGAGGAAAAATCTTCTATATAATTTAACAACAGCACACTAGTTCTTTCAATGCCATGGAATGCATATTGAATATCACTTTAAAAAAATTATAGTATAAAATAGGATGTACATTTGTATTTAAAAATACATCATTCATTCTTGTTGCAATATATTACAAGTTAGTACTTAGTTTGTACTCAAACATATGTAATGATTATAATGCTCTGCATGCCTTCATAAATATATGCACAACAGCAACATTAAAACAGCTATTCCACTTACAAAGACTACACTACATGAACCATTAATTTCTTATAAGCATGTGTACTGCAATAATCATTAAATTATATCTTCAGCATTCATGTACAAAATAATTAAGCTAATTATATGGAAGACAGTGGATTCTCATATATTCACTTCTTATGGTCTTGTAACTGCAATAGCCTCTATGATGTTTGAAGGATTCTCAATGTCTTCCTTGCTTTGTATCAATCTCAGCTCCATTTGATGCACAGAAGGCTTGGCTTCTTTACCTTTAGCTAAAGAAAAATACAAGTTAAGTACAAATATCTGAATGAATTAGTTTATTTCAGCAACAGCATTACAATTAAATTTACATAAAAAACAAAATACCTAAGAATTTAGGAGTACCAAAACTAAGGTTCTCCCACATCTTAATCACCTGGTTAAATGTATAGTAAAGAATCCCTAAAATAAATTACCATTTTCTGTGCCCTCAAGCTCCTTCCTTAATTGCCACTTGTAGTTTGTCCCATTTTTCATCCGAGATACTATCCCTTCACCTCTTTATCATTTCATATTCTATTAGACAATGGAACACACTATTCACTTTCCCACACATAATACACTCTTCTTTAAATGTTATTTTTAATCCTTTTAGAAATAATGTCCCTGTATGCATCCATGCAAGACATATTCATTAAAATTAATTACAATTATCTATATATTTCTCCTATCCCCAATTTCTTTTAACTACTTTATATAACTCTAAGAACTTTTATCCTCTAAGCTAGCCCAAATCTTCTACCCTCTGTCTCACTTCTTTCCAAAATCCACTGCATTACTTTCATCCAGTCAGCACACATCCCCCATTCAATTTCTTCTAATAGTTTCCCCACCTTCCCAAACCAACTCTCAGTACATCTCTTCATTTACAAATAAGTGTCCCGTGCATCTTGAACTTCATTTTAAATATAAAGTCTGTCCAGCCAGAATCAACATCTTGGGAATTTGTGGCATAGTCTTAGTGTAACTTTTCAGTTCATCAAGGAGACATTAATGCACATATTTAAACATTTTTTTTCTTTAGGACTACATAGATGGCAATTAGATGCCACTGATTAAAAATATTATCATTTACAGTGAGTATGAATAAATGAACAAATCTGCAAAATGCCCAAAAGTGTAGAATTCACATAGGCAACAATCAATAAAATCTAACAATTGACAGTATAAGAATTAGAAGATAATATGAGGATTTCACAGGCTATTGTGTGATATCTACATGCAGTTCAGTCTTGCAATTATTTTTCAATATAGTCTCCTTGAAGTTCAACATACTTGCTGCAATGTTTCTCCAGTTTCATGATTTCCTCATGGTAGTGGCTTTCTTTGAGATCCTCATACTGGTTTATTTGACTTAAATACGTATATAAACAGGAAAGTAGTTTCAGTAACAGATCTGAGGGAATGACAATCAAGTGAATGAGGTAGATACAGAAGCATTTCAAATTCAATTAAATTTTAAGTTCATTCAATTTGTCCTGAGATACTTGACTTGAATACACCGACACACTGTCAATGTAAAACACCACCTTCATTTTGGCCATCCCAGACATTTTTCTACAATCATGGTGTTCAGTCTCTCCAAAAGTGATGCACAGTATCCTCCAGTAATGGGTTTTTTCCCCTTCTTCAAGTATTCCTTTTGTGCTTCAAAAAACTGAAGCCATCACCTTTCCAGCAGATGGAATGTATTTCACCTTTTTGGAGATAGATCACCTCATGCAGTCTAGTTTATGCCTTTTTGGAGATGTTCACCTCATGCAGTCTAGTTTTAGACTGTTGTTGTTATGTTTCCATTGCATAGTAATGAATTAATTTTATCCATAGTCAAAAATACCATAAAAAATTAGTTTAATTGTTCTTAAATATTTTGCATGCAATTTTGTTTTTGCTCCAGAGTGAGCAGGTAAGGCATCCATTTTGCACAAAGTTTTTTCATGTGTAATGTGCAAATCAGTAAAGATGCCCATGACCTCTGTTTAACTAGAGCACATTCATCTGTCAACCAAAACAATATGATAGACTTTATCAATGATTTCTGGCCTCATGATTTTGGAACTCCAGGATATTGTGTGTTCAACGCTTGTTTTGCATGCTTGAACTATTTATCCAAAGTGAAATAGTTTCATAGTTTCATCACTTAACATAAGCAAAATCCTCTAATGAATTTCCTTTACAGTTTTCCCTTCAATGTAATAAATAAAATAAAAAAAAAAAAAAGAATTACAGAATAAAATCCAATCTTATCCATTTTTTTTTACTATCGCTCAAAATACTTATGTTTAAACCAGTAAACAATGAATTAACATTAAAATGACTGTGACCATAGATATTGATACAGAGAAATCAAACTTTATTGACCAGATGTACAGATGTTGCTGTTGCCCTCTATTAGTATGCAAACCAAATTACTTATCAAACTACCCCCCTAACTTCATTCTGTGGCTCCCGTCACATCGGCAAAAAGAACATGATGAAATTGTATAGGACTTGTTTGAAACTGCAAACAGTACGATTTCCTACTAAAATGAGAAAAAAACAATGGTAGAAAGATTTGTAATTAATACATATAAAGTTGCATGCAGTGACAGCAGCTTTATGTGGGATTTGTGGCAGACGAAGCAGCATCTGGGCAGGTTTTCTCTGGGTTTTCCAGTTTTCCAGTTCCAGTTCATTGTGCCACTGCCCCTTGTCACACTCATTTCCTTTTTCACTTTTATCATCTATAGTAATGTTGTCTACTGGTTCTTAGTGTGCAAATTGTAAACAGACTACATTTCTGCTTTCTACTGCAGAATTCCAAATTCTGGCTCGCAAGTGAGTTGCACTGTATCACTGACTACACCCATTGATTTCAGAAATTTAAAAGAAAAAACAAAGAGAATTAGCTGAATGAGCAACAGCATAGTGATTTATAAATGAACAAAACTCAAAATTTGTAGAATATAAACAGCAAATAATGACAGCATAACAGACCACTGCATGAATACAATTAACTTTATTTAACAGAAAACTTATCTGAACATAATGTTTACATTTGTCCTCTACATCCCAAATCACTATTAGATCCCATCTTTATTTTATTTTTAAATAACTGTACCAATGTGTGCCCTTTTTAACCAGAATTCAAACTTTGTCATTGGCAGACAGTACACATACATTCACAGTCCAACTTAAAATCAGATTCTTGACTCATAGACTCTGCCAACCACAATCAGCATTTCAAGTGCATGTCATATAACACAACTGCTGCAGTGGCTATACAGCTTTGCTGGATACCTTATGAACTCACACCCTGTTGAGTAGGACATAGAAGAATTTTGTATTCAAGAGGTGACTCATTTTTTTGTCACCAGGGGTACCCATAAGCTCTTTCAAGAATTGGCTTCTGCACATTTTTCATACCAGATATGTAGTAGTATGCTAGATGGAATTTTCAGTACATCAATTTAAAAGATAACAAGTGGAAAGGCCAATAGAATGAGAAGTCTCTGTGGGATCGGGTGAAAGCACAGAGTGCTGAAGAATCAAGAACCAGGCTTTGATCTGGGTATCTGTGTGAGAGAGAGATGTTTTGAAATGAACAAGGCAGAATTCTGGAAAACTGAATATACACAATCAGCTGATTATCAAATAGTCTGTGACAATTTACCTCTTCAAGCAGATGCTTTCAATTTATATTGAGTTAATAGGTGCTATATGTTTATATGAGAGATATTAGTAGATTTTTTCCATTCTACCCAAATATTTAAGAAGTGCACTAATGTCCTGTGCACTCAAAAGAATGCATCATACCTATGGTCGCATAAGTGAAGGTAAAGCAACAGCAAAACTTGTATTAAAGATATTGGTAAATGCAAATTTACACAAAACACCTGCAGCAATTATTGAAAAGCTAAATTATTTAAACTAGGCTACTTAGGCTAACACATTAAAACAGGATATTTTTGCTTAGGTAGGTGAATGGATGGATAGACTGATGGATAAATTTAATTTAACAAAATCTTATATAATTTTAAGTCAATATTATCCCAACCACGTTTATCTGCACATAAAGATTAACTAAATAACAAAAAATAAAAGACAAATGATTCATTTCCTAAAATTCAAATGGTATCATACTCAGAAACAAGAAGACTCTAGCGCCATCTTTGACTCATTTCCCAAGAGGTCCTGGGTCTCCAGCTCTCCAAAAAGCCCACATTTCATTTTGCTTATAAAGCTCCCATGAACTCATTTATTATAAATATAATGTTTCTTCCTTTTATGTAAATACTAGTTTAAATTAACATATTGCTAGCAGTTCCTTATACCAACGAAACCTAATTTTGAGTTGCATTTCAATAACTTGAACCCCAGTCATTAATACCCTGATGATTTAGCATCTAATCAATCAGTTACATCTTTTCTGCAATTTTGGATCACAGTGTAAACCTAATCCATATTCACATCCTCACTCCTCCCCACATTAGCTAAGATTATAACAGTTACAATAATAAACACAGATTACCCTCCCTACCACTCTCAAATGCATAAGTTATGCAAATAAAATGCCTACCAGAAAGTGCATATTCCAAGGTCCGTTTTAGTACAGTTTGTAAAGTGGAACAGGTTTTCTCCAAAGATGATTTCAGATCACCATTAGTGCGTGCCATCCATGCAAGTAGGAGAGATGCAAATAGATCACCTGTTCCAGTAAATGATGCCTTCAGTCTAGGGATTTTGATGATTAAGGATGTATGTTTGTTTCCTGAAAAATTGTTTACACATGAACATGTAGTTAAAGAAATATTGATACTATTAACAACAATAAATGGTATTAGCATGTATGAGGAGTGAGTGAACTTATTTTAGCAAACAACATTACAATTAAATTTACATAAATAAACAAAATATCTAAAAATATAGCAGTATCAAAACTAACGTTCTTCCACACCTTAACCACCAGGTTATATGTATGGCAGAGAACTCCTAAAATAAATCACTTTCACAACTGTATATGCCCTCAAGCTTCTTCCTTATACTTCTGCTCTATTTATTCGTTACTTTTCCTAAGAAATCCTCAATCTTGTTTATTTTCCGTACACTCATATCCGATAACATTTTAATTGCCAATTCTTGTAGTTTGTCCCATTTTTCATCCCAGATACTATCTCTCCACCTTTTTACCATTTCACATTCAATTAGACAATGGAACACACTATCCACTTTCCCACATATGATACATCCTTCTTTAAAATGTATTCATAAACCTTTTAGAAGTAATACCCCTGTATGAATCCATGCAGGACCTATTTTTCCAAATTGATCACAATTACCTATATATTTCTCAAGTCTGCCAGAAATATGAATAGAAATTTTAAAGGTTCAAATGTATTGAAACTTGGAAATCATTCAATGTAAAACAACCATAATTCAATCCACATAATAAAATTACATAAAAGCTTGACTATTTTAGTATATGCATTTTAATTGTGATTATATTCTTTTCAAGAAATGATAATGGTTATAAGTTATATTTCAGCTCTTGGGATTTTAGGTTGACTACATTAACTCAGAGCAGTTTTCCAGCCATACAAGCTACTGCCATTGGAAGGGACAAATATTTTGTGATGAGAAGGATATGTGTTATTAGAAATTGTGAGATATTGTAAAGATTGGGATCTTAAAGTGAATCAGCAGAAGACCAAAAAATGGTATTTAAAAAGGGAAATAAATTAAGGAGAGATGAGAAGTGGTTGATGCTAGGGAGGGAGATACTGATTGTGAAAGAATTCTCATACTTAGGAATGGTTCTGAGCTCTTCCTGTCAATGGGAGAAACAAAATAATCAGCTCTAACCAAGGGCTTATTATCTTTGAAGTTAATTAAGAAATGTATGTTTGTTGCAATGGAGATGAAAGTGAATTGGTTGGAAAGAATATACAGGGCACTGGTGGAGTCAAGATGGGCATACAGCATCAAAATATGGGGGAAAATTGGAAATTGGATGGATAGGATAGGATACTCAGTAGGTTTTATAAGATTGTGCTGGAAATTCCTTAGGACATTCAATATAATATTGTTATATTTCCTACATTTTTAATTAAACCCATTTGGCCAAATTTATATCCTTAAGAGCTGCTTATTCCTTAGGATCTTATACACACTAACACCCAGTTATTGGTGTATAAGGATCCTATTTAACTAATGCTAGGTAACTAGTCCCATTCCCTTACTTACTCATTTCATCCTCCTTTCACTATCTGACAATTATATACATTTCTTAAGTATTTTATAACCACAGCCATTTTTGTCTTGCATTGCCTATGTATTTTTCCAGTTCCTTAATGTAATTTTTGTTAGTACTATTTAAATATATATATTTTTTCTCCCATCCCCAAATTCTTTTAACTATTTTATATAAATCTAAAGAATTTTCATCCCCTAAGCTAGCCCAAATCTTTTGCTTCTCTATATCTTCTCCCTCTATCTCACTTGTTTCCAAAATGCATAGACATTACTTTCACCCAATTGTCATACATTTTCAATTCCAATTTCTTTTAGTAGTTTCCCCCTCTCTCCAAACCAGCATTCTCTTCCCATTGCATCTCTTTAGTATGTATATTCTTTTACCACATTGTTATTATGTAATTTCAAACATCTGTGTCAATTTTTCAAGGTTCTCTCCACTAATACCTTTCCTTCATACTCTTCTTAGTTCTGCCAAACTCACCCCTTTTGGCAAATTTTATGATAATCCCAAAACTTTTCTATAAAATAGTCTACATATAACATCATCTCAGATGTATGCAATATGGGAACTTTATACAAACTTATTCTGACAGCTTTCATAGCTATATTAGTATGCATAAAAAGTAACAATTTTGAACTATGTCTACATAATATGCATATATCATTCTTAGATCATGAATATATACATGTATTGAATCCCTCCACGTCCAACAAAGTACAGTGAGAACAGTTTAAAAGCAATGCAACTCAGACCAACTGACCAATTGCTGGGATTTCTCATGGCACCATTCACTAAACTGCAAGTGGGATTTTAACAGAGTCATGCAGTTGTGTTATGCAGTCAATGGTAAGTTTTCATTAAATAGTACAGTGGTGCTGTGCAATGGTGAGATATTCACTGCATCATCATATGTTCATCCTCAAAGCATACATCATTTACAGAAAGTTCTATGTGAGAACGAGAAAGGTGTAAATTTTCTGGCAGCCTATTTCCAATACAAAAAATATTAAAAGTTAATACAGAATTTTCATGAAACAAGTTCTGTGACTGACTGGAAAAACAATCAAAGACACCATGTGATCACAGAAGAAAAACTTGATGAAATAGCTTCCATTAAAGCTCTCCTTATTTCCCAAATTTTATGACTTGTGATTTTTATCTTTGTAGATATTGAAAAATGGGATATTTTCAACTAACCCTTACACACTGAAGAAGCATTCACAATGAAGTTAGTTTCATTAGTGATGGAGAATTTATGCAGTTAGTGATAATTTCCTAAGAACATGTGGATTGTGTCAGGGATAATGGGCAACATTTTCAGTACCTATTGTAAGAAGGGTCAATAACAAATTCTGTTATTCAGAATTCAATTCAATTGACTGAACTCTGATAGACTTTTTTAAACTGCTCTCATTGTACAATTTAATTTTCTGCAAAAGGGTAGACTAGTTCTGTAATAATATGGTTGGCTTTCATCTGTTGATAACTTTTCATTAATAGTGATTACTATATATATAATACACATTTTATAATGTATATAGCATATTAATTAATTACACTGCACAATAAAATGTTAACTAGAACTTGCATAGTGAAGCCAATCATATAATTGATATTATTGTATGATTTAGATGAACTAAACACTCTTCATGCTTCAAGATACAGACCTCTTA